>BMAU01000146.1:0-480098 GCA_019973935.1 Trichonephila clavipes | reverse complement strand
AGCTCAAATATATATTTCTTCTACAAAAATTGAATCCATTAAAATATTTTTGATTTACGTGAAAAAGAAAAAAGAACCGATTGTTATTTTTTACAGTGAAAATTTCATACGCAAGGGAATTTAGCTATTATACTCGAGGCACGGAAGAAAAAACTGCCTGAAAAACAATCTCCCAAATTGGGACAAAACTTTTATGTTTCAATGAACCACTACGGCATAGAAAAATGCTATAACGCCAAACCAGGCAACCCAGAATAATGACGTCATTGCACATCTACCAATGACAAGCAACCTCTTTTCCTTTGACCGTGCCGAAGAGGAATGCCCGAGGGTGTGAGGAACTCAAAAAGTGCTCTTTATTTAACGCTACGTCACTAATTGCTATACGATTCAAATTGTGGGTAATCATCGAGGTTGCAATATCGATACAAGATTTTTTTGTTGTACATTGTGAACTTATATCTGTCGATCAGCTTGGGGCCCCTGGTAGCTGCCAGCCCCTTGATTCGCCTCTGGACAAGTCCCCGAAAAAATTTTTAAGGCTGTTTTCGGTAAAAGTACGAAAGTTCTAACTCAGGGGAGCCCAACCCAAATCGGTTGAATGGGCCACATAAAAATTTACTAAACTGAGGTGGGCCGCACATATCAAAATAAAAAAAAATATTCAAAATATTTTACTATCATACAATATTCAAAATATGATATGATCAACATTCAATTATTGATATGATCAAAAAACACCAAGTTTACCTTTTACTGGATCTAATCACAACGAAATTGAAAGTCGACCGATTGCACTTGTTGGTGGAAGAATATCTCTTAACCTACAAGGTTCTTAGCTACAGTAGATTTATGCTGCCATCTGAGGTTACGTAGGATAACAACTAGGTGCGTAACATCTTCACATTTTATTCTTGTGTTACAGTATATTGGCATAAAGTTGCTTTAGATTTTCAAAATTTTTATTTCAAATAGAAGAAAGCACTTAAGTAAAGAAGAACAGCTTTGTAATTATTACACTGTTTGTCAAAAAAAAATTTTTTTCTGCCCGATAGCCAAATGTTTAGTTTCTTATTGTATCATATTAATTATCGCACCGTGATTAAATATATATCATAAAATGAAAAAGTTACATAATTTCAGAAGGTTAAAATATTAAACATTTTTATTCTGCTGCCGTAATTATTAATGCGACGCTAAATTTGATTCATTTAATTTCTATGACTTAAACCCAGTTTCTTAATTTAACATCGCATCATGACTTAAGTTAAAATTAATTCTAAATAATAAATTGATGAAACTCATCAATACTGATCGTATAGTGGTAAAAAATTATATTTATTGATTAACATATTGAAAAAAACATTAAAATTTACAAGGGTGGTACTTATCTGAGAGGAAAGGAGAGGACGGAGGGTGACCCCGGACAGCGAGTTGCTTTCCAGGCGGGAAGTTTTTCTGGCAGACGTAAGAGGGAAAAGCCCCGAGAAAATGGCTTGCGTGCGTTTTAAAGTTGACCGCACCACTTCAAAAAGAATCCGCTACGGATTCATTACCGTCAAATCTACCACCCTGATTGGATTCAACAGTCCGCGCAAGAACACAACCTTGCCGGCCATAAGGTTCGATGAACCTCGACGCACCCACATTCCTGTGTAATCCCTATTTCCTGTAAACAGGGCAAATGCAAAAATTACAACTGTATCTCAGGGGCCGGCGGCCTCCCATCACTCCTCCCCTCTTTCAGATTAACAAAACTAGAAATAAAGAAGCACAAAAAATTCATTGTAGTAAATGTAAATACAAAATGCAATAGTGTCAGCAGTTCCAACACAAGAAAACTTCATTGAGGAAAATGTCCGTATCAAAAATGCAATAGCAGCAGCAGTTCCAACACAAGAAAAATTCATTGAGGAAAATGTCCGTATCAAAAATGCAATCGCAGCAGCAGTTCCAACACAAGAAAAATTCATTGAGGAAAATGTCCATGTCGAAGTACACAAAAAAATATATATCAAAAGTTCCAACAGACTCGTCTTCCTCTCAACAGGCACTCAAGGACTCCTGGTTCACGGACGGCTGTCCACGTCACGAAGGGAGAAAAAACAAGAAAAACGATGTCTGGAGCGTCCTGCGTAACAGTTCCTCGGCCTTGTAGTAGTAACCTGGTGCTGTTTGAATTTTGTAGGGGTTCTTCTCGTGGTACAAGGGTACATCCGAAGATCTGACTCTCGCAGGGGTTCATCTCGTGATGCAAAAATAGACCCAATGCACCTGAAACAACCATGGCTTGATATCCTGAAAGAGAGAAAACATGAACACTCTCGTAGGAGAGCCAGCATCAGTAGAGTATATAAAATAGGGAGAACAAATTTTCCCACTCTTCCACAGGGCTTTCAGATACCCGAGGTCCCCATCTCGTCCTCCAATCACTCAAACGTTAAAAAAATTTTTAAGAAGCATTGGCTAAACAAAATTTTTTAAACAAAAAAAATTTGCACACACACAAAAAAAAACAACAACAAGATAACTGCATGTTAATCCTAATTCCTTAAACGTTGCGAGAGGAGAGAGAAAAAAGGAAAAAAAATTCAACTACTAACAACTACAATTAAATTCATGTTCCGAAAAAATAATTATCGAATGAGATATGGGTCACCAAACAATTCACAAGGACAACATATATAAAATAACCAATAGAAATAATCGAATAATCACAAAGAAACATGTGCCACTAAATCATAAAAAAAAATAAGACGAGTAACGCATAGTAAATTCAAAATTGCATATATAACAGCTTCGCTACTCACAATAACCACACATATGAGCATCGAACTAAATACTTTGTGATAAGAAATAAGTACAAGTGAAAATATATGTAATCAATACAAACGTGGCACCCAGAAACAGACACCTCATAATCGTATAACATCGAAATCCTGACACGACTAATATGATGTGCATGTCCCAGACCACCAAAAAAAAATTACTATTTTAACCTTCAACAGTACTCAAAGCATAAGAAATTGCAATGGTTCACTAAGAGCAACGATAACAATCTTTCGTAAAAAAAATTTATTTAAAGTGAAAAGTTAGAAATTGAAGCGATGGGTGTGCATAGGTAAAAAAATATATATATGCTTAATGCTTAATAGCCTAAGAAATTTAAAAAATTCACTACAAGCATTGGTTACAATTGAAAGTTTAAAAAAAATTAAATGTAATTAAATTCAGATTTGCAAATTAAAATCTATAATTTGAAGCGAATAGTGTAAACGGTAAAAAATTTTTTATAACCTCTAAGAATGCTTAATAGCCTAAGAAATTTAAAAAATTCACTACAAGCATTGGTTACAATTTGAAATTAAGAAAAAAAAATAATGTAATTAAATTTAGAATTGCAAACTATGAGTGTGCATTTGATCAGGATGCACCCCCAATGTTTACAAAGGCAGAAAAAAAATTGCACATGCCATTCCCTGCGCAAACGATTTGCTGCATGCCGCAAACGCCAGCACAAGAAACAGAATGAAAATCAAGAAAAAAAAACAATGCAAATCCGATTGTAAAAAAAAATAACTATATATCAATTAATACTTTTAAAAAAAATTGAGAAAAGAAAAACAATTTCTTCTACATTCAAATACATGCGAATTTCTATATTGGGAAATGAATTCCAGAAATAGCAAATGCAGTTGAAAATTTCAGGAAAAAAAAATTTGTAACATAAAATTGATAATGCAACCCATGACATATGAGGCAACACATACAGAGTAAAGTAATTTTAACTAAAACAAAAAAGCAAAAAAAAAATTATTACAAGTGCTACACATAATTAAACATAATTCCCCCCCAAAAATATCACTTCACTAATCAACATAACTTTTTAACATTCCATGTAATACAATGTATCAATTCTAAATAATTAAAAAAAACTCATCACAATGTTTCAATGTACTTGCAACAAATATACAAAAAAAAATCCTCAATTTTCAACAATACCGCTAGCTCAATTCATCGATAATCATCGAATTAATTACTCAAATATCATTCTATAACATTAACCCAAAATTCTCAGTAATCTTAAAATGATTCCTCAATAATTCAAAAATGCCTTTACCCTGATTTTTTACTCCAGAAATGGCACGTACCAAGCAAACCGGATTCTTGGAGTCCGGAGACCAGATTCTGGAAATGGCGACAAAAACGACAAAAATTATCAAAGAGAAAATTCTTACCATGGAATTTGTACAAACGGATCAGCAAATATGCGAATATCTCTCG
Source organism: Trichonephila clavipes (assembly GCA_019973935.1). NCBI lineage: Eukaryota > Metazoa > Arthropoda > Arachnida > Araneae > Nephilidae > Trichonephila > Trichonephila clavipes. Next base: position 475,814 of record BMAU01000146.1, on the reverse strand, counting down.
ATGAAATGGCAGCTCGCGAGAGCGTCAAAAATTGGTATCAAGCTCATTGAGGAAATGCTTGATATCGCCCGGACCACACCAAATTACTTGAGCCAGGAGGACACGCAGAAGCTCGCTACCGGATTGGAGGCATTGAGGAAGGAGCTATCTACCGTTTTGGGTGAGATACCTTTGATTATTTGCCCAGTTAAAAATTGTCCCACTCATACTAATGGAACGAAAAACGACAGTTACGTGGCCGAATCGAGCAGTAAAATTAATGATAACAGCTCAACTGAGCAAAATATTAATGATACAAATAATATTAAAGAAAAAGCCACAGAAAAAATAACAAGTAAAAATACCCAAAACGATAAAGACAACTCACAAAATAAAAAACGAACAGGACAGGAGGACTTTCAAACCCCTAAAAAATTCGCAAGAAAAGCCATAGAAATACCCATCGAAAAGGTAGTCTGTACTTCAAAAAATAAGTTCGCTGTTTTAGAAGACGAGGAAGGAATGGACACTTCCACCCCCACACCAAGAATTAAACCAATTATGATGAAAATTAATAAAAACTATAACTTAATACTACAGGAAATTTATAGATCTTACCTTAACACGGTAAATAAAAACACAGGAAATTATATAAAAATTCAACCGGCAACAGCCGAGGACGAGGATAAAATTAAGAAACTCTTAGTTATCAAAAAAGCGGATCATTACACCATAGAGCACCCCACAGTAATCAAGGCGGTAATCAAAGGGTTACCGTCATCAACCAATGTCACTGACATTGAATCCGAATTGAAAGCGAAAGGATTTGAAGTTGAGAAGATTGCGCAATTGCGTAAATTCTCAACCAAATCCCCCCTACCGCTTTTCATGATCCAGATAAAACGTTCGGAAAACGCCCAAGATATTTTCAAACAAAAAAATTTAATTTACCTCACTGTGGAAGTCGTCCCGTTTCGTAGGAGACCGGGCGCTTCCCAGTGCTTTAATTGCAACTATTTCAATCATACTAGCAAGAACTGCAAAATGACACCTAGGTGTCTCAAATGCGAGGGAAACCACAAAACTCACGATTGCCCCAAAACAGAAAGATTACAAACATTAAAATGCATTAATTGTAACGAAAACGGACATTTGGCGTCGAGTCGTCAGTGCCCGAGATTCCCCAGATTGAAGTTAAAAAAATCGGAAGAGACTAAAAACATAAATCAAACCAAACCTGTCACTACAGAACTTAGCTATGCTAAAGTCTGTAGTAACGAAACTGAGCAACAGATGGCACCACGAGGGGAAACCCCCGAAACGCAAAACCAGACACCCAACGAAAAAACACCGGAAAATAATTCAACACCAAATTTCTTAGATTTCGCAACATACATAAACGAGCTACAAAACTTGACTTCCAAGTTCCCGGAAATTTTCCAGGCACTGGAAGACATGTCAAAAACAAGTAATGACATTGAAAAACTTAATATTTTCTTGGTCGCTGTTGCACGATCGTGTAACAGAGCCAACCTAAAATAAATTTCTTAAAAAATCCACAACGGACATCTGCCGGCTCTTGAGTCGAGCAGTTCGATAAAGCCACGAGATTAACTGTCGTTCTTATTTTTAAGCATGTTCCATTTTAACTTCTATTTTCTCTCAAAGTAACTTTAAATAAATCCCTCATTACCATGAAACAAAAAGGGCAAATTTTCAAAGTCATGTACACCACTATCAGATAGGAGATTAAAACCCGAGAAGGGCTAGGTGCTCCATCCAACATAACCCAGCTAGACCTCAGATCGTTCATATCCTGTACCTCAATAACACTAACTAAACTTATCTACAACTTCCAAATAATTAATCGACTTCTCCACAATACCATTAACTAAAGCCCATCTATGCTCATCAGCTTATTTACACAAAATCTCACATAATACTCAACTCAAACTTTCCTAGATTCATCTCAAAACATTCTTAAATATACCACACAATCATTAACCCTCTAACTGGATACCTTCCTCCTGAAAAGTTATTCCGAAAACGTTTTACTCTTATATTGCTATTCCCTTCAAAAATGCAACAGACTTCAATTCTTTCCCCCTTTTAAAACTTGGGTGGTCGAAAGGGGAAAAATTTATGACTTGGTTCGGCGTCTTTAATCAGTAAGAACCAGGATAGCAATCGTTTACAGCTAGCTGTTGTTGCCTTGGGCAATCTTGTACGAAAACCGTAGTTCCACTCTGTCGTTTTCCCCATAGATTCAGTCACAGTAAAATTAAATTAAAATGCAGGGTAAAAAAAACATGAAATAAATGGCGTGTTAAAAGTTGAAAAATAGTTATATTTTCTTCAAACCAAATTTATTTTTCTGTCATTTTTTAAAAATTAAAAAAAAAAAAAATTTGGTATTGCGATTTGAACTAGAAAAAAGCATCCTGTATTCATTTTTGAATATGAGAGTAAGAAAACGCGCTCACTTTCCTGTTTTTAAAAAAAGTTATGAGGTAAAAAGAGTAAAGGCCCTATCTTTTTTTAAACAATAAGACAATTAATGGTGCATATATTTATGAAATAAAACAGATCTTTCTCTATTCAATTATATTTTTAATTTAGAATAACATAAAAAATGATTTCAATACTTTTAATTTATTTAAATTTAAATCATATAAATGATATTTTTATGTTAACTGAATATTTTTCGGAAAAAATCTAAATTTTCATTCCTAGTGCTCTCCTTTTCGAACTCCTTGTATTAAATAAAAATATCTTTTCTACATCGACATTTGTGATGGACATAACACACATTCAGTCAGTAATTTTTAATTTTAATAGGGGATATACTTCTTCAAATGCGCATGACAGTACTTCTAACCATTTTCTACTCAAGTTAAACTTCTTATCTTTCTGTTTCTTTTATTACAAGGAAAAATGTCACACATCGATAACTACATTTTCACACAATTCAGTCATTACAAATTCTATTGTAAGAAAAGTTCTCCCTAATTAATTTTGTCTTTCAAAACAGTACACTTAAAACAATTTTGTTCAGTGAAGTTAACCGACAGTTCCACAATGTATTCATACCAAATTTTAAAAACAAATTTAACACTTGGAACTGTATCCTGTATTAAATTTTTCAGTATACACAAATATTTCCTGCTGTAGGGAAGATATAGTATGAGAGATGTGGTGTGCGGTTGTGAAAGAATGTTTTCGTACGTGTAGACTATTTTTGAAAACTTAAATATCACTGAAGCTGATCATATAACTGCAAATGAGCCTTATTTTAATGTGTGCTGGTATCAAAGTAAAACACTTTACAATATTAAACAGCCTATGGGTTTATACTCAATATCAAACTATTCGCAAAATGGCTTACAACTTCTATTCAAATTGTAAAGAAACTGAAATATAAATATATCTTACTGCAGTCAAAAATATTCATGATATGTAAATATCCTATTCCTCCACTTATTTCAGTACATTTTAAAAACTGTAGCTGAATGCAATTTTTTTATATTTATAAACGAGGCATATAACAGCTCACACACTCGTAAAAATGTCTGTATCATTTTTAAATACACTACTATAAAACGTATATGGATTGTAAGATCAGTTGTAAAATCCTAAAAGCTTTTAGAGGAGCTAAAAACATGTAATTTTGGATTGATAAAATGTTTAATATAATACACAAATATACATGTTATTAAGCAAATGCATTTGAAAAATCAAACTTAATTCTGAAATAAACGTAATTGAAAGAAAAATATTTAATTGCAAATGAGTGGAAATACATGTTTATCTAAGGGGTATCCCCAAAGTGAGGTAATCCTCAAACTTAAGACTCAAACTCAGAAGCACAACAATCCATGAGAGCCAGGAACTACTGTGCCCATCATAATACACGTGACCATTGGACGCTGAGGTGCATGAACAGATGTTCCGATTTAGTGGTCTGTCTGAAGAGAGACCTTCAGTGTTTAAGACCCGAAGCAAGCTTGGTACTCATTTATCGACCCAAAGTAGCGGGGATGAAAGGCAGAGTCGACCTTGCGCAGCCCGTTAATAGAACCCCAGACCTGTGGTGTGGAAGAACTATACACTACCACTCAACCCTTTTCGGTGAAAAATAAAATTTAATGTTTAATGTCCATAATGAATGAGGGAGTCCAAACTTTTTTTTTCATGTAAACTGTTTAGACGGGAATGGTTAATTATGAACGTTTCACAAGTTGCATAAATTAAAATTAACCGTTATAGTTAACATAAATTTTTAAGGGTACAAAAGGTGTATTTCGGCTGCACGAATTAATTTTAAAAGGAATACGGTTACGAAAAAGTAGTACAAATCTATCTAAAGTAGGGTTGGTTACCTTAGATATTGTCAAACACAACAATGTATTGGAAGCCAATTCCACAATTCGTTGTTATAAAAATGTATGGAAAATTACAAGATTTATTTTTGCATTTGTAATTTATATATATATATATATATAATTTTTCCTGGGAGCTTTAAAAGCTAGAGCGGCATCCATCAAAACCGCGGTTCTCTCTCTGTTTTTCCAGATCGCCCCTGACTAGTCGGCGAAAATGCCGGATTTTGTTTGTCAAGATCATTTTATAGCAGACTGCATTTTTCATGTATTTTAGATGGTCGTTTTATATTTTCTACATCAATATCTTAATGTCTGAATTTAAAATTACATAAAATTCTTGACATTCGCATCAATGACCATGATAATTTTTATTAGTATATGAATGTGTCATCAAACGATTACATGACTAATATTAACACACACACACACACACACACACATTATTTTAACCATTTAATTGATATCAAGTATAACATAACGCACACAAATTTTCTAAACTTTAAAATAAATATTTCGAAAACTACTTCAGATATACTCAAAATTTTTTATTCCTACGCTTTAGCTTCTCAGTTTTGCTTCTCTATGTAAGAATTTATTGTAATTGTATATTCATCAATTTTTTTAGTATATTTTTTGCTCTTAGCATGCGGTTTTCAACCGAATTGTATGAAATCTTCGAAATATATTAAATGAATGATTGAATATTAACGTCGCACTGATCAGCTACACGAGGGCTTTTGGCGACGGACCACGTAATTTTGAACCATGGTCAAGTGACGTGGACGACACCTGAGCTGGCACCCCCCTCTCCTAACTACCCCACCACACCAACGGGAGGACGTTTCAGCTCTCGACAGATTTAACGTGCATCGCTGCCCTACACGGCGGGTCTTTAGTGGTACTGGGCTCGAACTCGTGTCAAAGCAAGCCACGCTCCGATACCTATGCCACTCGGCTACCGCGTAATATATTAAAAAATACCAAAGAAGCTATATAATAAAAAATTTGAAATTTTTATTATACTCAAACAATTGCTAAAACTTATGGTAAATAATTTTTAACTGCGCGATGCATTTTTTTTTTCGAAATTTCTAATGTAATTTCTAACATAAAATTTCTAGCTTTATACGGTCGAGATTTCAAAACATATCCAGATTTTAATTACTTATTCAGTTAGCCTTTAAAAAAGATAAATGTTGAGGTATTTTGTATAAATAGATATTTTTGAACAATATATAATTCGAATGTTTTTCAATCGCTCGAATTTAAAATTGATTTTTATGTTTATTTATATGCATAAATGTCTACTGTAAATGTTTACGTATATTTTTGATTACCATTTATTCAAACATTCAAGTTATAAAAAAAATGTGTGAAAATCTTCATTCATGTTGTCTGTGATGTAAACTGAAGTTCAAGCACTTAAAATTCAAATATAATTAGGTGTATTTTAACAATATATAACCAGGCACTGTACTTAAACTTCCCTGAACACTTAGGCTTTGAAATCTAAAAAAAAAAACTAATAAATCTTAATTAGTTTTTTTTTCGTTATTATTTTTATCAAAGTCTAAGAAAATGTTTCAAATGATTTGATGATGTTTAAATTTATTCATTTTTAGTGGTTGGAAAATTGAAAAAGTTCCAAATTTTAAAGAGTTTGATGTTTTATTAATTTTTTCGGTATCCTATAATAAAATAATCATGTTTCAAAAACTGAAAGCTTTGAATAAGAAAAATGAAGTGAAAGAGAATATACTTTAAAAAAGATAATTTGTCTAACTATATAAAATAGCAGATTGCCCTGACACGCCCCAACTTGTTACAGTTTGAAATTAATATGAAACCAAAAGGGAATTGTAACATATTTTACTTATGCGTTGGGACTTTTGGAAACTTTTAAAATACAAGCTAGCAAAGAAACACACACTTCTTGGGTTGTAAAGAAATTTCTCCCCGATTTTTTACATTGCCCAGGGTCAAAACACGGGGTTCCCTGCGAGCCATAAAACTTCTGCTGTGTTGCTTCCTCCGTCCCTCATTATCTTTCAAGATGTTAAACCTTAAAAGGGGGAAAGGATTTCAGAAAAGTGCGGGTAATCCGCTTTTGAAAACGTTACTTGAAGGCAGAAAAATCCTTTCAGTCCATTTTCGAAGCCTCTCTAGTAGGGCGGAAAAATCCGTTCTGTCCAGTTGGAGGGTTAATTCAACTTATCTTTGTTCATCAACTTATTTACTCGAAATCGTACAAAATCCTTAACTCAAATTACCTTCTCTACATCAAAACAACTTTCTCAAAAATATACCGTATAATTATTTCAACTCAATTTTCCTTTGCCCAAAATCCTTAACTCAACTTATCTAAATTATTCAAAAAATTCATCAAATAAAAATTTATCAATCTCCTTCTAATAACTTTCTCAAATATTCCACAAAATTCTTAACTAAACTTATTTAACTCCTTCAACAATTAATAAAACAAAAAAATTTACACCTAATCATCTTCAACATTTTCAAACCAAAAAAAAATTATCAAACTCAATATCTAAAACAAACAATACTAAATCAAAATTCTCCTCTTCGCCAAAACCAAACTCAAAGCTAACACAACTACGCGTACACAAAACATAAAATTTAACAATACCATTATCTGACCATAAACTTATTTCCAAATAACAATGCAAAACTACAATTAAAATCCAAAACCACAAAACCATAACAAAACTCAATTAATATCAATACTCAATTCAATAATCTACCCAAGCGCTACCATGAATAAAAAAAAATTAACCTAAACCAACAGAACTACTATATCGACATCAAACAAAACATTCAATTCCTAGTACAGTTTAGCACGCAAGCGAGACAAAATTATTGACTGCATATTCATTTAACCAAACCACAATTTAACTAGAGCCCTAAGCAAACAAAAAAAAATTCCAAATCTATAGCAAAAAAAAAACACAAAAATTAAATTAGCATTGAAACACCTAACCGAAACACTAGAAAAGTTTTAAATCAAAATTAGCAATCATATGACAGAACAAAACAACTTGAGCAAAACAAAGTTAAGTTTCAACATAATTTCTTAAGGGAAAAATTCAACAACCACCTCTATCCATATCTTAACAAGCATAAATTCCAAAGATATCATTATTCAGTAATACACAGGCACTTAAAATTAATACACCAGCACAACTTATCAATAAATTTGCTTCTGACAAAATACCGCCACCAAAAAAATAATCTTTTATGCAAACTCAAAATTTAAGAAGAAAAGTACACAGTTATACACAATCAAGTCAGCATGAACTAACTTATTCAAGCAAAGAACCATTTGTATATAAAAAAAAATTTAAAATACTAGATAATAACCGCAACACAAAATTATTTGATAAATGAAAAATGTCAAATATATATACAGTAACAACATTCAAATTTCATGACAGGTGTCCAAAGACCCCAAAATTTGATTTTTGTTGCAAACATGAATTAAAGCTTAAAATTTATAAAATTAAAATTGACGTGCATACATGAATCGCATAGCAAAATTAAATAACAATCCTATTACAAACAACAAAATTTATATATTACATAAAACACATAGCATCAAAAAATATTTTATCTAGAGCTAAAATTGATATTAACCACATACAACATTATCTCATTTAAGCATCAAATCAAGACATGAAACAAATTGCATAAAAAAAATTGAGCTAAGAGTCATTGAATAACTAAGTACAAACTTTGTCTCACTAAAACATCAAACATGACATAAAACAAGGTGCAGCAATGAGACAGGTACCATTCCCAGATGTGTGCTCTCAAAGTGACGAAGCGTGAAAAATGTAAAAAAAATTTTCAGTTTCCTCAAAAAATTTTTTAGCGCGGTAAGTGAATTAATAAGCCGAATTGCCTGCACGGGCCCTTAAATTATACCGTGGACTTGGAACAATACCCTTAACCTCCGTCTTGTCTGGTTGCAAATCATCTAAATTATTTAAGTGCAAATATGAGAATCTCTTAATAAATGGAATCATCCGATTGACATGTGTTAAATCTCTTCCTCAATTGTTCTACATGTTGAACCCTATAATTAACGTTAGAAAAACGCTCTATTACTCTGTAAGGACCTTCAAATTTAGGTCGGAGTTTTGGAGATAAATTAGATTTGATATTAGGCGTCTTAATAAAACACAAGGACCCGATTTTGTAATCATAATGATGTTGCTTTGTCGCTCTCGTACTCAGATCAACATGCGATGCCTCCTGCTCTTTCAGATTTTTTAAAACTTTATTAAAAATTTGCTCCAAAGACGGTAAAAGTTTCTCGACATATTCATACTTATTTTGTGGTGTGTCGGAGTTTTTCTCGTAAGTGTAAGATAATCGAATATCCCTGCCATGTTCTAGGAAAAAAGGCGATGTGTATGTAGCTTCATGAATCGCTGAGTTTAATGCTAACATGGTGTGCGGGAGTTGCTCATCCCAGTCATTTGTATTTTGCGAAATTGATGCCAGGATATTGGCTAGCGATTGATCGGGTTTCTCTACCCTCACGTTGACGTGAGCGGAATAACTTGATATGTGTCTTTTATGAATGCCCATAACTCTGCAAAATTCAACAAGTTCAGAACTCTTAAAATATGTAGCATTATCTACGGCTAATTTATGTGGGCAACCCCTGTGTACGATGTAATTATCAAAGAAAGCTTTAGAAATCGTACTCGACTTAATATCAGGAAGTGGAACAATATGAATGCATTTTGTGAATGCATCTATCATAGATAAAACATAGCTATATATATATATATATATATATATATATATATCTATATGGCATGCAGCCAAAAGCAAGGCAGTCTTCGCGCGCAGGCGCAACAAATCAAAACCAAAACGAAAACTTTAAGGACTTTGGAGAAACTTTAACGATTAGAAGAAACAGCAAAAAGAACGCGAGAGGTGCGCGAGCAGGCGTTACCTTCTGCATATCATCGTCAAACTTATCTGTTAAAAACTACCTTTTTAATTAATTTTTGTTTAATGTTAAATAAAATAGAAGAAAGACAAAAGTCTTGGACCCCTTGTTGTCTCCCACAAATTATGGGGGCTCGGCCGCGATCGATAAAATTTCGATTTTGAACCAAAGTCTGGACAATGAACGGCAGCGCCCGTGAAGGAGACGCTCCGCCATTTTTCGGAAACTTCGTTCAACCTGTGTAGAGGTTTGAACTCAGCATGAATACTCTGCCTGTGTAGAGGCCGGGATTGAAAAAAATTTCGATTTTGATCAAAGTTTGAAACGTGAACAAAAGCCGTCCGTGGAGGAGACGCGCCGCCATTTTTCGAAAACTTCGTTCAACCTGTGTAGAGGTTTGAACTCAGCATGAAAATTCCGCCTGTGTAGAGGTTGGAACCCATCGTCGAAAATTCCGCCTGTGTAGAGGTTGGAAATACCACAAACACCTGCGAAGAGGTGTCAATTCGAACAATTTCAACTATATTACCTGCGAAGAGGTGAGATCTGTGAAATCGAAGTTTTTCAATTATTGGATACATCGTACGTGCGAGCAACAAGGGAGCTAGAAAAAAAAGGTAGGATCTTTCGATATTTTTTCTAAAATGTATAAAAACGCTCTTAAAGAGGATTTCATAATAGAGTTGTTGAGAATCTAGACGGTACTGTGGAGAGTACGGACACTATAGTTAAACTAAAGACTAAAATTGAGAACAGTAGTACATTTGAAAGTGATCCAGATTTCGTTAAAACTTTAATTCAAAACTGTATAGATGAGAGAGTATCGCGAAACGAAAGAGAGGTAACTTTAGAAAAACAGAAAATTGAGCTCGCGAAACTTCAGTTAGCAAAATTAGAAAAAGAAGTCGAACTTCAAAGGGCTAAAAATAAAGCATTAAGTTTAAATCCTGCAGCTAAAGTCGAAGAAAAACAGTTCGAAACTTTAAATAAGGAAACCGCAACTCATATTGGCATTCGAGAAGCAGAAAATTGGTTTAGGCCTATCGATTTAGCTAAAGAGTGCGATATTTATAATTCATCTAGAAGCGGATCACATAAATTCCTATTACTTATGGATATACCCAAGACCCCTTTAAAAATAGATCACAAAACTTTAAACCAAAGATTAAAGAGAACTATCCCCAATATCTTGAAAGAGAAAATAAAAATTGCTTTATATGCGGTGATTCATCTCATTGCGCAAGAGACTGTGAGAAGCGTTTTAAACCTAAAGAATCTAACGACCACATCCATAATAGAATAAACGTGAATACTTTGAAAATCGAGAGCGAAAAACAAAATAGCGATGAATGCGCAAATCTTCAATACGTAAACATTTTTGTAGAAAATCAGCCCGTAACAGCCTTGATCGATTCAGGTTGCCAGATCCCAGTTCTAAATTCCTCACTAATTAGAGTGCACAAACCTTCCGAAGAGATCATAACATTAAGTTCATGTTTTGGCGAACAGCGAATGGTAGAAGTTAAACCCATAAATATTTCTCTTGATCAACACTCTCCCGGTCTAAGTGTTCGAACGGCAATATCACCGACCTTGACCGAAGAATTTATTATACATTCCAGTGTATATTCTGAAATAGAGAAACTAGGCCACGCAAAGAGCGATGTTTTATTGAATGAAAGTGAATCCTCTTTAGGTGTTGTTTATGTTTCAAATGTTCCTGTTTCAAGTGTGATAAAAAACTCTAGTTATGATTTGCCATATGTTAAAAACTTTAATACTAGAAATGATTTGAGTTCTCTAGTTAAGAATTATAAATGCAATAACATTAAGAGTACGAAGTTAAAAAGGTGTATTAAATTGAAAAATGATATTCCTGTGTGTCAGAGAACCAGACGTTTATCTTGTTCTGATAACCCTTCACCTATGAAGAGTAAATATAGACGGTTTGTGTTGCTCCGAAAAATCTTTGAACCTTGGCAGTGGAAACGAAGGAAAAAGAGAAATCGTTTTGAACAGACGTCCAGAACTCTACAGAGGAAAATATCGATGCGTTCAACCAAAGATCAACTTGTTAAAAAAGACGTTCTTATGCCTGTGAAACAATGTTTTCCTGTGGAACCTTCCGGATGTCGAAGAAGTGCCTTCACATGATGGAGAAACTGTCTAGTTCAGCAGAATTATGATATGTTTAATCTTTGTGTATTTGTCGTATAGTCCTTGTCTGTTCCGTCTTTTTTGTATGTTTCAGATTCTCCTCTGGTATCCATGGAAAGGAAAAAAGGAATACGTACCGCTGCGGACAGCGTACAGTCAGGATAGCCGTTATGGCATGCAGCCAAAAGCAAGGCAGTCTTCGCGCGCAGGCGCAACAAATCAAAACCAAAACGAAAACTTTAAGGACTTTGGAGAAACTTTAACGATTAGAAGAAACAGCAAAAAGAACGCGAGAGGTGCGCGAGCAGGCGTTACCTTCTGCATATCATCGTCAAACTTATCTGTTAAAAACTACCTTTTTAATTAATTTTTGTTTAATGTTAAATAAAATAGAAGAAAGACAAAAGTCTTGGACCCCTTGTTGTCTCCCCACACACACATATATATATATATATATATAACCTTTAGGCGTGGTCTTTAAAGGACCGAAAATATCAATTTGACACGTTTCTCCCGGTTCTTGACTTTTTTCTACTGGCTGATGAGGTGCTGGTGGAATTTTGAAAGCGTTTTTTCGAGATAAACATACGGTGAAAGAACGAACAAAATATTTAGTATCTTTGTACATATTCTGCCAAAAGAAGTTTTCGCTGAGTCGATGATATGTTTTAAAAAATTTAAGATGCCCTCCATATTCTGAATGGATAGATTCGAGAATTCTAGCTTTAAGACAATGTAGAATGCAAACTTGTTTTCTAGTGCTGTTAGACCTGGGTGATCTGGACGGGCGCTTGGACAAATGACATAACAAACCTTCCCCATTAATAAAATAATTGCTGACTTGTGAGCCAACGTCATTTTGATCAATTTTTTGTATAATAGGACTTAAAACAGGATCCTCATGCTGCATTTTAATAAGATCTTTAGACTCAGGTAAAGCTATTTTGATGTTGTTAATACAACGGGAAAGATGATCTGCGACTGAATTTAAGGAACCCCTGATGTAGTGTATATCGTAATTAAATTCTTCCAGAGCAAATTTCCACCGCAAAATTTTGGAAGAAGGATTTTTATTAGAAAGAAATCCTGCGAGAGGTTTATGATCAGTAAAAACTTTAAATTTCCTCCCCAACAAGAAAGGTCTAAAAAAATTTAATGCTGTATATATTGCGAAGAACTCCAAAACCGTTGCGTTATATTTAGATTGGGAGGGATTTAATTTCTTTGAAAAAATATAAAGGTTTGACTTCAGAGTTAGGATATTTTTGTTCTAAAACTGCCCCGAAGCCGCGAGATGAAGCGTCCGTCGTGATTTGTAATTCTGCGTTTGGATCGGGTAGTGCTAAGACCGGTGGGTTTAATTTGGCTTTCTTAATATCATCGAATGCCTCCTGCGTTTCAGATGTCCACTCGAATGGAGTGTCTTTTCTCAAAAGATTCGTTAATGGAAGTGCTCGTTTTGCGAAATTTTTAATATATCTTCTATAAAAATTACAACACCCTAAGAAAGATTTAGTTTGCTTTTGATCCGTTGGAACTGGAAACTCGTTAATTGAAACGGACTTATCTTTATCTATAAGGATACCTTCCGGCGTTACTACAAACCCCAAAAATTTACAACTCTTTGTTAAAAATTGATATTTACTCGGATTAAATTTTAAGTGAATTCTTTCAAAGCGTTCAAAAACCTTACCCAATAATTCGAAATGTTCATCTATAGTTTTAGTAAATAAAATAATGTCGTCTATATAAAACAAAGCTCCGTTGTGTAATAAATCTCCCAGAACCTCTTGTGCGATGGACTGAAATGCTTAGGCGGATTTTTTAAACCGAAACAAAGTCTATTAAATTCGTATTTGTCACCGTCGGGAGTAGAGAATGCCGTCTTATGCCTGTCTGCAAAGTGAAGTGGAATTTGATTAAATGCTGACTTCATGTCTAAAGCCGAAAAATAGTTTGAACCCGAAATTTCATGCAAAATGTCGTCCAATGTTGGAATAACGAAGTCTTGAGTCAAAGTTATTTCGTTCCGTTTCCGAAATCTAAAACAAGGCGCCATTTTTCTTTTTGTTTGACAAACAAGGCCGGAGTATTGTACTGAGAATTAGATTTTGAAATAATCCCTGCCTTCTCTAAATCTGCTATCTCACGTCGAAATTCGTTTCTTAAATTAAATGGAATCTTGTAAATCGGACATTTAATGGGATAATCATGTTGCAGACTAATTCTATGATGCTCAGTAGCGGCCGCAGATAATTCTACCGTAGAGCGAGCAAAAGCACTTTTGTGCGAAATTAAAAGTTGAAATAATCTATTTTTTATTTTGCTGTCCAAACCTGAAAGGTTAAAATCCTTCTCCGTGAGTGGGGGCAGAATATCTTGAGAAACGGGAAAATCGGAATAAAAGTCTTCATAATTATTGACAGTAATTATTTTCACGTTTTTGTTAAGGGTGATTATGTTATCAGAATCGTTTCTAATTTTTAGAATGGTGTCATTTGTTTGTGGATCGATATTAATTTGCGAAGTAGTTAAGTGGATGTTTTTAGTCTTTAACTGAAAGAGGAATAACACACCCAAGCTCATCTGCTTTCCTTCATCCTTCAACACCTGTTATTAAAATTGCTTGGAAGTCAAATGAAGGAAAAAAATTATTTCGGTAAAAACTGCACGGGGAGAGGTGGGGGTGGGTCAAAACACGATATTTTCGATTCAACGTCTGTAGTCCAAATGTCTAAAATAATATAGACAGAAACTTCAATTGGGCCGCGGGTTGGGCATGCCTGCTCTAACTAAACGCGAAGCACATTTTCAGGCAGAAAAAATGACCCAATTTCCATGGAAATTTGCAATATTATAACTAGTACCTCTGTTAACAATATAGTGTTTTTAAAAATGTCAAAATATTCCGTGAATACTTTCTTTTTTGTTTTAATGCGTGCAGGCAAAACCCTTTTTAATATTACGGTATAGGATAAAAAATGCGAGACACATTTTATACCAGAAAAAATGAATCAACTCGGTTAAAAATGAGAAGTATGATAAAAAATGCTGCTCTTTAAAGAATAGTGAAGCCAGTTTCATTTCTTTTATAGCTAAAAAATGTTCCAAATTTCGGTCCTATTCTTTAACATTAACCGAAAACAGCCTTAAATAAATAACAGTTTTAAGAAAAAATATTTACGTTATCAAATTAAATTACGATATCAGAACTTTATCAGAATAGACGTGCTGGAAGACTACGAAATGACGTTCCTTTAAAAAATAAATACTTTCAGTTAACAAAGCGATGTTTGACAAACAAGATTTGATCGGGACAAATAGTAGGACAACTTTCCTAAATCAAGCTGCTAAAATTCTCCCCTTCCCTATGTGGGTATTAATTTTTTTTCTTCTTATAATGATACCCCACTTCTGGGGCTAGGGGATTCCAACGGACATTTCTCCTTCCAAGAAATTCGTGTTGAACGATCAAAACAGTGTGGTTAGCTAAAATTTATATCGAAGATCGAAATTCACATTCAAGTGATAACTAACCACCTCAGATTATTTCAGATCCAAGTCATTCCCGGGAATTCCAACAACAAAATTTAATTCCCGAGAATAAGTATTGTAATCTTATCATTTCACGGGTGTAAGATTCGCCCGGAAATTTAAAAATCTTTATAGGTGGCGCGACCATCGAGGAGAGAAAAAAGACGGAGGAAGGGGGACGAAAGTGAACAGGAGGAAAAGGTGAACAACATGGCGGAGCGAGAGGACATGGCAGAATGAGCGGGAGAGTGATTACGTTGAGGAGGATAGTAACAAAATGGTGTTAACAACTTAAAATTAAATGTATCATAGTTTTTCCTTTTATGTTGTTTTGTGTTGTGTGTGGCTGTCTCTGGAATAAAACTCTTTAGCCATTAAAGAAGTAGTGACTTTATTGTACCTGGATTTTGGATAAATGTTGGAATCATCATTTGAACGAAAAGAACCTACGTTACAAATGTTTAATTGGCGCAGTCGACAGGATTTAAAGATTTCATCGAAGCTCCAGGTAAGAAAGAGGGGCCACACTCACAAATTAAAGTTATTATTGTTTGTATTGTAACGTAAAGAGTGCATTATCAATAGCTGTAGTTGTTTGGAATAGATGATATAGTTACGAAGATCCGAGGGTTCGAGGATTTTATGCAAAAACAATCCCAAATGAAATAAGCAGTTCTTTAAGAGCGATGCTACTTTATTAACAAAAATCCAATCCTTTCAATACAGGATTCAGCAGTAATATTCACAGGGTAAATATCCGAAGGTCTTCACACCTTCAACAGCAATCAAACACAATAACAGTGTTTAAAAATACACGTAAGTAAAGGTTATTCACAAGCACAGCCGAGATAATTGCTAGTCAAAACAATCCTCACTACTCGCTGGCTTAATCAAGACTCTCCACCGTACCGGCAAGCATCCTTTTTATTTGCGCGACAGAAACTTCCAGAAATATATCCGCTCGTGTCATTGAACGTGACACTAGTGGAGAAATCTATTACTTTCTAGAAGATTCCAGAGGGTTCCGAACTCGCCAACATGGTCGCCAATGACGCCAAATTGGCCACCAACTTGGTCACCCAAAATGATGCCAACTTGGCTCTACCGCCAAGTTCTCATTGAATCGCCATTATAACGTATGGGGCGGCATTGCTTGTGAATCGTACAATTTTAACATGAAATAAATATAACAGAGCAATATAAATGAATTAAACACTCAAATACAAATTATTTACACTATTTACACAAAATCCGTAACATTATATATATACACTGCTGGACAATTGCTAAGGACGGATAACACTATCATCCATAGCAACCACAAAATGAAAGGAAGCAAAATGTGGAAAATTAGAATAAGTGCGGGATATTAGTAAGAAGAAGTATGAGTATGCAAATTTTTTTTCCGCGTCTGTTCATCACGTGATAGCGTTCATAAGAGCTTTATAGGTTTTGACGCGCGTGGACAGTTGTTGTTTCAAGTGAAAGTTTTACAGGAAAGATTTAATAGACGAACTTAAAATTTTTGGCATGTCTTCCCGACATCACATAGATGATTTTATGCGTGGCCGAATTATTGGAAAGATCGAAGAAGGGCGAAAAATAACAGATGTTGCCAGGGAGTTCGACATCGCTCACAACGTTGTTTCACGGCTGTGGAAGTCATTTAAAACTACTGGAATGTGTAGTAGACGGCACGGGAGAGGTCGTGTTAGAAGTACGACGCCAGCAGAAAACAGATATATCGTCCTATCAGCAAAAAGGAACAGGCGCACCACAGCTCAGCAGGTGGCAAATCAGTTTCTTGCTGCCTCAGGAAAGCGGATCTCCCAAAAAACTGTTGCCAGACGTTTGAGGGGAGGAGGACTATACGCACGCAGACCTGTTGTGTGTATCGCATTGACCAGACAGCACCGTACTGCCCGTTTGCAATGGTGTCGTGAGCATCACAATTGGACTGAACAGGACTGGGCATGCGCACTATTCTCAGATGAGAGTAGGTTCAGTCTGTCATCGGATTGTAGACGCCAACTGATCTGGCGCGAGAGTGGTACTGCTTATCATCCAGAAAATATCCAGGAAAAGGACCGATATCCGACATGCAGTATCATGGTGTGGGCCGGCAGCATGATCAATGGCCGCACGCGCCTACATGTGGTTGCGAATGGGACTATGACGGGCCAACGATACATTGATGAAGTTCTACTTCCTCATGTTCGTCTTTTCCGTGGTGCTGTCGGTGATAAATTTGTTTTTATGGACGACAACGCAACATGTTATCGAACACTCGTTGTTCAGGATTGTCTAGACAGCGAGGGTATTCAACGTCTCGTATGACCAGCGCGTTCTCCAGATCTAAACCCCATTGAAAATGTGTGGGATGCTTTGGGGAGGCAAGTTGCTGGTCTAAACTATCCTCCGACAAACAAGAACACCCTCATCCGTGCACTCACAGAGGAATGGGATAAATTGCCTCAACAGCTGCTGGATAATGTTGTGCAAAGTATGGTACGACGTGGGGAATGTTGCATCACACTCCACGGTGGACATATCCCTTACTAATACCTTTCTTTAAGTTGCCTGATGACTTTTATATGCATTGTTCCATTTCTCCGTACGCAGATCAAATGAACATTTTTTTTCTTTCAGATGTTTCACAGCTTTTGTACTTTCCAGAACAATAAATATTCTTTATTCTAATGTCTGAACAGTGTGGCAACTATATTTTATCCTACTAGGCCTCATGTCTCGCTTAATGTTATGCTACATAGCAATTTGTGATCCGTCCTTAGCAATTGTCCAGCAGTGTATATATATATAAGGAAATATGTATTATATCTCAAAAATAAGAAATAATAGATAAAGAACATAACAAGAAATAGCATAATAAAAAAATATTAAACCTGAACATGAAGAACAAAATTATAGAGAAATAAAAAAAGAAACTACAAAAAAGAAGAACCTAGCGTGTCAGAAAGAAATTTCGGACTTAGGACCGAATAAGTGGGGTTAAACTAGTTTGAAGGCGCCAACCTTCCCCCTTTGCAACTCGGTAGGAAAATCAAATAAAATAAAATAAACAAAACTTCAGAGTTTGGATAACTCAGAGAGTATGAAAAAACCACTCATTACTATTATGTAACAAACTCTCCCAAACTCTTAATGCAGAAAAATCACAAAATAATTACGTAAGAAAAGTAGAAAAATGCTAAAACAATTGCATAAGAAAAGTATCTTTCAAGAAATAATTTAACAAAATTTCTTTACTCACAGAGCTTTTACGAGGAGAATCAAGCGTCTTGACATTAATGAAAATCGATTATTCACCAAGTTAAAAAATTCGAAAATACATCAACACATCTTTTGAGCTGACTTTTAAACCAGCCAGCAAAGACAGGAATAAAAAAAAAAGACAATTAAATACGGTAGAATTTGAATTGGTTGATTGTCAAAAATGTAAATTTGCTAGGCTCTAATTTGGTTGGTTGTCAACAATGTGTAAGATGTTCAAGATGTGTGTGGAAAAAATGTAAACTGTGATATGAGTGTTATGATATAATCTTCACAGCAAGACCACTAACATGCTGACTTTGAAATCCTATTGTTGTGTGGTGGTTTTGGAATTCGAAGTAGCAAGACGGTTAATGTATTTGTGATGAATATAAGTTCTTAAGAAATTAAAAGGGTATTCATGATCTAAACAACATTGAAAAAATTGCTTTATATTATTGTATTTTGTGGGTAGTTAAGTTATCATTTCTAAATAAAAAATTCAAAATGATATTTCTGTAAATTGATATATGCAAATTACTATTCCATACGGGAATTTTAATTATATGGAACTTAAACGAATCTCTTTTGTCAAAAATGTTACTGACTACATTATTGTTAATAAGATGCAAGTCTAAATCCAAGAATTCCACCATATTAGAGTTGAAGTTAGTTTTAAGGAGCTTGAGATAATCAGGGTAGAACGTAATATTTGGTTTGTATTCACTATTTTTACCAAAAATTATTATATCATCTATATAACGATAAATTAAGTAAGAATCATTTACAACATGATCTATTTCAAAAAAATGTAAATATAGGTTCGCTAAACAATTACTAGCTGGACCACCCTGAGGTAATCCTTTGATCTGTTTATAAAGATTCTGATGAAAAAAAAATGCAATGAAATTTTCTTTTAATACGAGGTTAACAAGAATATCAAATTTATCTTTTTTCATTGAAGTATATAATTCATATTTATCATAAATTAACTGTAGAACCTTAATCATATCGTCAATATCTATAGAATTAAAAAGGTCCTCGAAATCAAAGCCATGCATGAAAAAAATTAACATATCCTTAGTAACTCTAGCAATCTCTAAGCTATTTTTAATTATTGCCGTGTTTTGTAAATTATCAATTAGATTTTGAAGAAGAGATTGTAAGATCTTCCCAGACCTCGTGATATATGTATTGTATCCATTAGTGATACTACGGAATTTTATAGGGCTTTTATGAAATTTTGGTGTTAAAAAATAATTTTGGATATTTAATATTATTTAGATGAATATTCAGTCTTTTGTTCAAAGCTAAAAGACGATTATCATCTTCTCTATTAATGTGAATTGATTTTTGAAAGGAATTATTATTTAAAATGTGGTTACATAATAATTTACTGTAAAAGTATTTACAAATTATGGCATAATTAGCAGAGACCTTATCAACATATGTAATCACGAAGTCATTTTGGATATTTTCTATTGATGATTTAAGATCTTTATACATAATTTCATTTTCAACAGTGAAATCTAATTCCCGAATTTCTGTTGCTATATAAGATCTAAATTGATTGAATGCTTCAATCGGCATTCCGTATTTAATTGCAATTTTAAGGTAGAAATTATCTAAATCTTTTATGATTTGTTTCATAACGTTAGATTTATTTTTTGTCATCATCAGTCTAAAACCGGTACCTTTTTCCATAAAATTTCTTAACAAATCATCTTTCACGATGCTAAGGTCTCCTGTGACAACGTGCTGATGATAATCATCAATATAGTCTCGATATAGATTGTATTTGCATGATTCAGAACTTAGGAGCTCCGAGATTTGATTATAATTAAATATAAATCTACCAAGTTTCTTGTTGTATTTGAAAGCCTTTTTAATAATAATATTTTTAATAGGAAAAAAGGATTGATATTTTTGAAATATACTTGAAAAATTAATTTTGTTAAAGGATTTATTCATAAATATAATAATGTACAATATTCTGTAGAGTAATTTTCACTTGCATCTAATTTAATATTCAATTTTTGTACTAAATAGTTATTAAGGTCTCGAATCATATGCATACCATGAGAATCCTGAAATTTATATATCTGCTTAAAATATCTGTCATAATTTTAATTTCAGCTTTATTCATGCCAAACATAAATGATTTAATTAAGCCTGTGTTGTAGTTATCATCAAATTTAACAGCTAATTCTAACATAGAATTTTTGAGGGTTGACATGTCTCTAGTAACTCTTTTTCTACGTTTAGCTCTTGCAATTCTCGCTAAACGAATATTATTACTATTATCAATAGATTTATCAAAATTCGGAATATATAATGAATCCTCGGATTTTTGTTTAAAAGCTAATAAGACACTTTCACCTTTCCATATAACATTCAAACCATAAGGATAATATGATCTAAATGAACCTATAAAAAAAGTTTTCGAACCATAATCTTTGTTTAATATTTGGCACTATTCTAAGTGTATGTACAGTTATGTTATTGAATCCATGTTTATGAAAGTGTCCTATCTCAATCTTAGCCTGGTTTTTGTTGTAATCAAATTTCCTTATATCAGACCTATGTTGATTTAATCTAATATATATATATATATATATATATATATATATATATATATATATATATATATTATTAGATTATTTATAATATATATATATATAAAGACAGCATAACAATACAATATATATATATATATATATATAAGATATATATAATAATATAATATATATATATATATATATATATATAAATACAGTTATGATGTCTTTTTTGTTCGCAACAATTTTATTCAAGTTTTATAGGTATGCATCTTTGTGAAGAATTTATCTTTTTTAATTATAATTTTCTGTTTTAGAGAAGGGGTGGCATTTTCCACTTTTGTCCGCGGCGACAAAAATGCTAGAGCCAGCTCTGCTCTCGCCATTACACATCAGAGATGCGATTGCATTTATTCCGGTAGCGTTCGATCTGGAGTGTTTTCAGCATTGACTTCCGCATCCAACAGATCCTCGATGAACACCGAAGACTTTTTTAGAGACATCTATGATAGCGGTGAAATACTCATCTGACTGTTGTCCGCCACAGAGGCCGGCAACTAGGAGTTATGTCATAAAAGTGCCATTTTATTTGATAGCTTGACCCCTTTGGTTATTACATTTACAGTATGGCAGTACATTGACGATATTTTGCGCTCCTAATGTTACTCCTTTTTTTGGATCCTGGGGTTTGCATTTCAGCGAGACAATGACCAAGAACCTACGAACCTGTTTCCGTACTTCTCTAGCTTCGTCTTTGGCTGGTGTGGTTGTCAGATTTCTTTACAATACAGTATATGTGTATTCGGGCTATGATTAACAGGTGCCCACACTCTCTATATATTTATTTATCTTGGTGGAATTTTCAGTCGTTAATAAAATATATTTTAAAGCGCTCAACTGAGCTGAAATTCTATATACATGATTATTTTGGATGGCAATACAATAATTTAATTATAATTAATAAATATTAATTGAATAAAACTAATTCTTTAAAGAATTACAAATATAGCCCCGTTGGCATCATTTTTGGCGACTTAGCGACCATTTTGGCTACTTGTGTCAAAACTTGAAAAGGTTTTTATCTCAAGTTTTAAAGCATTCAGTTGAAATGAAATTTTATATACGCGATTGTTTTGGATGACAATACGATACTTTAATGATAATTGATAAAAATCAGTTACCACTTAATGTTGTGATTCTGTCATATGTATATGCACATTTATATTAATTGTAACTATTTAATAAAAAGTAGTTAAAGGCCGTATCACATGTACATTTTCCATGCAAATTTTTCGTCCAATTTTTGGCCTAATCTGAGGGGAAGGGTTGCCGTAAACAAAACGACATGCTCTGACGTCAGCCGCGCTCTATCTCTCCATTGAAAAATTACTCGCCGATTTTTCTGCTTCGGAAAACGAACATCCAAAATTATTTCTTTTTTTTTTTCGCTTGCGCTTTGGTTGATGGGTGTAAACAGAAATGGAGCACCATTCTATTTAAAATATTATACACAATTAAAATATTATACAACATTAAAATATTTTACGGCATATCTAAAGTGTTAGACGAAACCGAAGCCGCCATCTTGTTTATGACGTAGGGCACCGAAGAACCCCATTGGCTGGAATTTCAAGCAATTTTTTTGGAACCAATTTGAGAGCTCGCTAGCAAAAAATTACTCTAAAGCCGTTGCTATGGCAACAGAGTAAAAATTGCACGAACTGGACGAAAAATTGCTTGAAACGTGTACGTGTGATAAGGCCTTTAAATAA
Organism: Trichonephila clavipes; assembly: GCA_019973935.1. Taxonomy (NCBI): domain Eukaryota; kingdom Metazoa; phylum Arthropoda; class Arachnida; order Araneae; family Nephilidae; genus Trichonephila; species Trichonephila clavipes. The sequence continues at coordinate 453,184 of BMAU01000146.1, read as the reverse complement.
AAATGTTCTTTTTGATCTAAGTAGGAATTGACTTAACTTTTTTTTTCACATTACTTGTTTATTGCAAAATCTTATAGTTTAAACATTTTTCTTTCCAAAACAGTTTTTCTTTTTCCTTTACGTGAAATAGAAATAAAGTTATAGTGATTTTAAAAAACATCACTCTATGCAAAATGGAAGTGAGATAAAACTTTAAATGAGTATTTCTCAAAATTATGTTTTCGAAAGAAACTCTTTACCAGACACATGATATCTTAAGAACCAAACCAGATAACGTTTTGAAATGTTGTAGAAATATTTATTATACTATTTTTCATAAAGTGGACCATATTAAATATTTTTTTTCATTTAGGGTAGTTTTTATAAAGAAAAAACTTTAAAAATATCAAAATTATCATATTATGTATAATTGTCTGTAATTTTTTTTGTATTTTAATTTTTCCTCTTAAATTTTTGTTCATTTTGAAGAGCACCATAATATGCATGTTGTGTATAAAGAAAATTATGATAATTGTATTAGAAATTTTTTTATACAGTGTTACCAGTTTTAGTAAAAATTTGGTAAAACTTCCTTAAAAACAACCAATTTTTCTATAAGTACAATATTTATTTAAAAACGTTTATGTATTTACATATATATTTTTTTCTTCCCAAAAACACTCAATTTGTTCCAAAAATTTGTTTTATAAAAAAAAAAAAATTGGGTCCGAAGGTAGGCAGTCACCTTAATTGAAGCCTGTGTGGGAAACAATCCAACATTTTATCCAGGAAAACATTTACCAACACTTGCGAGTCAATACTCAGTCGTATAAAAGCTAGCACCAGGAAAAATGTATTTTTGAAGTAATAGCTTCTATTGGCGCGATTTGCGAGAGAGTAAACTTGAATGAACGTTACGCTCAGGAATGTAACGCTCCTTCGGCTTTTTTCGCCTATAATCGGAAAACTTGCTCCGACAAGATTGCTCCACCCCTAAAAGGAAATCACGTGATTAAAAGAGAGACGTTCTCCCAGGGTTTTTATTCCCTCCCCCCCCCTGAAGCCGAAGCAATGCTCACTCACAAAGTCAAAAAGATAGGTGAAGTCTCCCTTCGGGAAACAGGTATTCCGACAACCCATTCTCCGTATTTTCTCCTCTTTATTCTTTTGTCATTATTGAATTTTCTTCTTTTTAGTTTTGAGGGCACGATATATTAAATTGATGCATTTATGCCAACACCCTAATTATGTATAAATTTAAGATATTTTGTTTTATATGAGAAATTAGTGTTTTGTTTATTCTGTCACACACACAAATCTTAATTAACTTAAAAATATTATTAATAACTTAACATAAAGCTGCACACATTTTATACTAATACATCGTTATTGCTGTGTGCCCAACTGGTCATCTTATAAACTTGGCTACCGTACGTTTTTTTTTTTTTTTTTTTTTTTTGTTTCCCAAAAGATGAACAGTTGATGCAAACTTCAAAAGAGACAATCTCTAGGAAATTTAAAAATAAATTAGATGATATTTCAATAGAAGAGTATCAAGTTTTAAAGTACATAGCAGGTTATTGCGTTTATAATATAAAATTCGAATGCTACGATTACAAATATAGATTTGTTGTAAATAAAAAAATCAATTTTGATTCAGAAAATGTCGAAAGGGTGAAATATTTGAGACTTCTGGATAGAGGCAGGCCCTCTTTTCCGCTTAGGAACGCTAGGCGCATGCCTACGGCGCAAAAAATTGGAGGGAGAAAAAAATTAAAATTACAGAGAACGCGGCGCGCGTACAACCGCTTAGTATTTATTTTTTTTAAAAAAAAACCCAACTATTATCTCATTTTTTACATCTAAATTATCAAATCTTCGTTTTGCTATCGGCCACATTATTATGTAAATCACTTGGCTTTTCTTCCAAAATAATATTTTGTTTCATACATACGATTATTAAATTGTTCTCAAAACTCGAAATAAAATCTTTATCGCAACGTTTCTCAGATTGGGGGAGCGCCCATATACAAAGGCACGATAACTCTACTTGGGGGAAGGCCCGATCATATCGCGAAAAATCGAAAACGAAATATTTAAAATAATTAGCAATTTAATACACAATAAATTAAAATTTCAAATAATTACAAAATAAAATACATTCTTAAGTAATAAAAAATTAAATACACATTCTCACACTGATATAAATGAATCAGTACTGCACAAAGTATTTGATGGTTAATTTATCAATATTCCATTAAAAACAAGTTTAGTAATTACTAGTGACTCCCTTGGGCTTGTCATATACAAAATTATATATAAAACTTAATATGTATCTTGATAATTATTACTGTTTATAACTAAAGTCGTATTGTATCGTTGTTTTACCATCAAAGTACACTCACTTCCAAAAGTTAAGCACGGAGAGGAAAATGCTAATTTCCGGAAGCCAATCAGAATTGAAGAGGATGCAATTCGCTGCAGAGGTAGATGGAAGTATGCAAAAATGTTAGGTAACAGCCAATCGTGCTTTTATGTCAAGAAATATGCAAAAAGGGCAGTCTTATAAGAAACCAGCTTTATGAAGGGTTACAGAAATTGATTGTAAGTGCTGATAGAAGGTGTTTAAAACTTTCGTACAATTTTTTTTCAAGGCATACGTGTTTCTATGACTTCCAGAAAACGCATGGAAGATTCTAAACACTGGCGTACTGTGGGGCGCATTGAAGCAGGACAGTGGAACCCAGATGTTGCTCTTTTCTTCGGCGTGCATCATTCTGCAATTTCACGTTAATGAAAACAATTCCACACAGACAGTTGTCCGAAGTCTCGTAGCTGGTCGCCCAAGGGTTACAACCCCCGCGGAAGATCAATATATTGCTATTGTAGCCAAGCGGAATCGCAGAGTGATCTCCACACGTGTGACATCTATTGTTACAGCGTCCATTGGTAAGGCTATATCTGCAGCTACTGTACGCCGAAGATTACATATGAATGGACTGTATGCCCAGGTACCACCTCGAGTTTGTGTTCCTCTATCCATCCAATCAAGAGGGGCACGATTAAAGTAGTGCCGGGAACATGGCAATTGGACTGTGTCTGACTGGGGCAATGTCATGTTTACTGATGAGTCAAGATTTACCCTGGAGCCAGATGACAAGCGTATAAGGATATGGCGTAAACAAGGAACACGCAATCAGCCCCAAAACATCACCGAACATAATGCATTCCGAGGCGGAAGCATTATGGTGTAGGCAGGGATTTCATTAGGATACCGCATCGACCTGCACATCTTTAAACGGTGTTCTGTGACGGCTGTCCGGTATCGAGATGAAGTCCTAGAATCCATTGTGAGATTGTACGCTGCAGCAGTTGGCCCTACTTTTGTTTTAATGGACGATAACGCACGTCCCCATAGAGCTGACATCGTCGATGACTACGTGGAGAGTGAAGGGATTGCTCGTATGGCGTGGCCAGCATATTCGCCCGACCTTAATCCCATTGAAAATCTTTAGGATGCTCTCGGCCGTGCTGTATCTTCACGTTTCCCACCTCCAGCCACTCTTATTGAGCTGAAAACTGCTCTACAAGAAGAATGGCGATTGTTTAATTCTGCGGTGGTTGACCACCTAATTGAAAGCATGGTCAGAAGGAGTAAACTTTGCATACAGATGACGGGGGATCACATACCATATTAATATCTTTTTTTTCTTCATTTTATGCTGTTTATTTTCACTTTATACATAATTCTGTTTAAGGTATCCGAACACGTTGAAAATGACTAAATTCGGTCAAGACAGATATTTTTGTTTTCTCTTTTATTGAATAGAGCTATCTTTTGGCTTTACAAAACATATTTTGTTTTGTTTCTACACTACCTAAAGGCCAACCTACAATCAATTTTATTAAGTTAGGAAAACCGGAAGTGGGTCCTTGATCTACCAGAAGTGGGCATTTAAATTACTCGAAATCTATCATGGCAAGTTTGATTACTCAAAATATTACAAATGTATTTCTATAAAACTTTTTTAACCTGATGTTTATGCTATTTTCTAGAGAATGTACTAAAATATTTCTTATTGTATGAATATTTTTTGAGTTAGAGCTTGTTATTTAAGCAATGGTTTCATAAAAAATGTGATTTTTCTTATAATGTGTACTCAATCAACTCTAAAATTTTCAAATTTTAATAAAACATTAAAATTTTAATACATTTTTAGATAAATGCATCTAGATTGTTTTGGTAATACTTTTACTAATATAAGTTTGTTACCTTTTTTTAATTGCTTTGAAGTTTTACAAAAATGTTGCTAAAATTTCACTTATAATTGGGATTTGTGTGAAATTTAGGCAATTTATTTTAAATATTGTTAGTTAAATATTAGTATTTATTAGTATTGAGTCCTAAAAAATCCTTTATAATGTTTAAATATGTTATTTTGTTAAAAAGTGCTCCGAACGTGTTCGGATACCTTAAGTCTCTAGTATGACATTATCTGAAAACTTACAAAAATTTAATATTGTGCAGCGACCTTACAGCTCAACATAACGGCTCCAAAACTGAACTGAATTGATCTGTTATTATTGTAGCGTGCCTGATTCCCATGTGTTGTAGTTTTTAGAAGTTTACCTCTTAATTACTCATTTAATCTTTAAAGTTAATAAATGTTTATTGTTATTTAATTCAACCGTGTTGTGGTAAAGAATGCCTGACCACCCAACGCGGCAGTGGTGACCCCTTTTGGACTTAAAAACACGTAAGCTATTCTGTTCTACTGGCGAATGCAATACAAATTCTTCTACTACGGATGATCAGTACGTAGCGAAAGATTTTTTTTTCTCCTTCTCCTCAAGGCCACTTGAAGCATCTGCTCGGAGATTCGTTTCGCTTCCTGCTTATTCAACAATATGACTAGTGAAACCGTTGAAGTCGCTCGTATTGCGTTGCGGCTGCCGCCGTTTTGGAAATCCAACGTTCGTCTATGGATTGCGCAATGCGACCATGCATTCACATTCAGTGGTATCTCCAGTGATGATACTAAGTATTCTGCTTTGGTTGCGAACCTGGATGCTGAAACTCTCTCCTACGTGTCGGACATTGTGTTAAGCCCTCCGAACAGTGACAAATATCACACTCTCTCGCAGCGGCTCATCACCCAATTTAGCGACTCGGACACTCAAAAAACTGATCCAACAGCTTCAACGCCTACCCAGCCATCTACACGTTCTGGTCGCAAAGTTCATCTTCCAACTAGGTATCGTTGACACTGGAAGGGGAGTATGCAGCGACCTTACAGCTCAACATAACGACTCCAAAACTGAACTGAATTGATCTATTATTATTGTAGCGTGCCTGATTCCCATGTGTTGTAGTTTTTAGAAGTTTACCTCTTAATTACTCATTTAATCTTTAAAGTTAATAAATGTTTATTGTTATTTAATTCAACCGTGTTGTGGTGAAGAATGCCTGACCACCCAACGCGGCAATTGCTTTAATTTCTGTATATAATTATTGATTTTGTTTTATGTAAAAATATATATGCTTCTTTACTGCCAAATTTTGTGTCAATCAAAGCAGTATTTGGTGATTTTTCACATAGTTACTATAAGAGGGGCGCGATGAATATTCTGACTGAAAATTGGGTCGCAGATATCGGAAGTTTGAGAAGCATTGCTTTATCGCTATCTACAACACTCTTTTTGGTATCATGAATCCCTTTAGATTCTAAACAGGATATCTGTTCACAAGAACGCCTAGGGTTCAAGACTTAAAAAAATGTACAAATATTTTTATCATATTAAGGTAAAATCATAACATATGTTTATTATTTGCCATCCTTTACAAAGGTCGCAGTGAAAATATTCAACTTAATGAAATCTATTTTTTAAAAAAAATTTGTAAATTTTTAGTTTTTTATCAGCTAATTTTAAGACTTGTCTATATTTATATATATATTTCAATGCACTTTTGTAGTACTTTTATGTTAATTAATATGCATCAATACTGGATTTCTTTGCTTGAATACACCTTTCTAAGAACACATCTTTCTAAGAACACATCTTTCTAAGAACACACTTTTCTATGCAAGAACAGTTTTATAAAGATTAATTATTAGTGTAAACAGGAATTTTTTCTATTTTATCTGATTGAAATTATTTTACATTGAGTCAGTTTTTTTTTTAGATATTTCTTATATTCTTATTAGACTTTCATGAGTGATATGTGTCCCTTTTTCGGGTAAAATATTAGACATCCTTCTAAAGTATTAATTCATAACTTTTATCTGAAACTATTTCAAGTGAGAATTATAAAAATAAATTAATATAAATGTAGAAATATTAGTCTATGACCTAAAAAGAAAGAAATGTCATAAGCTTTATATTATTGACAGCGACTGCGAGTAGTGCAGTACTCCTTCCTTTCGTCACGTCATCAAAACGCTGTCTCTCTCATGCCCTGTTCCTCTCAGGGCACAAGTTTTCCTAGCCCAACTCAAACAAATAAAACAATGATCCAAATGAAAGCATGACAAAGTACGGAACAACGCTTGACGGAGTTTTTTTTTAGATATATAAATAATTTTGAATTCAGGTATTTATAACCTATTTCAGCTACCATAAACCTATTGTTTCTTTCTTAGAATACAATTGATTAACACACAAATATGTATATTTACCAAAATATTACTTTATGTGTACAGACAGATGAATAAATAATTTTATATGACAATACTAATATAATATCCCCTTGTTTTTTCACCTAACTAATCCCTGAAATAACATTACTAAATTTGAAGTTATCACTTCTATCGTGTGGTCATAAGCACACACACTTTTTTCTTTCTTTCGCTCTTATAGCATATTTCTTGAATAAAACATTCAATTTCTATAATAGTGTTAGCGTCTTTTTTTCAATACAATTCCGTCCCATTCGTAAAAGTAATTTTTGATGAGTCACTTTTTGTACAGTATACACACACACAGGAAAGTTTTATATAAATCAATTTATTTATTTTCTTTTGATTGGAAATTTATATATCAGTAAAAATAATGCAAAATTTATGCTTACAATTTAAACTAAGTAAAAAAAAATAAAGTGTAAACTTCTGTTTGGTTTCATAATGTAATCAATTGTAAAAATGCAGTATTTTCATAACAATTTTATTAATTTTTTGAAAAATGTTTAAATCTAAAACCACAAAGTAAAAATCAATAAATTTACTAAAATGCATTACAAAATTATTTTTAAAATTTAACAAACAAATATATGTTGCAATTGATAACATATTGCATTCAATGTTATGGACGGATACAAATGCTTGCATTCTAATTTAATTTTATTTAGAAATAACAAAGCATACTAACATAAGTTATAAAGTATTTGACAGAAAAAATTAAAGCCATATTAATTGAAAAATATAAAGTAAACATTATTCAGAGCGCTATAAAAAACCATCTTTGAAACAAGTTTCCACGTGTAATTTACAATCAAGATATAAAGGGGCATACTTAAAAACATCACATATTTGCAGCTATTGCTTCTGATGAATAAGCAAATGGCGTTCACAGCTATAAGTACTAATGTAAAACAAAGCCTTTTTGCATATTTTACAAATATAATGCTACGAATAGTGTGTGAACATGGAAATGCTTTTTTTTTTAAAGCACACCATCGAGAATACACTATCTTCCAAACATTTAAAACAAACCTTTCTAATAGTATGAAAATGAAAATGCTTTGTTAAGGTACCACTTTGAGAAACATAAGGCTTTTCGACTGCATGAATACAGAAATGTTTTTTTAGACTTTCCAGAAAATGCTTTTCTCCATATTTAAAAGTTTTTCATTGATATGAACACGTAAATGGCCTTTTAGACAAACATTTTAAAATATGCTTTCTGACAAATTTTACGAACATATGGTTTTACACAGTTGCTTTTTTTTAAAAAAAAATTACATGTATGTGTGTGAGAGAATGCTAAACTTCAAAATTCACAAGCGACTTTTCTTTGATATGAAAACGCAAATGTCCTTTCAAAGAAAAGGCATATGTTGAAGAGGAAACTATCTCCTTCAACTTTCGCTCACTGTTGTGCTTCCCAGAAGACACCTTACCCATGTTTACATAGGTTGAAACAAGCCTTGACACAGTGGTCCTTTAAACAACCGCAAGGTTGGTTGTTCTGGACACTGACACTCCAGACATTATGACACTTTGCTAGGAACAGAATTTTCTCATGCAACTCTCACGCTGCCAAATGTTTGACTGATGCCTTCCCTTTTACAGCCACTAGGTAGGCACATTGTTGAGACAAAGCAACTGTTTATTGGGCGGTCGAAGGACGACTCTTTTTTAAGGGGTGTTGTTGGAAAGCTATAATCTTATTTTTTTGACACTTTGAGATTTTTAAATTGAACTGATTTTAACCTTTCTAAAGATACCTTACTTTAACCTCTAGGGTAATTAGAAGCCCTTAAAACCTATTCTTAAATAATTGTTGAAACTGGGCCACGCCCATTTGAATGGTGAAAAATGTAAACAAAGTACTTCGTTTTTGCTTAAAAGTTGAACGTCTGATATAAACCAAAACATTTATCTTTTATTGTAAAAAAAAATAATAATAATAATAAAAAAAAAAAAATTTGAACCTTTTATTTTTTAATTTTCTAGTCGATTAGAAGCCTCACTGTATATATTAACATCAATTTATCTCAAAATGTAAATTTTGATGTTCGATGTACGTTTCTGAGAAACTACTGCTCCCAGGTATGTAAATTTTTTATGATATATTTATAATGATGGCTAATGTATACTGAAATGAGCTTATTGTAAAAAACTCAAAAATTCATTTTTTATAAAAATTTTTAAGTGAAAATGGGTCAAATTTCACTATGTTTGATAAAATGTTTTATAAATTATGAAAAAAAATTCAAAATTAGCTAAAAGCTCACTTCAGTATAATGAGAGAGGTTTACTTAAATTATATGAAAAATTTCAAGCATGTACATATAACAGATTTTGAGAAAAGGTACATCGAAAACAGCCAATATAACATTGTGGGTATAGAGAGAGAGAGACGTTTCCAACTCTCCTTTAATGGGTGTTCCTATTATTTTATCTCATACTTATATGTGCTGTAGAGTACTTGTACTTAAAATTCAAATTCAGCACAAAAAATTGTGCTTGATGTAAAATTTTGCTCAATTTCATAATCAACCTTATTTAAAATCAAAAATATATTTTATTCATTGCAGTTCAATACATTTCCCGACAAAGTCTCAGTCTAAAGTCGCACAGAGAAATTCAATATTAAATTATTTTAAAAAGTGTGAGGCAAAATTTAAATAAAATGCCATGGATTGATATAAAGCTTAATTCCTTACAATTTTAATATCATTTTATTTACAAATAATACAATATGTTGATATAAGCTACAAAGTACACTTATGGACAAAAAAATTAGCGCACCAAGAATGAGTCATCAAAATGAAACGAAATTTTACATATGTAATGACTACTTTGATATAAGTAAATGATTAGAAAACCAAAGAAAAATAATCATTTAATTCAGAGAAAAAGGCAAAAGAACGAAGGATTTAATACCCTGTTGAGCCCCTCTAGCGCGAATGCATGATGTGATACGATTGGGCATTGAGGCATACAAGTTCTGTATGATGTCTTGAGACATTTTGTTCCATATTTGCTGTAACCTTGCTTCTAGTTTGTTCAAACTCGTGTGATGCCCAAAATGATCACCGCCCCAAATGATCCCAGATAAGCTTGATTGGAGACAAATATGGGCATTGGGTAGGCCAAGGAAGGGTAGTAACATACGAAGACAGTCTTGTCCCTTGCCGTGTGACGCCGAGCATTGTCTTGTTGAAAAATGGCTCCTGGGAGACGTTGCATGAGTGGCAACACATGTGGTTGCAGGATGTCATGGACATACCGCTGGTCTGTCATGGTGCCATGGATCGATACTAGGGCTGACAGTGTATTGTAGGCAATGGCACCCCTCAAACTGCGACAGGTGTCTTTGAAAACGGCGTAATGGCATGTCTGCCTCAGCTCTTTTTTTATAAACGATTCAGCACACTCAAACAAGCATTGGTTACTTGTTTTATACTCCACGGAGAACATCGTTAAACGCCCTCTACAGGCGATACGTAATGCGCAATCACCCTGCATTTCTAATCATTTGCATATCTCCCTGACATGTATCTTCATGCCAAGTTTCGTTACGATCCCGCAATTATTTCTTGGTGCGCTAATTTTTTTGTCCATGAATGTATTTGACAGAAAAAAAATTAAAAACCACAATATATGAAAAATAAAATACAATGTTCAATGCACTACAAGGGGCATGGCACCCTTTTAAAATGAGTTTCTATGCTTCTAATCCAGATTAAGCATTTATTTTCATTAATGTTTCACATGCCCCTATATTTTACACAAAAACATAGAGGCATACTTAAAAACTTTCACACTTCCAGATAGTGCTTCTGATAAAGAAAAAAAGCAAATAATTTTCCTAGCTACTAATCTAAGAAAAAGACACTTTTTGCAGTTTTCAAAATCCTGAGGCTTTGGTTGATATGAGTACACAAATGATTTTTAAGAACTACTTTCAGAAATGCCTTCTAGTAAATTTCACAGATATAAGACTTTTTGTTGATTTCAATATGCACAAATGCTTTTTCTAAAATAAATCTTCAAGACAAAACATCTTGTAAATTTCTCAAACATCAGACTTTTCTTTTGCATGAATACGCAAATGGCTTTTTAAAGAACTACTTACAGAAAAAGCCTTCTTACAAATTTCACAAACATAAGGCTTTTCATTTGTATGAGTGCGCATGTGCCTCTTTAAAGAAATATTAATAGAAAAAGCCCTCTTACAAATTTCACAAACATAAGGCTTTTCCTTTGTATGAACAACCATATGCCTTTTTAGGACACCACTTTCAGAAAAAGTCTTTTTGCAAATTTCACAAACATAGGGATTATCATTGGTATGAATATACATATGGTTTTTTAAAGAATAACTATAAGAATATGCCTTCTGGCAAACTTCACAAACATATGGTTTTTCGTTGGTATGAAGAAGAAAATGCCTTTTTAAACTGCCCCTTTGAGAGAATGCTGAATTACAAACTTCACATACGTACAACTTTTCATTGGTATGAATACGTAAATGACATTTAAATGAACTTTTTCGAGAAAAAGTCTTCTTACAAACGTCACAAGCAAATTTGCTTTCATAAGTATGAGTATTCAAGTGTCTCTTTAGAGAATGTATAACAGAGAAAGCCATCTTGCAAATTTCACAAACATAAGGCTTTTCATTCGTATGAGTGCGCAAATGTATCTTTAAAGTATTCCTTTGAGAAAAAGCCCTCTTACAAATTTCACAAACATAAGGCTTTTCCTTAGTATGAACACGTAAATGCCTTTCCAAAGAATATGTATCAGAAAAAGTCTTCTTGCATGTATCACAAACTAAAGTCTTTTCCTTAGTATGAACACGTAAATGCCTTTTGAAAGAATATGTATTAAAAAAAGTCTTCTTGCATGTATCACACACAAATGTTTTTTCATTAGTATAAATACAAGAATGTTTTTTTAAAAAATGGTTAGTGTTAAAAGTTTTTGTGCAAATTTTGCAAACATAAGACTTTTTATTGTGTGTGTACAAATGCCTTTGTAAAGTCCTTTTTAGAGAAAAAGTCTTATTACAAATGTCACAAATAAAGGTATTTTTGTTGATATCAAAATGTAATTCCTTTTTTAAATTAGAGATAGAGGGGAAAGACATCTTGAAAATTACATAAACATACGATTTTTTATTGGTTATAAATACATAAATGACTTTCTATAGAGCTTTTTTTTTTTTGGAAAAAGTCAACTTACAAGTGAAATAAGTAATCTTTTTATTGGTATTTAAATTGCTGTGATGAAATGGCTTTGTCACAAAATGACAGATGTAGGGGTGCATTTCATTTTTGGTATAATAATTTGCTTCATACTTTGGAAAAAGATAATCTTTTTGCGTGCAACGGTTGGTGTATGCATAACAAAGGATTATTTATGTTATCACAAATAAGTAATTCTCCACTGAATGATGCTGAACTCTTCTCTTTGACTCTAACCATCTTCTTTCTTATTGATGCATAAGTATTGATAGAATTGTTCAAGGTTGTCCAATTTTGTATTTCAGGGCCTCTTTGCTTTAGTAATTCTTTGCAAACGCTTAAAAAAAGATAAAATAGTATACAAGTCTTTTAATTTTTACTTTAATAAAGCCTAAATATTTTTTTTTTTTGTAAATTTAAGTTATAGAAGAAGCATTTGTCACTTAAGAATTAGACAAAACACGTTACTTAACAATAAAGACAAAAGTTTCATTATGTATATACTTTTAATGATAATATTTATGGATACTCTAAGTAATATATTTATAAAAAATTATACTTCATTTCAAGTTAACGCTTCATGTGAAGTATATATTAAAAAAGATGCTCATGTTAAAAGTTAACATAAGTAATAAATAATAGTAATAAAACATATTTTTTTTTACAGTAAAACACATGGCTGATTTAATCCATAATTATTCAATTTCCTCGAATGACACTTTTTAAAAAAAAATTTTTTTACAATTCTGTGCATTGTTTCAATTTTTATGACATTTTTTAAATAAATACTCATACATAAATTATAGTAAACTTTAAACATTTTTACAACACAATAGAAAGAAGTTATTAATGTTAATGTATCAAAGAATTACTAATACACACCATGACACACGAAGCTTCAACATTTCTCTGATAATTAATTGATCTTTGCTATAACATATAGAAAACTTAATGCAAAATAATAATGTTTATGAGCATGAATTTTTTTTTTTTTTTAATATATTCTTGAAACAAGAATCTTACATTAAATAACTTACGAATAAAAACAATAAAAAGTACTTTTTTAAGGTTCATCTTTATATATATAATTTTTCTGTGCGTGTGTATGTGACTGAACTGCTCCTAAATGGCTGAACCGATTCTGATGACATTTTTTGTGAAGGTTCAAGTGGATTCGAGAATGGTTTAGATTCACAATTCGGTCTGATATCGCAATTAGTTAAAAAGATATTAATTAAAAACCTTAAAACGCATAATTGTTTTACCCCTTTGTGCTGTTTATTCTGCTAATGTGCGGCAAGAAAAAAAGTAAGAAGAGAGGAGAATTTTCGAATATTTTTGCTGTTTTTAAAATTGCAATCCAATTTTTCTATCAAAAAATCAGACAAAAAATAATTACAGAATTGGAAAGATTTATTTCGCCACAATATGGTATATATATATTTACAAAAAAAATGAAATTTTGCATTTTTTACAATTTTTTTCTAAAACGAGTAATATCGAAGCATTTTTATGAAAATAATTTTTAATCGTTCTGTATGGACTTCTTATCATAAAATATTTCATATTTTGATCTCTTAGAACCAATGATTTGTTGTTTGTTATTGATGAGAGAAGTTAAAGACTTAGCTTAAAAATCAAGCTCTCAAAAAAAAAATATGAAAACTTTAAGAGAAACAAGCATTTATGGAAAGTGAAGGATATGGCATCGAAAACCGGTTTTTGAGCTAAGCGACTTTTTTTAGTAATGTCTTAAACTCCATACAACCTTAACTTGGCAGTCCAAATCACATCTGCTCATGGGTTACAATGGAAAAAGAGGTTGACTATAACAAATGAAAATCACCAAATTCAGCGAGTTAAATAAATGCACGTCATTATAAGTACATATCTTTAATCATATTAGTTCATTTAATACATTCGTTGATAAAACAAAAATTTCTGTTTTTTATTCACCTAACAAATCCCTGCACTAACATTACAAAATTTGAAGTTATCACTTCTGTCGTGTGGTCACAAGCACACACACGTTTTTTTTTAAAAAAAAATCCTTTTTGATTTTAAGCACATGCTACTTTCAACAAATTTAATAAATGCTTGGTGGTTTCTGAGTTCAGATAGTGTGCATGGAGGAGGAAACTGAACACTGACTTTGTTGTCTAGAGAACCCAACATATATTCAATGCTGTTCAGATCAGGTGACTGGGGAAACATATTAGATGTTCCACTTCATCATTATGGTCATGCAATCTAGATGGAACATAGGAAGACATGAGAACAGGGGAACACAGGATGTTCTCGTGGAAAAAGACTCTAAAGCATAGGGTAAAGATGATCTGCAAGAATGCTTCGATGATGGTCACCTATGATCATCTCCCTCAAAACAATGAGAGGCCCCATTACAGAACCCCCTCCATGTTTCACAGCAAGAACTAGACAGTCAACATAAAATGCTTGAGCCAGTGTTTGCCTGACAAACACACGTTAGGTGTTCTGGAATATTGTAAAGGACAATTCATCAGACCAGATGGCTGGTTCCCATTGCAGTTGTCTTTGTATCAAAGTACAGTGGGTGATCAGTTAACGAACATAATCCGTTCCAAGACTATGTTCGCTATTCGAATTGCTCGTTAACCGATCATCGATTCACCATAGACTTCTATATGAAATCGATTATTTCTTTCACTCAAAATGAAATAATTTTCTGTTTTGAATGAAATCAAAACCGAAACTGATGGTCTTATTTGTATGAATATTCTATTGGAATTTTTTTTTCAATAGAACTTTGAAGTTAAATAGGTAAGCAACATAATTCAAGGGAGATGAAAAATTATTATCAGTCAGTTTCTCATATTTCACGTATATTTACGGCCGTAGCGCGTCATTGGCACCTTTATATTTTATAGTCTGCAGTGTTTGAAAAAATTAAAAATTTGCTTAATTTATTCGCCATGTCAACAAATCCACTTTTATCAGCTGTCAGAAAATATTGTTATTCATATTGAAATTCAAGTATTCAAGTGTGTATTGATTTTTGTCATAATAATAATTATTGAATGACTCAAGTTTCATTTAGTAATTACCAGTACTAAGCATGCTTTAAACATTTCTCATTTCAGTGATCTTATTTTGTATGCAAAATGATAACAAACGTTTAATATTAATTTTTTTTCAGAGCTGAGAAGTGTTCGCTAGAATTCGTTTTGTTCATTAACCGAATATGTGTTCGTTATCCAAACACAAAAATCTTTCGTGAAAGTGTTCGTTAACTGATCACCCACTGTAGTTTCTTCATAGTACTCTGCGCTGAAACTAACAGTTTTGGAATAGCTACTCTGCCATAAATGTTTGCAGCCCGCAACTCCTGTTGAATAGTTTTCAGGAATGTGGGATTCTAAGGGAGGATATTTATCTTGAACGTTATCTGCAGCAGTGTAGCCTTGCATTTTCAGAGACTATCCCCTTCAACACACATCTATCATGGTCCTTCAACTTAGACCTTTGGCCACTGCTGTGCTCCCCAGAAGACACTGTACCCAGGTTTGTTCAGGCAGTCAGAATCCTTGACACAGTGGTCCTTTAAACATCCAAAAAGCTGGTTGTTCTGGACATTGACACTCCAGCAAGGTGAGCTCCAGTCACCATGCCTCTTTCCATGTCGGAGAGGTTGGACATTATAACGCTTTGCTAGGAGCAGAATTTTCTTATGCAATTCCCACACTGGCAAATGCTTGACTGATATTTTGCTTTTACAGCCACTAGGAGGCACATTGTTGTGATACAAAGTGGCTGTTTATTAGATGATCGAAGGATGACTCTTTTTTAAAAGGGTGTTCCTATTGTTTTGTCTCATACTTGTATCTGCTGTTTAGCGCTTGAGTTTAAAATTCAAATTCAGCACAAAAATTGCTTGATGTAAAATTTTGTTCTATTTCATACTCAACCTCTTCTAAAATCAAAAATGTAACATTTTATCCACTGCAGTTCAATACATTACTCAACAAAAGTCTCAGTCTAAAATTGCACAAAGAAATTCAATATTAAATTTATTAAAAAAAAAGTGCATTGTAAAATTTTAAAACAGTAAAGAAATTTAATTATTAAAATTGATAAATAAAATAAAATGCCCTGGACTGTTATAAAACTTATTTTCTCACAATTTTAATTTCATTTTATTTACAAATAATATAATATATTGACATAAGCTACAAAGTACTTGACAGAAAAAAAATTAAAAAAACACAATATTTGGAAAATAAAGTAAACACTGTTCAAAATGCATTACAAGGGGGAGCACCCCTTTAAAATGAGTTGTCATGCTTCCTAATCAAGATTAAGAATTTTATTTTATTTAATGCTTCATACCCTTATACTTTATACAAAAATATAGAGGAGTACTTAAAAACTTCACACACTTTCAGACAGTGCTTCTGATAAAGAAAAAAGCAAATAATATTCCTAGCTACTAATCTAAGAAAAAGACACTTTTTGCAGTTTTAAAAATCATGAGGCTTTTGTTGGTACGAATACACATATGCCTTTTTAAAAACTACTTTCAGAAAATGCCTTCTAGTAAATTCCACAAATATAAGACTTTTTGTTGATTTGAATATGCAAATGCTTTTTCTAAAATACAACTTCAAGACAAAACCATCTTGCAAATTTCTCAAACATCAGACTTTTCTTTTGAATGAATACGCAAATGCCTTTTTAAAGAATTACATTCAGAAAAAGCCCTCTTACATATTTCACAAACATAAGGCTTTTCCTTTGTATGAACACGCATGTGCCTTTTTAGGGCACAACTTTCGGAAAAAGTCCTTTTGCAAATTTCACAAACATAGGGATTATCATTGGTATGAATATACATATGGTTTTTCAAGGAATAACTTTTAGAATATGCCTTCTGGCAAACTTCACAAACATATGGTTTTTCGTTGGTATGAAGAAGAGAATGCTTTTTTAAACGGCACCTTTGAGAGAACGCTGAATTGCAAACTTCACATATGTACAACTTTTCATTGGTATGAATTAACGAATGCGTTTTCAAAGAGCCACAATCAGAAAATGCTTTCTTGCAAATTTCGCAAACATAAGGTCGTTCATTGGTATGAGCACGCAAATGTCTTCTTAAAGAACCACTATTAGAAAATGCTTTATTAAAAATTTCACAAATATGAGGTTTTTCTTTAGTATGAACATGCAAATGCCTTTCTAAAGCCCATTTTAGAGAAAAAGTCTTGTTGCATGCATCACAAATAAAAGCTTTTTCATTAGTATGAGTACTTAAATGCATTTTTAAGAAGTAAATAGTACAAAAAGCCATCTGGCAAATTTCACAAACAAAAGGTTTTTTATTAGCATGAATGCAAAAATGCCGTTTTAAAGTACAAGTCTGAGCAAATTCTGATTTGCAAATCTCGCAAATATAAGAATTTTTGTTAGTATTAGTCTGTGGGTGCTTTTTAAAAGAATCTATAGTAGGTATAGCCATCTTGCAGATTTCACAAATAAATATCGGCCATTAATTTTTTTAAAAAAAAAAGCTTTTGGCAACTTTTATAAACATAAAGGGTTTTTTGTCATAAATATGTGAATATTTATTTAAACTATAATGAAGAGAAATAACTTCATCACAAAATGAAATACGTAGGGATGTATCTTATTGGTACAATGACTTGTTGCAAATTTTAGAAGATCATCTTCTCTGTAAGCATAGGCTGCATAGCAAGTTGAGCACATTGAAAAGGATTACAATTACGTAGATTTTCCACTGATTGATGCTAAACTCTCTTCTTTAATTCTTTCAAGGATAAGGAAGTTTCTCATTAATGCATGTGTATTGATAGGATTATTCAGGATTGTACAATTTTGCGTTTCAGCACACCTTTGCTTTAGCAATTGATTGAGGATGCTTGAAAAATAAGAGTAATTCATAATTTTTTTTTACTTTAAACCTAACTTTTTTTGGTGAATTTAATGTTATAGAAAATACATTGGTACACGAGCCAAGCAAAATAAGGAAATCAATTATGAATAATGATAACATAAATTTTATAGTGTATATACTTTTATTGCTAATATTAAAATATACTTTAAAATATATATATTTAAAAATTTATGCTTTATATAATTCTCATAAAGATTCAATTGAGAAAGAGTTAAAAGAGTTTTCATGTTAAGCATTAATTATTAACATAAGTAAAAAATGTTAAGTAATTAAACATGTTCTGATGCCCATGTGACTCATTTATTCAATATTTAATCTGATTTCTTGAATTTATGTTTTTTTATAATAAAAATAAAAAAAATTTATAAATAAAAAATACTTGCAAAATTTTTCTAAAATTTTAACTTTTGTAAAATACAATAAAATGAAGCTGTTCATGCTGATATACAAAATAATTACATGACATATAACATAAGACTTTTTTCTTTGAAAATTAATAATTGTCTAGTATGCTCAAGTAAATAAGAAAAAAAATTTCAAAAGCAAAACAATAGTGCTTATAAGTATAAATTTATTCCTTAAAATATGTTCTTGAAATGAGTCCAAGACTGCTGGTCAATAAAATTGCAACACCATGAAGAAAAGCAAATACAAAAAAGATATTTATGGTAACAGTATGGTATGAAGATAAAATGATTGCAAAGAATATAGGGGCTTACAGGGGTACGAATTTAGTAGAAACAGCTGCTACCCTTGGCAGCTAAAACAACATTTACCCGGCTAGGCATGGAGTCCAACTGGGCTTGGATGACAGAAATCAGTAACTCATTCCATGCTGCTTCAAATCTATGTCACACTTCATCAAATGTATTAGCTGGAGAGGGGTGGCGGACCAGTCACTCAACAGCCCAAGCCCAGATGTTTTTAATGAGTGACAGGTCTGGAAACCATGCAGGGCAGCGTAACAATCGAATACCCTGCATATTGACATAAGTCAGAACTAGATGTGAAACATGTTTGGTAGAGGGCCTCTGGCAGGCTTGGACGATAAGGCACACCCACTGGATGTAAGGTATCCAAAATGTACCAGTTTACATTCAAATTACTGTCAATCCAAAACTAGACATGTGTACTCAATGGCTGCTCAAATCAAAGCAGCAGGTGCAGGGACCTTATGCCAATATCAAATGCAACCACGCAATGAGCAGTGTTCTTGAGCCTCCAGACACATATACGACCATCCGAATACTGCACACAGAACTGAGACTCGTCTGGAAAGATGACATGTGCCGCTCCTCCTGTATCGAGTTTTGTTGTTTGATGCATCAGAGTTGCTATTTCTCCATGCAGCATTGTCAAGGGTAGCGAAAGTAACGGTTGCTGTGGTGACAGGCCATGCTGCTACAGACATCGTCACACCGTACAAGAAGATACTGTGTGCTGCAAACATGCACATTTCCTGATTAATGGTCCGTGATATGGTTGTACGATTTGGCAGGGCTAATCTCACAATATGTCAGTCCTCTCAGACATCAATTGTGGGAGTGCATGAAGATTCTGCATACTGTTCAGCATGCCCCTCAGCAATCCATTGATTCCCTATTCACGTGTCAGTGGTTGGCCTTTAACCAGAGCAATAGGCCACAATCCTACCTCTATCAAATTCCAACACTTGCAGATAAGCATTTCTTCTTATTCGAAGCATAACACGATATACTGTACAAACTTCAACCATTCAAAGCACTTTTCGAATGAGAAATCCTCACTACACCTTTTCTTTTGTGCATAGCTTCAAATGTCTCTTCTCTCTACTGTGTCGTCGAAATGTGCTGAAACAGCAATAATTTGCATATTCCAACCACTTCTTCCTTTCATATAATTTTGAAATTTGTCAGATTATCCCTTTTTTCGTGTTGCAATTTTAATGGCCAGCACAGTATGTTAACTAAAAATACAAAAACAACAGAAAGTGCTTCATCAAAATTTTATATATTACATTAGTCGACAGCTTGGATAAATTTTCAATCACCACTGAATAACTGTGACATAATTTTAAAAAAATCAAAATCCCCCACCAAAAAAAATTAGCATTCTCAATCAATGAATGCAAGCCAAAAATCTCAGCATTAGATGGGACTACTGAACTGCTAATAAAGCCATAATCAGAGAATCTTGGGTCTACTTCAACAACATTAAAATACATAAAGTCAAGATTGTTGTACTAGGCAATACTGGCCAAATGAAAGAAACAATTATTTCTTTTATTTGGAAACTAAAATGTGGATGTTATTAATTAACATAAGTCTTACATTAATTAGAACAATCAAATTCATTTCTAATTATTGAAGTTATTATTAGTATATGAAGTTGCATTTACTTGCAAAAAGCTATCTTTTGTGTTATGTTATAGAGTAAGACCCAAATTCAGATCATTTTCATAGTGAAAAGTACACCATCATTAACATTACATTTTGACTTCAGCACTATATTTTATATTCTCATATTTCTAACGGAATTAATTTATTTTCACATGAGTAAAATGTATATTCCGTTAACAATATCAAAACTTTTATCATACGACATTAGTATTAATTTGAGGTAGATTTTTCTTTTAAAATTTGTTTGTACTATTTTCCTTTTTTCCCTACCTACAGCAATTTAATACTACAAATAGATTTCTAAATATGTTATATTGTCTTGTAATTTCTTATTTCTATGTTTTTCAATACAGTGGTGTGGATAAATTTTAAAGCAAAGCAGTGAAATTTCCAAATACTACAAAGAAATGCAATTCTAACTTGTGTTTTACTAAGTCAACTTTCCAAATTCAAAAACATACATTTCAAGCAAGGAATTAATTATAAGTAGTAACAAATTATTTGCATAATGACATAGAAGTTATTATAAATTTGATCATATAATCAAACAAAAATACTAAAATATTTATCTATCTTGTGTGATTAATCATTGATTTAATTTTACTCTCTTTTTTAATAATATCAAAAATGCAGAAAAAAATATTCATAAAGTGATAAAAGATAATATATAGAATTAATGCATTAAGAAAACCTGAAGCTTTGAAGCTGCAGATTTCTCTTCACATCTAGTTCTCTTGGGTACAAGGGAAAGTTCTGTCGCTTTTGAACATGTACACTTTTATGCATTGATCCTTGGCAAGAATTAGTATCTAACTGAAACTGGTTTAAACAGTTAAGATTAGAATACTATTGATGATTTTTACACATTTTTTTGCATTTTAGTCAGTTTTTTTAAACTTGTAAAACTGTCAACATGAGTGAAGAAAAAATGCACTGAACACATTGTATGTTGTTTGAGTTTCAAAATTGGAATATCACAATGGAGGCAAAAAGAAATTGTGTGACATGCTTGGAGAGAAAGCAGCAACAGCTGAAACATATCAAAAATGACTTGTGAAATTTTGCTAAGGTGATTTTTCCTTGAAAGATGAGCCCATATTAGGAAGTCATCAAATGTCAGTGACAAAATGCTACACAAAATTATCAGGACAAATCTCACATTAACTTCCACAGAAATCAAATTCGAGCTAGGAATTCCTCAGACAACTGCTTTGGATTACATTAAAAGGTTTGATTTCATGTCCAAACTATCCGTTTGGGTGAAACATGAATTAAGGAAAAAATTTAATGGACAGAAGTTCAATATATTGTTCAAATCGTGCTCCTCACAAAATGGAACCATGTTTGAACCACATGGTGACTGGAGATGAAAAATGGATAATGTTTAAACACGTGGTTAGGAAAAAGTATATGTTTACAAAGAAAAGACACTACCACCCACATCCAAAGCAGGCATGCATCAGAAGAAGGTTATGTTGTGTTGGTGGTGAGACAACAAGGGTATAGTGTACTACAAAATGTTGAAAGTGAATTAAATGGCTGTTACTGTTCCCAACTTAATATTTTGAATAAAAAATTCAACATATATAAGAATCCATCTTTGGCCAACAGAAAGAGTGGGATTCTACATCACAACGCTAGACTACATGCAGCAAGAAACACCACATAAAAAATTGCAGAGTTGGGTTTGGAAACTTTACCTCAGCCAGCATATACTCCTCATATTGCACCATCTGACTATCATCTGTTCATGTTGTAGTAAAACTTTCTTCATATGGAAATGAATACATAAATTATGAGGGTGTCCAAATGACAGTGGAAGAATATTTTGTCTCGAAAACAAAGAGCTTCTATTACAAGGGATTAGATAAGCTGCCAGAACACTGGCAGACAGCTATAACTAACAAAGGACATTACATTTTAGATTGAATTTTTAGTAAAATTAAAAAAAAAAGTTTCTTTTTTTTTCTTTAGAAAAAAATAACAGGTCTTTCTCTTATACCCAATAGTTGTCAATGTATTAAAATTATACATAAATAAAAAAAATAACTTACTTAAAATTATTTACGAAATTTATTGGCACTTCTTATTTATCAACATTGAGTGATTAATCTGAAAAGAAATACTTTATATAATAATGCCATATTTATGATGTGTATTACATTTGAAACCAGAAAATGACAAATCACTCTAAGAGCAAACATTAGTTAAAAATATTTAAAATTAAATTCTTAAGAAAACTCAAATTTCTACACAAAAATATTTTTTTAAAAAAATGTTCTAGTCTTATTAATAAAAATTGCATTAATAAAACTGGATAATTTGTTTTCAATGTTTTCAAATTAAAGAGATAATTAATGAAATTAATACAAAAATCAATACTTGAGATACATTAAAATTTAATAAATTTGAATATTAATGAAATGCTTTATTAAATATATGAAAATTATTTGTTAGTAAATTTGTTGACAGAATGTAATTTATCAGTTTTCTCAAATATTTGGTCTCATAAACATAATTATATTACCAACAAAAAAATCAAATGAAAATAAGAAAAGAAAAATCTGCGGAATTCAGAATGAAACTCTTATTCCCAGATTTTATTTAAGAAATAAGGTACATATATAAGAAAAATGTGGTACTTACATATTGATGTCACCGCAGCTAAATTTGCACAATGTGAATTGCGTCATTTGCCATTAAAATCTGACATATTGCGTTTTTTTTTTCAAATAAAACACTTAAGAATCTTTTGGTTTTGATATGCTGAAATTCCTGTGGCAGAAATGTTGCTGTGATGATGCTAATACGTTAATACTGAAAAATCTCGCATCTATTACCAAAACTTACCACCAAGTATGTACTAATGTAAATTTTTTTTTGCAGCTCACTCTCACATTGGGAACAGATTATCTAAAAGAACAAATAAAAAGTAACTCAGCTATAAAATAAATAAATTTGAAACAATAATTGAAAATACAAGTGTACTATAAATGAAGTAAACGAAGTTGAATTGACGGAACTTAGCTTTTAATGACTTAGAAGTGACAAGTGGCATGGAATTTACGGAGTTCCTGTCCCAAAAAACGGGACGTACCTCCTCATCAGAATTAATAAAAAATAGAGCCGAAATATATGAAAGTGACATAAGAATAAATTAAAAAGAAATAAAAGATGGGCAGGACAAAACCTGCTGGATGAAAGAATTGCCCTGCTAAGCTGCAATATGATTGGTCGACACCGATCAACGCAGAAAGTGGGCGTGGAAACAGAATGGGTCGATCCGGAAATAAACGACCCGGAACAAGGAGATCCTGAGATTAAAAGAATATCAAGATCCCGTAGAAATAAAAGGGAAAAACAAAATTTGAAAAAATTTAATGAACCTACTTGCACATTGCCATAAAATGAAAAAGGGGGGACCAAAAATAAGAGAATATAGGACTAGACGCGGTATAAGGATTTATAAAAACGCAATAAAGTCATATATGTGATACAATCATGATTAATAATTGATAGTAAAGATGTGGAATGTCCAGATCTCAAAAATATTAGCGGTCGTTCGAAGGAACGATTTAATTAATGATTGCTGGACGTGAAGTAAAATTTAAAAGAGCTCTAGAAAGCATAGGATCGAGCCTCCATCTGATGGCCGAAAAGAAAAGCTGAAGCGCGAACACCGCACAAATGAATCCAAAGAGGTCACCCTCCCTGATTCCGACCGCGGTGATCGCTGCTTCGGCGAAGAATCCATTTCCTCCTCCTCTCCTTCCAAACGCGCGTTTTCAACAAGTGTCGCGGAAGGGGGGGTAGGAGAAGGTGGAGGGGACGAACGGGGAGAGCGAGCTTTTCGAACAAGCTGCTTGGGGGGAGCGAAGCCGTCAGAGTCGACGCTTCGTTTTCCCGCTTTTTTTCCCTTACGGGGAGAGGCGGGGGGTGAGGGGGGAACCGCTGCCGTTTTCGACTCTTGGTTCTTCACTGCAGGGGAATCGATTGGCTTGTTCTTCAAGCGAAGCAGAATTTTGTCCAGCTCCTTCTCCGATGCTGGAATTCTGAAGAGGGGGACATCGAGCTGAGAAAGTAGAGAATTCACACTCTCACCTGCTTTCGTGACCTCCTGGTGGAACTCTTGCAGTTTCGGGTCGTTCGGCCGGGCGTTGGTCAATTTACGGGCCCAAGCCGCGTAAACATTCCTGGCGCGGATCGCTTCCCTAAACAGATCCGATTTCTCGGCGATAAGTTCATCGCCGGTGGTGACTCGAGACGGCGAAGCTCCCAAGCCCGTGGTGGTAGTTGATGGATTGGTAGAATCTGTCCTTTCGGACCAGTTCGTAATAGACGTCATGTCTCCACAACGATCCAAACGAGAATCCTCACTTAGAAGTGAGGTTACATGATTGTTGTTTACACAATGACTGTACATGGTGTTGCCAATCTACAAAACAAAATTAAGTGATGCCAGATTGCATAAGAATAATGTTACATCTACCCCCCTTTAATTTTAATCTAATTATTTCAGTCCCTGATGTAGTCCTTCAAGTATGCAGGAGGTTGCCTGTGACGAGATGTAGTACGCAACGCTACTGTGTTCATGTTCTGTTCAGTCGAGTCTTCTAAAGTAATGGCTAAGTCTGAGTTTATTGGCTGCTGATCTGGATAAGCTTGAGCATTTTCCTCTGCACCCTTGTTGTCTTCAGATCTGGTAGTTTCCCCTCTTGGAGCCAAGTGTCTTATGGAGACAGTTGTTTCCCTTCCATCACCAAGTATTACATGCGCATAGTCAGGATTAGCTTCAATTAATTCCACTTCTTGAACAATTGGCTCATATTTGTTAGCACGCATCTGATTTTTCATAAGAACTGGACCAGGCTTTGTAAGCCAAGAAGGTATGGAACAGTCGTTATGGGATCTTCGAGGATGAGAAAACATTCGTTCATGAGGAGTGGCATTTGTTGCTGTACACAACAAGAAGCGAATGGAATGCAAAGCTGTTTGGATAACTCCTTCCCATTGTTCAGTTCTCATACTATTAGATCTTAAAGCAAGTTGTATGGTTTTCCAGATTATTCCATTATAACGTTCAACCTGTCCATTTCCTGCTGGATTATAGGGAGTAGTACGACTTGTTGAAATTCCTTGAGAAGTTAAAAATGATTTTAATTCATGAGACATGAAAGATGATCCTCTGTCAGAATGAATAAATGATGGCATTTTCCAAAAATAGAGAAAATGTTCTTAAAATGCAATATTACGGTTTTTGCAGAAATGTCACTACAAGGGATCGCGAATGGAAATCTAGAGAATTCATCAACTATTGTTAAAATATAGTGATTTCTTGAGACACTAGGTAAAAGTCCTTTAACCCTCCAACTGGACAGAACGGATTTTTCCGCCCTACTAGAGAGGCTTCGAAAATGGACTGCACGGATTTTTCTGCCTTCAAGTAACGTTTTCAAAAGCGGATTAGCCGCACTTTTTTGAAATCCTTTCCCCCTTTTAAGGTTTAACATCTTGAAAGATAATGAGGGACGGAGGAAGCAACACAGCAGGAGTTTTATGGCTCGCAGGGAACCCCGTGTTTTGACCCCCCAATCATAAAAAATCGGGGAGAAATTTCTTTACAACCCAAGAAGTGTGTGTTTCTTTGCTAGCTTGTATTTTAAAAGTTTCCAAAAGTCCCAACGCATAAGTAAAATATGTTACAATTCCCTTTTGGTTTCATATTAATTTCAAACTGTAACAAGTTGGGGCGTGTCAGGGCAATCTGCTATTTTATATAGTTAGACAAATTATCTTTTTTAAAGTATATTCTCTTTCGCTTCATTTTCTTATTCAAAGCTTTCAGTTTTTGAAACATGATTATTTTATTATAGGATACCGAAAAAATTAATAAAACATCAAACTCTTTAAAATTTGGAACCTTTTCAATTTTCCAACCACTAAAAATGAATAAATTTAAACTTCATCAAATCATTTGAAACATTTTCTTACACTTTGATAAAAATAATAACGAAAAAAACTAATTAAGATTTAATAGTTTTTTTTTTTTTTTTTTTTGATTTCAAAGCCTAAGTGTTCAGGGAAGTTTAAGTACAGTGCCTGGGGTTATATATTGTTAAAATACACCGAATTATATTTGAATTTTAAGTGCTTGAACTTCAGTTTACATCAAAAACAACATGAATGAAGATTTTCACACATTTTTTTTATAACTTGAATGTTTGAATAAATGGTAATCAAAAATATACGGAAACATTTACAGTAGACATTTATGCATATAAATAAACATAAAAACCAATTTTAAATTCGAGCTATTGAAAAACATTCGAATTATATATTCTTAAAAAATATCTATTTATACAAAATACCTCAACATTTATCTATTTTAAAGGCTAACTGAATAAGTAATTAAAATCAGGATATGTTTTGAAATCTCGACCTTATATATAAAGCTAGAAATTTTATGTTAGAAATTCCATTTGAAATTTCAAAAAAAAATGCATCGCGCAGTTAAAAATTATTTACCATAAGTTTTAGCAATTGTTTGAGTATAATAAAAATTTCAAATTTTATTATATAGCTTCTTTGGTATCTTTTAATATATTTCGGCCGCGGTAGCCGAGTGGTATAGGTATCGGAACGTGGCTTGCTTTGTCACGAGATCGAGCCCAGTACCACTAAAGACCCGCCGTGTAGGGCAGCGATGCACGTTAAATCTGTCGAGAGCTGAAACGTCCTCCTGCTCGTGTGGTGGGGTAGTTAGGAGAGGGGGTGCCAGCTCAGGTGTCGTCCACGTCACTTGACCATGGTTCAAAATTACGTGGTCCGTCGCCAAAAGCCCTCGTGTAGCTGAACAGTGCGACGTTAATATTCAATCATTCATTTAATATATTTCGAAGATTTCATACAATTCGGTTGAAAACCGCATGCTAAGAGCAAAAATATACTAAAAAATTGATGAATATACAATTACAATAAATTCTTGCATAGAGAAGCAAAACTGAGAAGCTAAAGCGTAGGGATAAAAAATTTTGAGTATATCTGAAGTAGTTTTCGAAATATTTATTTTAAAGTTTAGAAAATTTGTGTGCGTTATTTTATACTTGATATTAATTAAATGGTTAAAATAATGTGTTAATATTAGTCATGTAATCGTTTGATGACACATTCATATACTAATAAAAATTATCATGGTCATTGATGCGAATGTCAAGAATTTTATGTAATTTTAAATTCAGACAAAGATATTGTTGTAGAAAATATAAAACGACCATCTAAAATACATGAAAAATGCAGTCTGCTATAAAATGATCTTGACAAACAAAATCCGGCATTTTCGCTGACTATGGCAGAGCCGGCTTAGTCAGGGGCGATCTGGAAAAACAGAGAGAGAACCGCGGTTTTGATGGATGCCGCTCTAGCTTTTAAAGCTCCCAGGAAAAATTATATATATATATAAATTACAAATGCAAAAATAAATCTTGTAATTTTCCATACATTTTTATAACAACGAGTTGTGGAATTGGCTTCCAATACATTGTTGTGTTTGACAATATCTAAGGTAACCAACCCTACTTTAGATATATTTGTACTAATTTTTCGTAAGCGTATTCCTTTTAAAATTAATTCGTGCAGCCGAAATACACCTTTTGTACCCTTAAAAATTTATGTTAACTGTAAGGGTTAATTTTAATTTATGCAACTTGTGAAATGTTCATAATTAACCATTTCCGTCTAAACAGTTTACATGAAAAAAAAAGTTTGGACTCCCTCCTTCATTAGGGATTTATATAAGATTCTAACATTAAATATTATTTTTCACCGAATAGGATCGAGTAGTAGTGTATAGTGCTTCCACACCACAGGTCTGGGGTTCTATTAACGGGCTGCGCAAGGTCGACTCTGCCTTTCATCCCCGCTACATTGGGTCGATAAATGAGTACCAAGCTTGCTTCGGGTCTTAAACACTGAAGGTCTCTCTTCAGACAGACCACCCAAATCGGGACATCTGTTCATGCACCTCAGCGTCCAATGGTCACGTGTATTATGATGGGCACAGTAGTTCCTGGCCCTCATGGATTGTTGTGCTTCTGAGTTTGAGTCTTAAGTTTGAGGATTACCTCACTTTGGGGATACCCCTTAGATAAACATGTATTTCCACTCATTTGCAATTAAACATTTTTCTTTCAATTACGTTTACTTCAGAAGAAAGTTTGATTCTTCAAATGTATTTGCTTAATAACATGTATATTTGTGTATTATATTAAACATTTTATCAATCCAAAATTACATGTTTTTAGGTCCTCTAAAAGCTTTTAGGATTTTACGACTGATCTTACAATCCATATACGTTTTATAGTAGTATATTTAAAAATGATAAGGACATTTTTACGACTGTGTGAGCTGTTATGCCTCGTTTATAAATATAAAAAATTGCATTCAGCTACAGTTTTTAAAATGTACAGAAATAAGTGGAGCAACAGGATACTTACATATTATGAATATTTTTGACTGCAGTAAGATATATTTATATTTCAGTTTCTTTACAATTTTGAATAGAAGTTGTAAGCCATTTTGCGAATAGTTTGATATTGAGTATAAACCCATAGGCTGTTTAATATTGTAAAGTGTTTTACTTTGATACCAGCACACATTAAAATAAGGCTCATTTGCAGTTATATGATCAGCTTCAGTGATATTTAAATTTTCAAAAATAGTCTACACGTACGAAAACATTCTTTCACAACCGCAGACCACATCTCTCTCATACTATATCTTCCCTACAGCAGGAAATATTTGTGTATACTGAAAAATTTAATACAGGATACATTTCCAAGTGTTAAATTTGTTTTTAAAATTTGGTATGAATACATTGTGAAACTGTCGGTTAACTTCACTGAACAAAATTGTTTTAAGTCTACTGTTTTGAAAGATAAGATTAATTAGGCAGAACTTTTCTCACAATAGAATTTGTAATGACTGAATTGTGTGACATTTTTCCTTGTAATAAAAGAAACAGAAAGATAAGAAATTTAACTTGAGTAGAAAATGGTTAGAAGTACTGTCATGCGCATTTGAAGAAGTATATCCCCCATTAAAATTAAAAATTATTGACTGAATGTGTGTTATGTCCATCACAAATGCCGATGTAGAAAAGGAATTTTTATTTAATACAAGAAGTTCGAAAAAGAGAACACTAGGAAGGAAAATTTAAATTTTTTCCGAAAAATATTCAGTTAACATAAAAATATCTTTTATATGATTTTAATTAAAATAAATTAAAAGTATTGAAATCCATTTTTATGCTATTTTAAATTAAAAATATAACTGAATAGAAAAAGATAGGTTTTATTTCATAAATATAATCATTGTATGTAATATTTATTCTGTTATTGTTTAAAAATGAGATAGGGCCTTTGCTCTTTTTACCTCATTACTTTTTTAAAAAACAGGAAAGTGAGCGCGTTTTCTTACTCTCATATTCAAAAATGAATACAGGATGCTTTTTTTTCTGGTTCAAATCGCAATACCAAATATATATATATATATATATATATATATATATATATATATATATATATATATATATATATATATATATGTATATATATATATTAATTTTTAAAAAATGACAGAAAAATAAATTTTCTTTGAAGAAAATATAATTATTTTTCAACTTCTAACATACTATTTATTTGATTTTTTCCTCTTTTTTTTTTTTTACCTTTCATTTCGTTTTTAATTTTACTGTGACTGAACATATAGGAGAAATAAACACCGTATCTTTTTCAAAGAGGATTGATCAAGAGAGGATATCTACGCTTTCAAAGAAGATTGCCCAAGGCAACTTAACAGCTAGCTGTAAACGATTGATCTCTTGGTTCTTACTTTTCAAAGCGACCGAACTGGGTCGTAAAATTTTCCCCGTTCGACCACCCTAGTTCTAAAAGGGGAAAGGAAAAAAGTCTGTTGCATTTTTGAAGGGAATCGCAAAAAAAGAGTTAAACGCTTTCGGAATAACTTTTTAGGAGGAAGGTGTCCAGTTAGAGGGTTAAAGTCAAGATTCAACCTTTCAAATGGAGCAGTAGCTTTCACAAGTGTTCCTACATTTTTTACAAACATTGGCTTTAATTCATTACATATTAAACAGGAGTTTGTGACTTTCTTTATATCCTCTAAAGAAAAAGGGAGATTTTTGCAACGAACCCAATGGTGCATTCGTATCACTCCAGGATGACAAAGCGAGTTGTGAAGATTGTATAAGTCGACTCTGGGAATTATAGCACCAGTTATACGTGATAATGTATCAGCAATAACGTTTTGCTTTCCTGGACGATAAATAATGTCAAATTTAAAACTAGCAAGTTCAAGTCTCCAACGGATTAACTTTTCATTTTTAATTTTACTACCATGTCGCTGATTGAATACAAATGCGACTGCTTGTTGATCAGTGAATACTTCAAAATGCTTTCCCATCAAGAAGTGTCTCCAATGACGAAGTGATTCCACAATGGCATATGCTTCTTTTTCTGGGGATGAATGTCTCAATTCAGATGCATGTAGAGTTCTTGAGAAAAAGGCAACAGGACGTCCAGCTTGGCTCAAGGTAGCTCCAATCGCAAAATCAGATGAATCAGTTTCCACTCTAAATGGTATGTCATCTTCAATTGTTGCCAAGGCAGCATTCGCCACATCATCTTTCAATGAATTAAAAGTCAATACAGCATCTCTAGAAAGAGGAAACTGTTTCTTTCCTAGAAGAGGACGTATTTTCTTAGAAAACCCCGGGATCCATCGGCAATAATGGGCAAACATTCCTAAAGCACGTTGCAATGCAGATGAGTCTTTCGGAACAGGCATATCTCGCAAAGGTTTTAGTCTTTCAGGATCCGGTTTAATTATACCATCCTGAATAATGTAGCCTAGCAAATGGACAGAATTACTTGAGTAGGTACACTTATCTTCATTTAGAGTCAAATTATACTACTTTGCCACAGTCATGAACTTCTCTAAGTTTTCATCATGTTCTTTCTGATCTTTTCCGCACACAGTAACATCATCAATGAATGGATATATAAGGGTGAGTCCTTCATCCTCAATAATTTTGTCAATGACTCTTTGAAAACAAGCTACTCCATTAGTAACCCCAAAAGGAACACGCAAAAACTAGTAGAGCTTTCCACAAGCTTTAAAAGCTGTATAATATCTCTCGCTATCCTGAATAGGAATTTGATGGTAGGCGCTTTGGAGATCAATTTTGCTAAAAACTTTATTTTTGGAAATTTTCAAAATTACCTCTTCTATTTTAGGCAAAGGGTAGGCATCCAGCAAAGTGTATTTATTAATTATCTGAGAATAGTCTATCACCATTCTAGGCTTACGATTTTCTCCTCTAATGACAAAGGCTTGAGCCCTCCATGGTGAGTTACTTGGTTCGATGACTCCTTCCTGGAGAAGTTTCTGAACTTCGAATGCCATAAAAATATTGTCTTCAACAGCCTGACTTCTCGATTTTGTAACCAAAGGTCTACAGTCTAAATTCAAGTTAGAAAATAACGAAACAGGAGGTATTGTGCTACAGCCAAAGAACAAATTGTTAGTGGAGGTCTATTACCGTCAAATCCAATTTCTACTGATGAATGTCTGTTTAGAATATCATGGCCAATCAAAACATCACTACAAAGATCTTTCATAACTAAAAGTTCCACATTCTGACAAGTGAAGTTTTCAATTTTAAATTAACTTTACAAACACCCTCTGTTTCAGTCACCATAGAGGAGTTTGCCATGGATATTTTTCCCAAATATGGTTCAACTTTCAATTTACATTTCGCCGCATGTTTTTCGTTAAGAAAACTAAGAGAGCTTCCTGTATCGATTAATGCACTGAGCTGAATATTATTAACCAATGCCTTAATTATTGATTTCTGGAGACAGTGAGTAGATCCCGAAATAGCTACCAGTGTGTTTGAAGAAGCCACCACATTTGAAGAGTTTCTCCCAGGTCTAGATTTGCACACTCGCTGGTAATGTCCCTTTTTTCCACTGTTTCTGCAGGTAACATCTCTAGCTGGACAAAGGGTTCGTGAGTGTAAGTCATTTCCACAAATGAAGCATTTTTGAGACCTTGAGGAGGAGGAGGAAGCCGCTGATGTTGCAACGGTTTCTTCTGAAAAATCTTCTGTTTTCATAGCTGCAGATTGTACAGGGAATGAACTTCCCATATAAGAAGCTGCATGGACTTCAGCTGATTCAAGTGTTCTAGCTTGCTCAAAAGCTTGATCCAGAGTCATCGATGTATTTTCGAGGAGTCGTAGACGAATACTAGGACATTTTAATCCTCGTATGAAAGCATCTCTAATATACTCTTTTCGGTACTCTTCAGCCTTCACATCAGTAAAGTCACAGTCTTTGCTCAATTGATTTAAAATTTGTAAATATTCACTGACCGTTTCTTCAGTTTGTTGATTTCGCGTTAAAAAGCAATGTCTAGCGAATATAACGTTACGTTTCTTTATAAAAAGAGAATCAAGTATCGCAATAGCTTGAGCATAAGTTATGCAATCATTAATGAACTGATAAATATTTGAGATTACGTAATTACATAGCAAAGGAAGTTTATTTTCTTCTGTAATTGTTTTTATGCCTCCTAAAAAGTTTCAAAAGTTTTTTTCCAACGGCGCCATTTTGTTTCCGAATTAGAACACGTAGGATCTATATCAAATGTTTCAGGTTTCAGCAATTGCTCCATTATCAAATTTAAAACAGAAACGATTCAAGAAGATTTCTAAGTCATTAAAATTGTACTATAAATAAAGTAAACGGAGTTGAATGGACGAAACTTAGCTTTTAATGACTTAGAAAAGAGGTTACATGATTGTTGTTTACACAATGACTGTACAGGGTGTTGCCAATCTAGAAAACAAAATTAAGTGATGCCAGATTACATAAGAATAATATTACAGTTTCTTTTAGTATACGCGCCTAAGATTATATGTGAAGGCGGTCACCACAAAATGTCTTGGCGGTCCACTGTTCGATCACGATCGACTTAATACCCATCCCGGGTTTAGCGAATCAGAGACTTCATTTCGCACTAGATGAAGTCTCTGATTGGCTAGACGCTCAACGCTGAAAGCCTGTGAATGCAGCTTCATACAGGTAGATAAGTCTATAACGTCAACGTTAAGTATAAATAAAAGTTGGAAAAATTCTCTAGATCGGGTGGCTCATTAGGTCTTTGCATGCGGGTGGCACATTAGGTCTTTGCATGCGAGGAGATCTTCATTTATTTCACACCTGTTCCGTTTACTTTAGTGTGATGTGTACTAGCGTACTCTATTTGGGTCCTGATATTAAAGAAGTTTCAAATCTGAATCTTATCGCTAAAATGGTACCGGGTGTCACAAGTGCTGCCTTGAGTAAATCAATGTGCTGATTTTCTAGAATGATGATTCATTGAAAATCTTTTATCGACTGGTAGTTATTTAGGAATTTTCTCTTCTCTCTCATTAGAATTTCCTCTTAATATGACTATAGACTTATATAGGCTCTGCATGTTTCCAAATATATGCTGAGCCTTTGCCAGTGACGTCTGCTGTTTAAGAACTATTCATTTCTTTTTTTTTTTTGAGCATGATGCTGCTCTTTAATTTTGAACAAAATCTGTAAGAATGTCCTTCTGCAAAAATTTGTATTCATATTCATTGTAAGATGTCAAATAAAAAAAAAAAAAATTCATGACCAATTAAAGTATTCATGTATTTGCTTAATAACATGTATATTTGTGTATTATATTAAACATTTTATCAATCCAAAATTACATGTTTTTAGGTCCTCTAAAAGCTTTTTTAGGATTTTACGACTGATCTTACAATCCATATACGTTTTATAGTAGTATATTTAAAAATGATAAGGACATTTTTACGACTGTGTGAGCTGTTATGCCTCGTTTATAAATATAAAAAATTGCATTCAGCTACAGTTTTTAAAATGTACAGAAATAAGTGGAGCAACAGGATACTTACATATTATGAATATTTTTGACTGCAGTAAGATATATTTATATTTCAGTTTCTTTACAATTTTGAATAGAAGTTGTAAGCCATTTTGCGAATAGTTTGATATTGAGTATAAACCCATAGGCTGTTTAATATTGTAAAGTGTTTTACTTTGATACCAGCACACATTAAAATAAGGCTCATTTGCAGTTATATGATCAGCTTCAGTGATATTTAAATTTTCAAAAATAGTCTACACGTACGAAAACATTCTTTCACAACCGCAGACCACATCTCTCTCATACTATATCTTCCTACAGCAGGAAATATTTGTGTATACTGAAAAATTTAATACAGGATACATTTCCAAGTGTTAAATTTGTTTTTAAAATTTGGTATGAATACATTGTGAAACTGTCGGTTAACTTCACTGAACAAAATTGTTTTAAGTGTACTGTTTTGAAAGATAAGATTAATTAGGCAGAACTTTTCTCACAATAGAATTTGTAATGACTGAATTGTGTGACATTTTTCCTTGTAATAAAAGAAACAGAAAGATAAGAAATTTAACTTGAGTAGAAAATGGTTAGAAGTACTGTCATGCGCATTTGAAGAAGTATATCCCCCATTAAAATTAAAAATTATTGACTGAATGTGTGTTATGTCCATCACAAATGCCGATGTAGAAAAGGAATTTTTATTTAATACAAGAAGTTCGAAAAAAAAGAACACTAAGAAGGAAAATTTAAATTTTTTCCGAAAAAATATTCAGTTAACATAAAAATATCTTTTATATGATTTTAATTAAAATAAATTAAAAGTATTGAAATCCTTTTTTATGCTATTTTAAATTAAAAATATAACTGAATAGAGAAAGATAGGTTTTATTTCATAAATATAATCATTGTATGTAATATTTATTCTGTTATTGTTTAAAAATGAGATAGGGCCTTTGCTCTTTTTACCTCATTACTTTTTTAAAAAACAGGAAAGTGAGCGCGTTTTCTTACTCTCATATTCAAAAATGAATACAGGATGCTTTTTTCTGGTTCAAATCGCAATACCAAATATATATATATATATATATATATATATATATATATATATATATATATATATATATATATGTATATATATATATTAATTTTTAAAAAATGACAGAAAAATAAATTTTCTTTGAAGAAAATATAATTATTTTTCAACTTCTAACATACTATTTATTTGATTTTTTCCTCTTTTTTTTTACCTTTCATTTCGTTTTTAATTTTACTGTGACTGAACATATAGGAGAAATAAACACCGTATCTTTTTCAAAGAGGATTGATCAAGAGAGGATATCTACGCTTTCAAAGAAGATTGCCCAAGGCAACTTAACAGCTAGCTGTAAACGATTGATCTCTTGGTTCTTACTTTTCAAAGCGACCGAACTGGGTCGTAAAATTTTCCCCGTTCGACCACCCTAGTTCTAAAAGGGGAAAGGAAAAAGTCTGTTGCATTTTTTGGTATGAAGGGAATCGCAAAAAAAGTTAAACGCTTTCGGAATAACTTTTAGGAGGAAGGTGTCCAGTTAGAGGGTTAAAGTCAAGATTCAACCTTTCAAATGGAGCAGTAGCTTTCACAAGTGTTCCTACATTTTTTACAAACATTGGCTTTAATTCATTACATATTAAACAGGAGTTTGTGACTTTCTTTATATCCTCTAAAGAAAAAGGGAGATTTTTGCAACGAACCCAATGGTGCATTCGTATCACTCCAGGATGACAAAGCGAGTTGTGAAGATTGTATAAGTCGACTCTGGGAATTATAGCACCAGTTATACGTGATAATGTATCAGCAATAACGTTTTGCTTTCCTGGACGATAAATAATGTCAAATTTAAAACTAGCAAGTTCAAGTCTCCAACGGATTAACTTTTCATTTTTAATTTTACTACCATGTCGCTGATTGAATACAAATGCGACTGCTTGTTGATCAGTGAATACTTCAAAATGCTTTCCCATCAAGAAGTGTCTCCAATGACGAAGTGATTCCACAATGGCATATGCTTCTTTTTCTGGGGATGAATGTCTCAATTCAGATGCATGTAGAGTTCTTGAGAAAAAAATTACAGGACGTCCAGCTTGGCTCAAGGTAGCTCCAATCGCAAAATCAGATGAATCAGTTTCCACTCTAAATGGTATGTCATCTTCAATTGTTGCCAAGGCAGCATTCGCCACATCATCTTTCAATGAATTAAAAGTCAATACAGCATCTCTAGAAAGAGGAAACTGTTTCTTTCCTAGAAGAGGACGTATTTTCTTAGAAAACCCCGGGATCCATCGGCAATAATGGGCAAACATTCCTAAAGCACGTTGCAATGCAGATGAGTCTTTCGGAACAGGCATATCTCGCAAAGGTTTTAGTCTTTCAGGATCCGGTTTAATTATACCATCCTGAATAATGTAGCCTAGCAAATGGACAGAATTACTTGAGTAGGTACACTTATCTTCATTTAGAGTCAAATTATACTTCTTTGCCACAGTCATGAACTTCTCTAAGTTGTCATCATGTTCTTTCTGATCTTTTCCGCACACAGTAACATCATCAATGAATGGATATGTAAGGGTGAGTCCTTCATCCTCAATAATTTTGTCAATGACTCTTTGAAAACAAGCTACTCCATTAGTAACCCCAAAAGAAACACGCAAAAACTGGTAGAGCTTTCCACAAGCTTCAAAAGCTGAATAATGTCTCTCGCTATCCTGGATAGGAATTTGATGGTAGGCGCTTTGGAGATCAGTTTTGCTAAAAACTTTATTTTTTGAAATTTTCAAAATTACCTCTTCTATTTTAGGCAAAGGGTAGGCATCCAGCAAAGTGTATTTATTAATTGTCTGAGAGTAGTCAACCACCATTCTGGGCTTATGATTTTCTCCTCTAATGACAAAGGCTTGAGCCCTCCATGGTGAGTTACTTGGTTCGATGACTCCTTCCTGGAGAAGTTTCTGAACTTCCAATGCCATAAAAATATTGTCTTCAACAGTCTGACGTCTCGATTTTGTAACCAAAGGTCTACAGTCTGGATTCAAGTTAGAAAATAACGAAATAGGAGGTACTTGTGCTACAGCCAAAGAACAAATTGTTAGTGGAGGTCTATTACCATCAAATCCAATTTCTACTGATGAATGTCTGTTTAGAATATCATGGCCAATCAAAACATCACTACAAAGATCTTTCATAACAAAGTTCCACATTCTGATAAGCGAAGTTTTCAATTTTCAAATTAACTTTACAAACACCCTCTGTTTCAGTCACGATAGAGCAGTTTGCCATGGATATTTTTTCCAAATATGGTTCAACTTTCAATTTACATTTCGCCACATGTTTTTCGTTAAGAAAACTAAGAGAGCTTCCTGTATCGATTAATGCACTGAGCTGAATATTATTAACCAATGCCTTAATTATTGATTTCTGGAGACAGTGAGTAGATCCCGAAATAGTTACCAGTGTGTTTGAAGAAGCCACAACATTTGAAGAGTTTCTCCCAGGTCTAGATTTGCACACTCGCTGGTAATGTCCCTTTTTTCCACAGTTTCTGCAAGTAACATCTCTAGCTGGACAAAGGGTTCGTGAGTGTAAGTCATTTCCACAAAAGAAGCATTTTTTGAGACCTTGAGGAGGAGGCGGAAGCCGCTGATGTTGCAATGGTTTCTTCTTTTTTCATAGCTGCAGATTGTACATATAATGAACTTCCCGTATAAGAAGCTGCATGGACTTCAGCTGATTCAAGTGTTCTAGCTTGCTCAAAAGCTTGATCAAGAGTCATCGATGTATTTTCGAGGAGTCGTTGACGAATACGAGGACATTTTAATCCTCGTATGAAAGCATCTCTAATATACTCTTTTCGGTACTCTTCAGCCTTCACATCAGTAAAGTCACAGTCTTTGCTCAATTGATTTAAAATTTGTAAATATTCCCTGACCGTTTCTTCAGTTCGTTGATTTCGCGTTGACAAGCAATGTCTAGCGAATATAACGTTAGGTTTCTTTATAAAAAAAGAATCAAGTATATCGCAATAGCTTGAGCATAAGTTGTGCAACCATTAATGAACTGATAAACATTTGAGGTTACGTAATTACATAGCAAAGGAAGTTTATTTTCTTCTGTAATGGTTTTTATGCCTCCTAAAAAGTTTTCAAAAGTTTTTTTTCCAATGGCGCCATTTTGTTTCCGAATTAGAACACGTAGGATCTATATCAAATCTTTCAGGTTTCAGCAATTGTTCCATTATCAAATTTAAAACAGAAGCGATTCAAGAAGATTTCTAAGTCATTAAAATTGTACTATAAATGAAGTAATCGAAGTTGAATGGACGGAACTTAGCTTTTAATGACTTAGAAGTGAGGTTACATGATTGTTGTTTACACAATGACTGTACACGGTATTGCCAATCTAGAAAACAAAATTAAGTGATGCCAGATTGCATAAAAATAATATTACAACAAGATTAAAAAAATTATGACTTTTGACACTTGGTTGAGCTATAAAATAACAAACAAATTTGAAACAATAATTGAAAATACAACATTACAAAAATTATGACTTTTCACACTCGGTTGATAAATAAAAAAAATATAACGTACTTGCATATTATCACAACATTTAAGGCAACCCGCCAAGTTAGCAACCCCAATTTCCCATGTGCCATATGTGCTGGATTGGCAATCATGTGCTTCTTTTCATATAATGTCCCCAACAGGTTGTGATAATATATTAACCAACAAATTTACTACGAAATACAAATTATTGACTAAATAAGGAACTTATTATTTATTTATAAGCCTAGTAAAATTAGGTACATATTATCGCAATAATTGCAGACTTTATTAAAAACTCACCAAGTTGGAAACCTTGATTTCCAGTGTCTGATTGATTGATTGATTGATTGGTTGAAGGGGAAATAGAGCAACACAGGCTATGATCCCTCAAAAAAAAAAAGACAAGACAAGAGAAATCCTAATAGATTAGTAGATATTGAAAAATTTCATTCCCTTTAAATTTCCAGTGTCATACGTGCTGAATCGGCAACGAGGTACTTTGTTTCATTTAATGTCGCCAATGGGTTGCGATAATACGTAAGTACGTAAAATTATTTTAATTATAAGTTTATCAGGCATTTCACTTCTTTCAAAACTTCTTATTTTTAACACACAGGCTCAGACTTGATAAATTTTATTTAAAGATTACGATATCAATATACTTTACAATTATTTAAATTCTTGGAATGAATAAATCACTTTGGTGCTAGTTTGATATTGGGGGTAATAGCGCCAAGTTGTTGTTCATGTTCACCAAGATCGGCGATAATATTAAAATATGGGTACCTTAATATTTTTATCGTCTGTTGATGTGGTTTCCATGGGGATAACGTATATTAGAAATAACTTTTATTGGTTTTTTCCCTCTGTAACCCTATTAATTTCAAACGATTTTAATAAAAATTTCTAATTTCTGTAAAAATTTAACCCTTTTCAGTATAATTTTTCTATTGTTTGCGTCTTCTGTTTAGTTCTGTGATATTTTCGAATATTGATATTTCTAAAATGAGTGAGTGCTAGAATATTTTTTTCTTAGAAAAATAAGTGTTGTTCTTTTAGTTATCGCTATACATAGTTTATTTTACGTTTTAAAAACGTTTTTTTACATTCTTTGTTCGATGCAATTCGTTAAAGGAACTTGCAGTGCAAGTTTCATATTGCAAGCTTTCATTAATTTGTAATTAGAGAATTCTTAATTAATTTTAACATAAATTTTATCAAATTAGGTTCTAATTTGATATCGAGGGTAGTAGCGCCAAGTTGTTTATGTTCGCCAAGATGGGCGATAATATTACAATAGGATTACCTTAGTATTTTTATCGTCTGTCGATGTGGTTGCCATGGGGATAACGTATATTAGAAATAACTTTTATTCGTTTTTTCCTGCTGTAACCCTATTAATTTCAGATGATTTCTTCAAAAATTTAACCACTTTCAGTGTAATTTTTCTATTGTTTGCATCTTCTGTTTAATTGTGTGCTATTTTCGAATATGGATATTTCTAAAATGAGTGTGTGTGTGAGTACTAGAATACTTTTTTCTTAAAAGAATAAGTGTTGTGCTTTTAATTATCGCTATAACTCGTTTATTTTCGCTTTAAACATGTTTTTTTTCTTACGTTCTTTGTTCGATGAAATTCGTTGCAGGAACTTGCAGTTCAAGTTTCACATTGCAAGTTTTCACTACTTTGTAATTGATGTTCTTAAATTATTTTAACATACATTATGTAATTATTTTATTCATAATGAAAAAAAATGCAATTTTTAATATGTGTAACAATTATTTAATATTCTTTACTTATAATTGTTTCTTTTAGCATTTATTTATTTATAATTATTTTTATTATTATTTATTTGTAATAATTATTATTTATAATTATTATAAATCTATTATTATTATATTATCTATTATTTATAATAAATATTATCTATTTATGTTGTTTATAGCTATTCTTATGTTACTTATTTAGAATTATGTAATAAGAGTAATCTTACGCATTATTTTTTTTTTACAATTCAACTATTATACTTTTTTATAATTACTATTAAATTATATTAAATGATTATTATATATAATAATTATTAAATCATACTATATGAATATTATACATAATTACGATAAAATAATATAAGATTATTGTATGCTGCTTATAATACTATTATTACAACATGTTACTTTTTAATACATATTATTGGTATTCATTATTTATTGATGGATTTAGGTTATTCTCAATCTCTTCCTGTATCCTTTATTAGAAATACATTTCAATGTATTTCAATACAATTCTTTAAAACTGTGTATTGGATTCCATTCCAGCAACAAGAAGCGCTGCTTCGCCAAGCAGCGCTTGGCGCTATTATCCCCGATAACAAATTAGTTCCGTAACTTTACATGAATACATTTCATGTAATTATGCTAAAGGAAATTAAAGAAAATAAGCTTTCTAAAATTTATAAGACTTAGGTATTTTGAAAGCAACTAGTCGTTACACCAAGTTTTCAAAATGTTTTCTAGCAACAACTTTTGTTTTTCTGTAAGTTTATACGAAAAATGCTTAGTTTTATTTGTTCATTCCTTTGAATATCTTCGCTTAAAATAAATATTTATAGTGACTTTTTGGACCGGCTAACTATTTCAGACGTTTGGTGACACACGTCTGAATAGTGACTTTTTGGAACTCCTAACTATTTCAGACGTTTAGTGACAAATTCTGGCTACGCGAGCAACCGTGGTTCTTCTTTTGTGACAGCAATTGTAAGCAAAAAAATTTGGTTCTGCGTTTACATTATTGCTGAAAAATACAAATTGAAATAATAATAATAAACAAACCTCCAAAGAACCCCGTTTTTCCAGTAACATGAGCTACCAGAAACTCATGTGGCTAAGTAGCACGGAGAGGAAAAAAAAGTAGCGAATCGATTTTTACATGCAAATAATAAATATACATTTTTTAATTTTACAAATCTGTTTTCAAAAATACGTTAAAATACTTAAATTATTTAATTCATTTACAATATATTCAAATTCTTCCTGCTAAGTATCGTGATCTTCTGTCTTTTTTTATAAATTTCTGAATTGTATTGAATCATTTGTGGCAATGGAAAGAAATCAACGCAGAAAGTTCCTCATTCCTCCAAAGGCATTTTGATTCTGAGAATTGACTCAAACAGTTCGAGGCACATTCAATTCCTTAATGAGGTTAAGTCGCGACAATGAGACGCCAAGAAGGAATCACGTGACAAGGATATTAACATTTCCACGCGTTTTGAATCAGTGTGCAAATTTCGTATGCTTGATATGTTTACTTCTTGTGTGTGAAGCTTATTTCTGAAATTTTATTTCTTTTTATTATATTTTTACATTATCCTTGTTTAATACTTAGGTATGAAGTATTTTTCGTAATTTTTTAGCATAATTTTTGTTTCAGTTTAATATATTTGTCATTTGGTGTTAGTATGCGTAGCCGACGGCTACTTGCAGTTTGTTTATATATTTATTAATAGTTCTAGATTATTTTTTAGCATCCTTATAATAAGTTTTTTCATGTAGTTTATTATGTTTATTTACGCACGAGAATGATTTACAGTATAGAATTGAGACCATTGAATTTGGAAAAACTTCGCATATGTGTCCAATTACTTATTGGTGCATAGTGTATCCCTCCACATAAATTCCTAAAATAGTGTAATTTATAAGAAACATGCAGATATGAAATGGTCCCATTTTGAAATGTTAATGTTTATACCTTTCATTGTCTGATTCCCTTAGTAAATACCAGCTACAAATATTTAATGTTTTTAGAAACACTATCTCTATAATTTCTCATAGAAGAGTATGGAACATTCAGAAACTGGAAATGCAAGTAAATATAATTTTGAAAATGAATTTATAATAAGATTTGTCAATGACATGGATATATTTTTGTTTATTTAAAAATTTTCATACCTATTTTTAATGTTTAACAAGAGATTTATACTTTTTGAGAGCAGAGTGTATAAAATAATAGTTGGTTAATAATGAAAATTTTTGATTAATAATTAGGAACTCTTCTGTGATGGAAATTAAATTGTTTTTAACATCATTTAAAGGTTTGGGATATCTGAAATAATCTCATTATAAACAACATTTGATATGTTTTATAGTTTGACTTCCTTTGTAATTATTACTCTTCAAAAGGTTTGAATTTTTTTAGAAATGCCTGTCTCCAACATTCAGAAAGAAATGAACTTGACTTTTTAAAAATAAATTAAGAAGCATACTTAAAGAAATAGGCTTTTTAATAAAATTATTTTAAAGTAGAACAAATTAAATTGTTTTCATAAAAATTTCTCATATAATGAAGCAGAAAATTCTGATCGGACAATTTTATTCAATAATCATACTCATTTTAATATACATTATTTATTGACACTTAATTTTAACATTACATGAATACACTATAAGTAAATAAAGCAGTTCATGATCTGCTGTATAAATCAGACTCTATGAATGTAACACTATAGTATAAGGACAAATAGAGAACAAATCGAGGATCTAACTGCCAATATTTAACGTGCATAATATCTTGTTCAATTATTATATCTCAATTTTTATCTTATTGATAATATCTAATAAAATTATCTGGAAACCTTATAAATGGCTTTTTCAATTTATTTACAAGAAAAAAGTATTAAATATCATCAACCCAAACAAATAAAATGATGCTGTAAAAAAATTAAAGAAAATCCTCTGCTAAATCACAGATTAAATAGCTAAAAAAAGGTCAAATTATGCAGAATTTCTGAAAGTTTCTCTGACTTTATTTATCTCATTAGGTTTATGACATATAAGAACTTAAATTTTTAAACACAACCACGGGCAATTAATAGTAGACGAACAAGTAATTAAGTTGTCTGTTCTTTAAAATTAATTAAATCTTCAAGAAAAACAACCAGCTATGTAAAATAGGAACTAAAATGCAGAAACAGGAGACTACATTATAGCTTTTCATAGTATTTTTGAGAAATTGTACATGGTATGGATCCAGATTAAATGAAATATCCTAATAATTTTAAAATTTCAGATCTTAAATCCATACAATCAACTTTCTGAATTCACATAAAACAAATTAGAATACTTAAATCATGCAACTTATAGAAAGAAGTTTTGAATAAAAAAAACAAATACACATATAAAATGGCAATGTAGCAATGTTTTTATTAATATATCTTTACATTGCATATACTACATCAAAATAAAATTGACAAAGGATTTTATTTTTCTTTTTTTGAATTTCACCCCAATTACAAAATTCCTACAATCTGTTCCTCTAAAATATACGAAGCATTATCTTCTGTTTTAATGGGAATATTTGATTTTTTTACACTTAACATACCAACACTTAATGCATACCTATTTCTACCAGTTATTATATGTATAGTGTTAAATATACTTCAGTTCATCCAAACTTAAACTTATTTGGATTGCATTGACATGTTATTTCGTTATCACTGATTATGCATCTAAAGTATCCTTTTATACATAATTATATTTATACTAAAAAAATTGAAAATGAAACAAAACATTAAGAAAATAGATTCAAAATTCTTGCTCTGAAGTTTTTTTTTTTTTTTTTTTTTTGA
Organism: Trichonephila clavipes; assembly: GCA_019973935.1. NCBI lineage: Eukaryota > Metazoa > Arthropoda > Arachnida > Araneae > Nephilidae > Trichonephila > Trichonephila clavipes. The sequence continues at coordinate 408,766 of BMAU01000146.1, read as the reverse complement.
TATTTGATATTTGAAAATATATTAACTTCAAATATAAAATTAATTACTTCAAAGTTTGTCTAAGAAATGCTAAATCAATACTCATACCATTCCAAAATTAGGAACAAACGTATTAAACTGCAAACTAATTTCCCCGAGCAAAAAGACATCCGAATTTTAAAAAAAATTATATCACTATAATTACTGTGTTTAAACATGATCCTGAACAGTTTCCACTTTAAGTTGTATATCGTAGCATTTGGTGGTTTTATGATTTGAAGAAATTAGTCGATAATATAATATACAAGTGCTCCAAATTTGCCTTTTCAACACACGTCACATAAAAATATCACTAATTTTGGACAATTAACCCATTAAAAATACTTTTGAATTTTTTTCCCCTGAAATTACCTTTTTTTTTTTACTGAATTTTGCACTAATGTAGATTATTGTGAACAGCAATTTGTCAAGTTATTCATTTAAGGGTAAATAGAGAATTGAAAAAGGTGTGACGAATCTGTACGGAACCTTTCCACTAATCTTCTTAGACGTCTTTCTGGGGAATATAAATTCGCGTTTATTTCCAATCAACTCCAAAAAGAAGTTTGGGATATGTAAATGAGATAAGGTATTTAAGTCGAGGGTTGCGAGATAGCAAGAGAGATGATGGTAGGCTATTGAGACAACAACGTTACAAGCTAAACTAGAAGTTTCAAAGAGATTAGATTCGTGAAGACGTCGTGCTGCTAGACGTACCAAAAAGCTGATATAAGCCAGCGGTAAATATAATTCACGTACGCTTAAAGTAAGCGTCAGTTTAAGATACTTAAAGTTAATGACAATTAAGAATTCGAATACGTGTGTTTCTCGGATCTCCTATTTCGGTAAACCTTACTTGAGTTTGAGCTAGATTAGTAATTAATCATATTCTAAGTAATTTAATTTAATATAAAGGCAAATCCCTTTAGACAACGTAACATTCATATATTATTTGTTATCAGAGATTTTTGAGGAAATTATAACAAAAATAGATAATATTATTATTCAAAATGGCTTTTGGTGGTTCTTCGCCTCAAATTAATCTTGGTGTTCAAGGTGTGACCCAAGGGGGTCATCACAAAGGTTACATTAAAATTTCGAATATTTCTATTGCTTTTAGAAAGTAAATATCCTACAGAATCAAATGTCTATATGTAAAATCATATTTGGTTTCATGATCTTAAATACTGATAAATATCATAGAACTAATCTAAGTACGCTTCTTGGGTTAATATTTGTAAATAACTTAATACAACAAATTTATTCAGGACATAAATTTATAAGCAGGAGAGTATCAATATAGATGAACCTTTTAGACTTTAATACTTATGTAAAAATTAAAATTCAGAGTATTCTTATGCTTAATACATTCCAGCTGGGGTTGCATAGATTTCTTCAATACACACTGTGTTATACTTCAATAATATGCGCATAGTCTATATGTGAAACTTATCAAAATTAATGAATTTTTTCATTTTTATAACCTTTGTGCAAATACCAATAAATGTTATCCATAGTAAAAATAATGTACATCTGTGTGACAAATTTATACCAGTCAAATTCTGAAAAACAGATGTTGCGTTATGAAATCCCTATACTACATAATAAATAGATACACCACACAAATATTTTATAATTTTTATTTTTTTGTGTAAAAGAATTATGGATTCAAAAATGACTTATTATTTTGACCATGCAGGAGAGAACAGGACTTTTATATTCAATATATACACAAATTTATCTTCTGTAATATGCACAATTTAACTAAATATTTTTAATGCCTTAATTTTTTACCACATTCAGAATGAAATTCTCGATAAATAATATCTTTTTACTAAAATGGTGCTGCGAATAAAGGCTTTAAAAATGTTGCATACTTTTTTTACTTATAATTTTACAAAAGGTAAATGATAATTTGCATTTCTAGTGTTTGGAAATGGTATTTAATTTATCATCAAGTATAAACATTAATGAACCTGTAGTAAATTAAGATATTTTTTTCATTTCTGTAGTGAATGCTTTTCGAAATTTTTGTTTCCCAAAAGAATTAAATTATATAGTATAATACATTATATATATAATATATATATATATATATATATATATATATATATAGAGAGAGAGAGAGAGAGAGAGAGAGAGAGAGAGACAAAAACTTGTTTTAATATATGACATAAAGGGTTACATATCAGATTCTTGTGTTTTTATTTTAGATAATTTAATACAGAAATATCTTTATTAACTACTCTGAAGATGATGTGTAAAATAATTAAAATTTAAGTTAACTAATTATATTTTATCTTTTTATGTATGTTCTCTATATAATTTAATTTAAAATAAACAAAAAATATTTACATTCCTGTAGATATCTATCCAAATTCCTTTAAGCAGAAGTTTCTTTTGTGAACACAAAAATAGTAGGAATGGAGCTGGCGACGATTTTTAGATGTTTGGTATTGAAAAAAAGCTTATTCAAAGTGGTCAGAGCATAATAAGTGAGGAGATGGTTTAAAATCCTCACACCTCATAATGTTAACTAAACACTTGAATTTTTTTTACCGGGATATTAAAAAAAGATTTTTTTTTCCTATACAATCATCTGATCTTTTACTGTAATCGAGTTATAATGTAAAAGAGCAAGAGCAAAATAGTACACAAAAGAAGTGTTAGGTTAGAGTTAAGCGGGAAACAAACCAAAACATATTCACGGGCCATCCTCATCACGTGATCATGATGTCACATGAATCAACCTCATTTTGTCTTTTTTGACGTCACTTTCGAAAATGCCGTTTCTACAGTGGCATTACTTATGGGTAGGCTGTAAAGTTTTAAAGCAAATATTGCTAAATCTCTTAAAAATGGATTTCCAACTGCGTCTTTTATGTTAAAAATGTGACACCAAAATAATTCTCCATCATTTAAAAGCTCAGATTCAGACAGAAAAACATCTTTCAACAGTATGTTAAAAATTTGTCTCCATTGATTCTATAGAACAAGTACTTTAGATTGTTAATTCTAAAGGCAGATGAAAAAAAAATGCCAATTTGAATTTTAAAAAATATCAGGGGAAAAAATCGTTTATCTTTTTTAAAGTTCTGTAATTTGAAGGGATTCGGTTTAAAAGTTGCTCACATGAAATCCTTAAAAATTATGACATCTTTGATAGATTTCTTTAGTAGATTCTGTAGAAATTATTTTACTTTTGCTTGTCAGTTTATTCAAAAAGAAATCCATCAAGTACTTCAATAGGCAAATAAATGCTTGTTAAACTCATGTCAACTTCAAGATTCACATATTTAGGGTAAATTATTCTCGATTGGAAAAAGAGGAATCTAGGCAGTGGCGTAACGAATAATATTAGGGTTCCTTGCAAAATCAACTTTTGGACCCCAAGCCCTAATAAGTATTTGGCGTCAGTCAGGCTTTGGGATCCCACAATACGAGGGGTACGTTACGCCACTGAATCTAGGTCAAAACCTTTCAAAAGGGATTCAATTAGATTTTTATCACATAATCTCTCTAGATGACAAGTCCTTACTTTTGTAATTGTATACAATTTTTATAAGTCCTGTGCTGCCACGTAAGTTAATTACAAAAATAGATTTTTGGAGTGATAACTTCTATTGGAGCGATTTGCAGAAGAGTGAACTTGAATGAGCGTCACACTCGGGAATGTAACGCTTATTTGGCTCTTTTCGCCTTCATTCGGACATACACATCCCTAAAAAGGAAAGAAGGGACCTTTCATCCCCGCCATTCTGACACGCTGTAGTTCACCCCCCACACACACACACCAATACGCCGTAAAAGTAAAGTTCCTAGCTTCGATCTAAGTGGGGCTCCCTTCCCCCGCCACCTCTTTCTACTGAATTGAATGCGGGATTTTTTAATCCTAGTTGAAGCATGAAAATGAAACGTCATATTTTTAAACAAGTAATGTAAAAAAAAATCAAGTCAATTTCTACTTAGATCAACAAAGAAAAATCTTATATTAGCTAATTTTTATTAAATGGTTACATTAATATATATATATATATATATGACTGAATCACAACATTAAGTGGTAATTAATTTTTATTAACTATTGTTAAGTCCGTAATTGTATCTATTTTTTATCGCGAATGCCATCCGCCGACTGAGCACCCCCGCCAATTTTTTGATGTAACCCTCCGCTTCAGTTGTTTTTGTAGCTTCCATCTTGGAACAGCGTGCGAATAGCACCATCTCGAAATAAACCAATTTTCAGTCCAAAAGTCACAACGTTTTAGTTAAAACACGAGCCAACATTTGACAACGAACATTTGTAAAACAACACTATATTTTTGGAGCGTCTAACCGGAGAAAAAAATGGATAAACTTAATAATTCGAAGCGTGCAATCAAAGGCACCATAACTAAGATAGAAACTTTCGTAGAAGAATCAGGGAATCATACTCCGAAAAAACTTGATATTAAACTGAAACGTGTCCAAGAAATGAACAGAAAGATTGATGAATTAAAGGATCAGTACTTGATTTTGCCCATCGATAGCTCTGTTTAAAATTAACTTGATTCAACTCAATCAGTGACTCAGTGGACTGTATTTTAACTCTATTTATTACAACGGCTCTTCGCCGTGTTGTTTACACTCTCTCTCTCTTGGCGTGGGCACACCCCAAGCTCACTTCGTTTCACTTCGCGGCATTTGCGAAGCGATGTAAATACAAGTGGCAAGGCGCTCTCAACATACCGCCCGCCTTGACAAATTTTAAGAAAATTTTCATCAAACAATAAAACAATTACAAATACATGATACAGTTTTTCCACAAAAAAACATAGTACAATACATTTCTACACACACTTATCCAATAAAGATCAAAATACGGTTAAAGAATCAATTGCAATTAAAAGGCAATTTAACAAGTTTATTAACAGGTCGTTTATATACACCTTTACCCGTTTTTAACGTTACTACTCTAGTTATGTCATCTGGGCCTGGATGAACTTCTATTATTTTGGCAAGATTCCAGTTAAGTAATTTTGAATTATTTTCACCTTTAACCAAAACCACTTCATTAACCTTAAATTTTTGGTTGCCTTTATACCATTTAGGTCTCGATTGAAGACGATTTAAATAATCTGAAGTCCATCGACTCCAAAATGTTTGAGTCATTCTTTGGACTAATTCCCATCTGCGGAGCCTATTCATAGGAATTCCTTTAAAATCTGGATCCGGTAAGGAGGTCAATGGTGAGCCAGTTAAAAAATGAGCTGGAGTTAGAGCTAAATCATCATTGGGATCTTCAGAGAGAGAGCACAGAGGTCGTGAATTTAAAACGGCCTCCACTTTTGTGACAAGTGTAAAAAATTCTTCATGAGTAAGAATATTATTTCCCACGACCCTTTTAAGGTGACTCTTTAAAGATTTAACTCCAGCTTCCCACAAGCCTCCAAAATGAGGAGTGGCAGGAGGATTAAAATGCCATTGAATACTCTCAGAAGCAAGAAAATCCTCAAATTTTTCCGAACTTTCCTTTTTAAATAGCCCTTTTAAAATTTTACGAAACTCATTGTTGGCTCCTACAAAGTTAGTTCCATTATCACTAAAAATATCGCTTGGTCTACCTCTACGAGAGATAAATCTTTTTAATGAACCAATAAATGCTTCAGTACTCACAATTTTTAAATGAATGGCTTTAACAACAAAACATACAAAAATACAAATATAACATTTATACACTTTTTTCGCTCTACCTGAAATTAATTTTATATGGCTACTTTGCCTACCTTGCTAAACACTCTGGCAATGCTTGCTCTGGCATTAGGTAAATCGGCCATCCTTTGCTTTTTACACTTACCTTAAGACATTGGATGCCTTTGACCTTGGATCTGCCATTTACAATCCAAGATCTGGTTCTTATGTTTGCCAAAGTAGCCTCAGTACCTGTATGCAAATAAAGAACATGATAATGTTTAATTATTAAATCGCAAATAGAGTGGTTGTTAGGGATTAGAATAGGATGTTTCTGTTGTGCAGGTAGATTGGAATGTCTCACTCTTCCACCCACACACAGTATTTTCCTTTCGTCTAAAAAGGGAGACAAAGTTAATAAACTGCTGGAAAGTGGTAATGGTTGTCTCCTTTCAAGGCACCAAATTTCCTTTGCAAAAGATACAGATTGTACATTTCGTACTAAGCAAATTAAGTCTGTAGACAATTCAGCTACAGTTAAACTGCCAGTTGTTAGCTGTAGTGGATTTCTCGCATTCTCCTTGAAACGCACACACCATGCAAGAATTCTCTGTAGTTTCAAAAACGAAGAACACTTATCAATGATGGGAAGAATCTCTCTATTTTGCACTAAGAAACACATCGACTCTTGATTATCTTTTAACTCTCATTGGTAATGTTCACAGTTATGGATCTCATCGACGTATCGAGGGAAGTTAACTGAAGACACTTCGAGGAAAGCAGGCCCAAACCACCACAATTTACTTCGTTGAATTTTCTCTGGATCAAGTCCTCTTGAAATGATATCAGCAGGATTTTGTTCCGAAGGAACATGATGCCATTTATTCAATTCTGTCAATTGTTGGATAATAACTACTCGATTGGCTACAAACATCTTTAAGTTTCGGGACTCGTTTTTCATCCACGATAGCACTATTGTGGAATTGGTCCAAAAGAAGACTGAGGTAATATCCCTTCTTAATGCTCGTTTCACTTTATGCATCAATTTTGCGAGTAGAACTGCACTACATAATTCTAAGCGAGGCATGGTTACCTGCTTAATTGGCGACACTCGAGATTTACTCGCAACAAGCTTTACTTTTATTTCTCCATCTGGGTTGATCAATCTAGCGTAAATTGCCGCACCATATGCCCTTTCTGATGCGTCACAGAAGCCATGAAGCTCAATTACTTCAGCGTTTGGAATTACTATGCACCTTTCAATGTTGATGCCATTTAAAGCCACTAGCGATCTCACAAATTCTTTCCACTCACTAGCTTCTTTCTCGGGAAGCCTTTCACTCCAATCAATTTGAAGTGTCCACAATTGCTGCATGAAGATTTTTGCCTTGGTGATCACTGGACCCAAAAATCCTAAAGGGTCAAAGAGTCGGGCGATAATCGACAGGACTGATCTTTTAGTAGAATGAGCATTTTGCTCTACTTCTACCTTGAAATTAACCCTCTAACTGGATACCTTCCTCCTGAAAAGTTATTCCGAAAGCGTTTAACTCTTATTTTACGATTCCCTTCAAAAATGCAACAGACTTTTTTCCTTTCCCCCTTTTAAAACTTGGGAGGTCGAACGGGGAAAATTTTACGACCCAGTCGGTCCTTTTGTAAAGTAAGAACCAAGAGATCAATCGTTTACAGCTAGCTAAAGTTGCCTTGGGCAATCTTCTTTGAAAGCGTAGTGGAATTCGGTGTTTCTTTCTCCTATATGTTCAGTCACAGTAAAATTAAAAAAAGAAAGGTAAAAAAAAAGAGGAAAAAATGAAATAAATAGTATGTTAGAAGTTGAAAAATAATTATATTTTGTTCAAAGAAAATTTATTTTTCTGTCATTTTTTAAAAATTAAAAATATATATATATATTTTTGGTATTGCAATTTGAACCAGAAAAAAAGCATCCTGTATTCATTTTTGAATATGAGAGTAAGAAAACGCGCTCACTTTCCTGTTTTTTAAAAAGTAATGAGGTAAAAAGAGCAAAGGCCCTATCTCATTTTTAAACAATAACAGAATAAATATTACATACAATGATTATATTTATGAAATAAAACCGATCTTTCTCTATTCAGTTATATTTTTAATTTAAAATAGCATTAAAAAGGATTTCAATACTTTTAATTTATTTTAATTAAAATCATATAAAAGATATTTTTATGTTAACTGAATATTTTTCGGAAAAAAATTAAATTTTCCTTCCTAGTGTTCTCTTTTTCGAACTTCTTGTATAAAATAAAAATTCCTTTTCTACATCGGCATTTGTGATGGAAATAACACACATTCAGTCAATAATTTTTAATTTTAATGGGGGATATACTTCTTCAAATGCGCATGACAGTACTTCTAACCATTTTCTACTCAAGTTAAATTTCTTATCTTTCTGTTTCTTTTATTACAAGGAAAAATGTCACAAATCGATAACTACATTTTCACACAATTCAGTCATTACAAATTCTATTGTGAGAAAAGTTCTCCCTAATTAATTTTGTCTTTCAAAACAGTACACTTAAAACGATTTTGTTCAGTGAAGTTAACCGACAGTTCCACAATGTATTCATACCAAATTTTAAAAACAAATTTAACACTTGTTTTCGTACGTGTAGACTATTTTTGAAAATTTAAATATCACTGAAGCTGATCATATAATTGCAAATGAGCCTTATTTTAATGTGTGCTGGTATCAAAGTAAAACACTTTACAATATTAAACAGCCTATGGGTTTATACTCAATATCAAACTATTCGCAAAATGGCTTACAACTTCTATTCAAAATTGTAAAGAAACTGAAATATAAATATATCTTCCTGCAGTCAAAAATATTCATAATATGTAAGTATCCTGTTGCTCCACTTATTTCTGTACATTTTAAAAACTGTAGCTGAATGCAATTTTTTATATTTATAAACGAGGCATAACAGCTCACAAAGTCGTAAAAATGTCCTTATCATTTTTAAATATACTACTATAAAACGTATATGGATTGTAAGATCAGTCGTAAAATCCTAAAAGCTTTTAGAGGAGCTAAAAACATGTAATTTTGGATTGATAAAATGTTTAATATAATACACAAATATACATGTTATTAAGCAAATACATTTGAAAAATCAAACTTCCTTCTGAAATAAACGTAATTGAAAGAAAAATGTTTAATTGCAAATGAGTGGAAATACATGTTTATCTAAGGGGTATCCCCAAAGTGAGGTAATCCTCAAACTTAAGACTCAAACTCAGAAGCACAACAATCCATGAGGGCCAGGAACTACTGTGCCCATCATAATACACGTGACCATTGGACGCTGAGGTGCATGACCAGATGTCCCGATTTGGTGGTCTGTCTGAAGAGAGACCTTCAGTGTTTAAGACTCCAAGCAAGCTTGGTACTCATTTATCGACCCAATGTAGCGGGGATGAAAGGCAGAGTCGACCTTGTCCAGCCCGTTAATAGAACCCAAGACATGTAATGTGGAAGCACGATACACTACCACTCGATCCTATTCGGTGAAAAATAATTTTTAATGTTAGAATCTTATATAAATCCCTAATAAAGAGGGAGTCCAAACTTTTTTTTCATGTAAACTGTTTAGACGGAAATGGTTAATTATGAACATTTCACAAGTTGAATAAATTAAAATTAACCGTTATAGTTTACATAAATTTTTAAGGGTACAAAAGGTGTATTTTGGCAGCACGAATTAATTTTAAAAGGAATACGGTTACGAAAAAGTAGTACAAATACATCTAAAGTAGGGTTGGTTACCTTAGATATTGTCAAACACAACAATGTATTGGAAGCCAATTCCACAATTCATTGTTATAAAAATGTATGGAAAATTAGAAGATTTATTTTTGCATTTGTAATTTATATATATATATAATTTTTCCTGGGAGCTTTAAAAGCTAGAGTGGCATCCATCAAAACCGCGGTTCTCTCTCTGTTTTTCCAGATCGCCCCTGACTAAGCCGGCTCTGCTATAGTAAGTGAAAATGCCGGATTTTGTTTGTCAAGATCATTTTATAGCAGAATGCATTTTTCATGTATTTTAGATGGTGGTTTTATATTTTCTACATCATTATCTTAATGTCTGAATTTAAAATTACATAAAATTCTTGACATTCGCATCAATGACCATGATAATTTTTATTAGTATATGAATGTGTCATCAAACGATTACATGACTAATATTAACACATTATTTTAACCATTTAATTAATATTAAGTATAACATAACGTACACAAATTTTCTGAACTTTAAAATAAATATTTCGAAAACTACTTCAGATATACTCAAAATTTTTTATTCCTACGCTTTAGCTTCTGAGTTTTGCTTCTATGTAAGAATTTATTGTAATTGTATATTCATCAATTTTTTTAGTATATTTTTTGCTCTTAGCATGCGGTTTTCAACTGAATTGTATGAAATCTTCGAAATATATTAAACGATACGAAAGAAGCTATATATAATATAATTTGAAATTTTTATTATACTCAAACAATTGCTAAAACTTATGGTAAATAATTTTTAACTGCGCGATGCATTTTTTTTTCGAAATTTCAAATGGAATTTCTAACATAAAATTTTTAGCTTTATAAGGTCGAGATTTCAAAAAATATCCAGATTTTAATTACTTATTCAGTTAGCCTTTAAAAAAGATAAATGTTGAGGTATTTTGTATAAATAGATATTTTTGAATAATATATAATTCGAATGTTTTTTAATAGCTCGAATTTAAAATTGATTTTTATTTTTATTTATATGCATAAATGTCTACTGTAAATGTTTCCGTATATTTTTGATTACCATTTATTCAAACATTCAAGTTATAAAAAAATGTGTGAAAATCTTCATTCATGTTGTCTTTGATGTAAACTGAAGTTCAGGCACTTAAAATTCAAATATAATTCGGTGTATTTTAACAATATATAACCAGGCACTGTACTTAAACTTCCCTGAACACTTAGGCTTTGAAATCTAAAAAAAAAAACTAATAAATCTTAATTAGTTTTTTTTTTTTTTCGTTATTATTTTTTATCAAAGTGTAAGAAAATGTTTCAAATGATTTGATGAAGTTTAAATTTATTCATTTTTAGTGGTTGGAAAATTGAAAAGGTTTCAAATTTTAAAGAGTTTTTTTGTTTTATTAATTTTTTAAGTATCTTATAAAAAATAATCATGTTTCAAAAACTGAAAGCATTGATTACGATAAGAAAAATGAAGCGAAAGAATATACTTCAAAAAAAGATATAATTTGTCTAACAATATAAAATAGCAGATTGTCCTTACACGCCCCAACTTGTTACAGTTTCAAATTAATATGAAAACAAAAGGGAATTGTAACATATTTTACTTATGCGTTGGGACTTTTGGAAACTTTTAAAATACGAGGTAACAAGTAAACACTTCCTGAGGTCTAAAGAAATTTCTCCCCGATTTTTTACATTGCCCCAGGGTCAAAACACGGGGTTCCCTGCGAGCCATAAAACTCCTGCTGTGTTGCTTCCTCCGTCCCTCATTATCTTTCAAGATGTTAAACCTTAAAAGGGGGAAAGGATTTCAGAAAAGTGCGGCTAATCCGCTTTTGAAAACGTTACTTGAAGGCAGAAAAATCCGTGCAGTCCATTTTCGAAGCATCTTTACACTGACGGAATTTTCCGTGCTATCCGGTTAGAGGGTTAAAACAATCAGTTTTAGATTTCCAGGCAATGCCTAAGGTTTTAATCTCCTCCGGAGATGCAAAATCATGCTCCTTCTCTGTGGTTGGGATTAGTTCGGATGTATTTCCACACCATTTATGCAAGGACATCTGAGCAGTTTGTAGAATGTGAATGAGTTGATGTTGCAATGTTTTTGCAAACTCCAATGAGTTTGCTCCACTCAAAACATCATCCATGTAGAAATCATCACACAGGACTGATGCTGCTAAAGGAAAGTTCTCTCCCTCGTCAATAGAAATTTGTTTGAGTTCGCATAGCTAGAAACGGAGCACTAGCCGTTCCATATGTGACAGTATTGAGTTGGTACACCTTTACGGGTTCGTTAACGTCCCCTTTCCACAAAATTCTTTGAAGTGGCCGTTGACTTACATCGACATCAATCATGCGATACATCTGACGAATATCTGCCGTGAATGCATAAATGTGCTTTCGAAATCTCACTAACAAGGAAAAAAGGTCGTCCTGAATGATTCCGCCGTTGTATTGAATGGAATTCAACGACTTTCCATTAGCAGTCAAAGCGGATGCGTTAAATACTGTACGCAATTTTGTCGTGCTCTTTTGAGGCCTGTATATACCATGGTGAGGCATATAATAAGTATATTCAGGTTCTACACTCTCCTTTATCTTAGTCATATGACCTAACTCTTCGTATTCTTTCAAAAAATCACGGTACAATTTTTGGTAATCCTGGTCTCTAGACAAGCGAATCCACAGCGATTCGAGTCTCTTTAGAGCAATATCCTTCGAGTTCCCTAAACACGACCAATGCTCTTTAAAGGGAATAGAAACAATATATTTTCCGGACTCATCCCTCTTATGCGTCTGGGCATAATGCTCCTCACAAATAGAATTCTCTAAATTTTTAGGTAATTCATTATCTTTCTCTTCAATTTCCCAAAATTTCCTCAAACTTGAATTAAGTTCTTCGGACCCACATATTAAACCGCAAGAATATAAATTTAGTTCATCCTCTACGCTACCTCCTACTATATATCCAAAGACTGATTCCTGTAAAATCAGGTTCGAATTTTTTACATTTATTTTCCCCGGTTTTATCACGTCATAAAAAGTACTCCGCACTTAACAAAATGTCTATTTTCCCCGGAATTTTGAAATTTGGATCCGCAAGTCTAACTGACTCTGGAATCTGCACATGCGCATCAATAAATTTATTTGGTATAAGGTCAGTTATCTTTTGAACTACTAACATCGAAATATTTCTCTTAAAACTTTTACTCTCGTTCGCAATGCTTGCCTTTACTCCGCGATTAACTGTCGATGAGGTATTATTTATGCACGAAATGGATTGATTGATTTTTTCACCTTTTAGTTGTAACCTTTGTAAGCATTCATTACTGATTAAATTTATTTGTGAGCCAACATCAAGTAAACATCTCCCTTTCTGCCATTGCGAATATTTATCCTTAACCAAGCATAGTACCGTGGATAAAAAAGATAACGTTCTTTTTATTTTCCACTAGATTAGTAGAAACGAAACCTTGACACTCTCTGCTTGAGGAGGAACGGACCAGCTGCATTCTCCACCTGAGTGCGACTTATTTACGACTTCGGGGTTGTCTGGAAAACTTCTCTTCTCCCCACCTGACGAAACATTCTTTAGATATTTTTGCGAATCAATGTCGCTAATTCTAGATTTAAGTCTAACCTTTTTTCGCGTTATTGGTCGCCTTCTCATAAAGCCAATTCGTTGGATAAAAAGCAGTTTCGGCGCATGTTGTTCTGCTCCTCGTTTAACTCGTTAAATTCAATGGCTCACTATTTAGTACCACTGGATTAATATCTTCTTTAGCTGTCTCCTTTATCACATCGACTGATCTTTCCTCTTTTTCTTCACACATCTCATCGGCAGAAATGAGCAGTGCTCTAGGTAAACACTTTTCTTCCGGAACAGTGACAGGTTGTGCCATAGCATCTGGACCCACATTAAGCCTTTTGGCTCGTTCACTTTCAAGAGGAATAACTCTCTCGGTTGCTTGAGGTAACTCCATGTCTTCATTAATAGACTTTTCAGTGTCACATATGTTAAGAGAGATCTCGCGATTATTTGCACTGTTCCTTAATTTTGCTATTTTTAATTCCACCTTAACTCTTTCCAATTTAAGGCGTTCTAGCTCTGTTTGACTGTTCAGCTTGGATTTTCGGGTTTTACTTTTTTCTACCACTTGCTCTATCACGGTTTTCACAAATTCATAATCTTCTTAAAACACATCACTCTCCTCAATTAACCGTTTTAAATAAAACATTTTTGCATCCCGTGGCACAGTCAAACCTATTTCCTCAGCCACTAGCCTCAGCTCATCCCTCTTTAATTTTACAACTAGTGACATTTTGCTCTAACTCTACACACTTTCTCAAGAAGATAATTCTAAAACTCAAGCGACCCTAAACTCACCGATACTAAAACTAACTTCAACTTGAGGAATTAGTGTATACTCAAAGAACTAAGTCTCCACACACAATATTCAATAACTAAATCTCCATACACAATATTCAATAACTAAATTTCCACACACAATATTAAATAACTAAATCTCCACACACAATATTCAATAACTAAATCTCAACACAATACTCAAGAATAAACTATCCACACAATACTCAAAGAGAATTAACTATTCACACAATACTCATAGCATCAACTATTCACAATGCAAAAAACAATAATAATTCACAAAATACTGAAGGATTTAGCTACTCACAATACTCAAAGAATGAACTATTCACACAATACTCAAAAATAAACAATTCACACAATACTCAAAAATAAACTATTTAAACAATACTCAAAAATAAACTATTCATACAATAGTCAAAGAATTAATTATCCGCACAATACTCAAAGTGTAATTTGCTTAATCTCAAAGGAACAAGTTTGCTCTGACCTCTTTCCGAGGACTGCTTTCACCAGAGACCATCACCATTTTTCGAATCCTCTTATCACTTAATACAATTCTCAATAATATTAATCATCATCACATACTAATATTTTGCCAGGTTCTCCGGCGAGCTAGGACCATGTTTTGGCCCATCGATAGCTCTGTTTAAAATTAACTTGATTCAACTCAATCAGTGACTCAGTGGACTGTATTTTAACTCTATTTATTACAACGGCTCTTCGCCGTGTTGTTTACACTCTCTCTCTCTTGGCGTGGGCACACCCCAAGCTCACTTCGTTTCACTTCGCGGCATTTGCGAAGCGATGTAAATACAACAAGTGGCACGGCGCTCTCAACAGTACTATGATATCAAGGATATTAGTGAATCGGAACTACAAGTCATAGAAGCTGACAAGCAAAGTATGGAGGACAGACTAGAGGAGCTGGAGGTAAGAATTAGAGATATTTTCAATTCTTTAATTGCTAAATCTTCTGTTAGTTCTGTTGATAATCATGAAAATGCAATATCTCAAACTAATTCGTAACTGAAGTTAGAAATAAAACTGCCGGAAATACCTTTACCGGTATTTAGAGGTAGATACGACGAATGGTCTAGCTTTAAATCACAGTTTGATAACATTATAACTAATAACAATGACTTGAGCGAGTCACAAAAACTTTATTATTTGAAAGCGTCATTACAAGGTGATGCCAAACTACTTGAAGCAGTTGATGATTCCTTTGAATCGCTCATCACAGCATTAAAAACTAGATTTGAAAATAAGCGTCTCCTTACTGAAACTCATATTAATGCTATATTAGAAATAGAAAAGTTAACAAGCGAATCAGCTCGAGATATTAGAACCATGACAGATATTCTAAGCAAGAATATCAGAGCTTTAAAACTCTTAAGTTTTGAACGCAATAATTTATCGGATCTTATATTGCTTAGTATCATTCTGAAAAAAAAAATAGATCGAGAAACTCGTGAACAATTCGAACAATCCATTGATTCAAATCAAATTCCTGAATTAGATAGATTTATAATGTTTTTAGAAAAAAGAAGCCAAACTATAGATAGTATTAATCGTTCTGCTCTTATTACTCATAAACCAAAACAAGTATCCTTCCATAAAGGTAAAATCTTTCTTAATTCGAATGATTCATCAAATTCTTGTGCAATCTATAAACTGCCTCATTTGATTTATAAGTGCAGAGCTTATCAAAATAAGAAAGTATCCGATAAATTTAATAAAATAAAACGCCTTAATTTGTGCATCAATTGTTTAAAGGAACATCATAAGTTTAAGGATTCCAAATCGAAAAACTCTTGCTCCGTTTGTAAAAAGCGTCATCATACATCGTTACATATATTTGAAGCAATTCCTTCACCCCTGCCCACAACATTAGCGAATGAACTAAAACCCCTACCAGATATGCAAGGGTCAACACCCCCAGAGCACTCTTATACGTTTTCGAACTGTGTGGGAGAAAAGAAAAATATTTTACTCCCGACTGCGATGGTTTACCTCAGGGGGGCAGAGGGTCAGCTTTTCCCCTGCAAAGCGATTTTAGACTCAGGATCTCATCTTTCCTCATTCGACAATGGCTGGCTAATAAAATCCCCCTGAAAAAATAAAAAATAAACGCGTCTATTTCGGGGTTAGGTGAAATAACCCTTAGAATTAAACAAAAAGTAAATACGGTGATTCAAAATAAAAATGGAGACTTTTCAACACCATTAGAACTATTAATCGTCCCGTATATTATCACAACATCTATCCATCGCATGGATGCAACTAAAGTAAACATTCCTTCGAACATTGATCTCGCGGATAAAGATTTTGGTATACCAGGAGAAATAGATATGCTTATTGGGTGCGAGTTCTATTTTGAATTATTAAGAACCAATAAATTTCGATCGCCATGCGAAAAATGGCTGTTTCAAGGGACTGTTTTCGAGTACATTGTTGTAGGGAGTTTCGATAAATTTGAGGAAAAATCATATTGTGGCTTAGCTATTAATGCGGAAATAAATTCAGATAATCTTAATCAACAATTGCAAGCATTTTGGGAAATTGAAAGGGTAAATGAATCCTCAATAGAACATAGTTTAGAAGAAGAAATTTGTGAAACCCAATATCAAAACACTCATTATCGCACTGAAGAAGGACGCCATGTTGTACAATTACCCCTTAAAAAGATCCATACTGTTTAGGTAACTCAAGGTTCTTGGCTAAAGTTCGTTTGAATCAACTTTGGAAAAAACTCTCGAAACATTATGAATTACAAACCCTTTATAAATCGTTCTTACAGGAATATATTGATTTAAACCACATGCAATTAGTAGCTGACCCCCTAGAAACAAATGTTTCTTATTTTCTACCACACCATGGAGTGTTTCGCCCCGATAGTAAAACTACCAAGCTTAGAGTAGTTTTTAATGCCTCTTCGAAAACAACATCAAGTCTTTCTTTGAATGACATTTTATATAAAGGCGAGATTTTGCAGCAAGATTTATTTTCAATTCTTTTGAGATTTAGGCAGCACACATTTGTCTTTACAACGGATATTTCAAAAATGTTTAGACAGATTTTATTTAACCCCGGTCATCGAAATTTGCAGATGATTTTATGGAAAGACAGTGTTGATGGTCCTGTACAAACATACAAACTCAACACTGTAACTTACGGGACTACTTGTGCACCTTATCTTGCTACCCGAACCATTCAGCAATTAGCTGGGAACGAAGGAGAACATTATTCTTTGGCTACATCAGTTACATTCAGAGACATTTACATGGATGATATTTTACAGGTAGTTCAGACTTTCAAGAATTTCAAAAACTACAATTAGAATTAATTAGTTTATTTAAAAAAGCGGGTATGAGCTTACATAAGTGTTGTAGCAATACTCCAGAAATATTGAATTCAATACCTAAAGAAGAGCAATCTTGGGATTTCCATTGGCAATCATCAGACCAAACAATTAAAACTCTAGGAATCATTTGGAGTCCACAATTTGATTATTTCTCTTTTAAGACCGTTGTGAACTGCCGTGAATTGTATACAAAAAGAGAAGTTTTATCCATTATTGCACGTTTATTTGACCCCCTTGGATTCTTGGGGCCAATTCTAACTAAGGCCAAATTAATGTTTCAGAAACTTTGGGTTATCAAATAAAAATGGGATGAACCTCTCTCCAATCCAATAGCTAAAGAATGGAACGACTTCGTGTCTACCCTGCCAGTTATTCAAAATATCCATGACCCTCGACTCGTAATAGGAAAAGGCAGAATTATTATCCATAGAATTGCCGACGCCTCAACAGCAGCATATGGTACTGTACGATATGCTTAATCGATCTCAGAAGAGGATCTATCTACAAGACTCCTGTGCAACAAATCCCGGGTTGCACCGGTGAAACCAATCACTATCCCTCGTTTGGAATTGTGTGCTTGTGTGTTATTGCCACAGCTCCTGGAAAAGGTTTTACATTCCTTGACGCCACCTATACAGCAAATAATGTTATGGACTGACTCTAACATTGTGTTAGCCTGGATTCAGTGATCCCCTGAACAGCTTAAGACGTTCAACGTCAATAGAATAAAAATTATACACAGACTAACCCAGAACTGCCAATGGAATCATGTATCCTCTAATGAAAACCCGGCTAATCTAATATCACGTGGATTGAATGCTTTGGACATCTCTTCTAAACAACTTTGGTGGCATGGCCCAGAATTTTTAAGGGAAGAACTTGAAGTAAACCCAATTGACTTTGAAAGGATAACTTCTGACAGTGACTACTTAAAGTAACTTAAACTCGCAAATGTGCTTTTAACTTCTGGTAAATTCTCTCTTATAGATGATCTTTCAAAATGTTCTAATAACTATACTAAATTGTTGCATATTTTGAGTTATATTTTCAGGTTCCTCCACAACTCTAGAAATCCTAGTGTAAAAAGGTCCGGTCAATTAGATTATAGTGAAGTGAATGAAGCAGAATTATGCCTCATTAAAAATCTTCAAGCCTCTTCTGACGTCTTACGCGTCTTTTCTTTAACAAGTCCTTTGGGTTCTTTGGGCCAGAATTAATGGCAACTCTTTTCCAACTAAATCCAAGAAACGAGATGTGAAGAAGAATTGCAAATAACCCGACTTTAAATATAGGATCTTAGAGTAAGTGGCATGGTAATGTAAAGAAATGTTAGACAATTGATGTGCGTTGTGGCAGTTGATGATTATTGCAATTCGTGGTGTAAGATTGATTAAGTAAGATAGTTAAGTCGTGGATAAACATATTGGTGTTCGACTAGAAGTTAACCGTCAAGCTGCATTCCATTGCAGATAAAGACAAGTAGCATTACGGAATAATATAAGGTAGGATTGATTACACTTGATTAGAATTGAGGATTAAGCGGTTCGATTATTGAGATTGGTCTGAATTAGAATTGATCATATTATAAATAAAGGGTGTTTTTTTAGAGGTATAGAACTTTAAATTGCAACAAAACAACGATGTATTATTCGATTGACATGAATTTTTTTTATTCGAAAGATAATCTTGTGGCATTACATTTTAAATATGATTTCTGGCATATGACTGCCACGGCTGGTTGGGATGTAGTTCAATTTGGACGTCCAATTTTCGATGACTTTTTCCAACATTTGTGGCCGTATATCGGCAATAACACGGCGAATGTTGTCTTCCAAATGATCAAGCGTTTGTGGCTTATCCGCATAGACCAATGACTTTCCATAGCCCCACAGAAAATAGTCTAGCGGTGTTAAATCACAAGATCTTGGAGGCCAATTCACAGGTCCAAAACGTGAAATTAGGCGGTCACCAAACGTGTCTTTCAATAAATCGATTGTGGCACGAGCTGTGTGACGTGTTGCGCCGTCTTGTTGGAACCACAGCTCCTGGACATCATGATTGTTCAATTCAGGAATGAAAAAGTTAGTAATCATGCCTCTATACCGATCACCATTGACTGTAACGTTGTGGCCTTCATCGTTTTTGAAGAAGTGGTCCGCCAGCCCCTAAAGCGCACCAAACAGTCAGTTTTCTGGATGTAACGGTGTTTCGACATACACTTGTGGATTAGCTTCACTCCAAATGTGGCAGTTTTTTTGTTGACGTAGCCATTCAACCAGAAGTGCGCTTCATCGCTAAACAAAATTCGCTTATGAAAATCGGGAACAACGGCAATCTCGTTTTGGGCCCATTCGACGAATCTACGCCTTGCTTGATGATCGTTTTGATGAATTGCCAAACCAAACTGAGAATAAATCACTTGACAGCTGTTAAATCGGTTGCCATCTTGGAAAGTAATGCCAACTTAAACTTCTATACCTGGAAAAAAAACACTCTTTATAAATATATATATTGTGTGTTTTGTATTACGTCATCGTAGATTCTGTCATATTAATTATTATAATTATATTTGTTAAAAGTTTAAGTTGAATATCTTAATAAAGTCATATTAAGATAATGTTTGATCCTAGTTCTTTCGCTAACCCTACACCTCTAGCTCACGCTGATACTTCGAGGGATGTACTTCCAAGGGGAGGTACATCATACTCTTCCTTTCAAGAAGAAATCGAGTTTCTAGCTAAGGGTGGTTGTAATTCAAAAAAAGGTAAACTTTTCTCTTTTAATCCATTCCTAGATGGCAATCAATTTTGAGGGTTGGAGGACGTTTGCAAAACTCGGATATAACTTATAGTTACAAACATCCAGCTATACTCCCAGCGGATCATCTTCTCACCCAATTAATTATGATAAATATACACAATAGAAATTTTCATTTAGGCCCTCAAGCTTTGCTTTATTGTACAAGACAAAGATTTTGGCCACTTCGTGGCAGATCAATAGCGAGGAAAATTGTGCATTAATGCGTAGTTTGCTT
Organism: Trichonephila clavipes; assembly: GCA_019973935.1. Taxonomy (NCBI): domain Eukaryota; kingdom Metazoa; phylum Arthropoda; class Arachnida; order Araneae; family Nephilidae; genus Trichonephila; species Trichonephila clavipes. The sequence continues at coordinate 388,503 of BMAU01000146.1, read as the reverse complement.
CAAAAATAAACCTATTGTAGCAAACCAACTTATGGGATCTTTACCTCGAGAGAGAGTAAACCCTAGTTTTCCTTTCCTGCATACAGGAATTGATTATTGTGGACCCTTTTTCATAAGGTATAAACACCAAAGAAAGGGTACTTACCAAAAAATATATGTAGCCATTTTTGTTTGCTTAGCCTCAAAGGCCGTCCATCTCGAAATTGTCTCGGATTTGACCACAGACGCCTTCCTTGCCACCTTGAAGCGTTTTGTGGCTAGACGCGGGAAATGTGCTACTATATCATCAGATAATGCCAAAAACTTTGTTGGATCTAATCGAGAATTAAAAAGATTGCATAATCTCCTGAAATTTCCCGAAGAAAAACTTTCTTCTTATCTTTCTTTTGAAGGGATTTCTTGGAATTTCATGCCACCTAGAGCTCCAAATTTTGGTGGACTTTGGGAGGCAGGAGTTAAATAATTCAAATTTTATTTAAAAAGAGCTGTAGGAAACCTAAAGATGACTTTGGAAGAATTCTTAACCATAATAACTCAGATTGAAGGAATTCTGAATTCTAGACCAATCACTCCTTTGTCAGAAGATATTGACGACTTGGAAGTGCTTACTCCAGGCCATTTCTTGATTGGAAGACCCATTACTTCCATTTGTGAACCTAATTTGTTAGACAAGACAGAAAACACACTTTCCCGGTGGCAAAAATTAACAAAAATAGTTCAACATATTTGGACAAAATGGTCTCGCGATTATTTAAACAATTTACAGCAACGAAACAAAGGGCAATTTCACAAAGATAACGTGAAATTAAATACAATGGTCCTAATAAAGGATGATAACCTTCCTGTAAATAAATGGAGCTTAGGTCGCATTACCAAACTATTTCCTGGTACGGATGGGAAAGTTCGCGTAGTGGAAATAAAAACTCATAAGGGCAATATTAAACGCAGCATTGGGGAGGTGTGTTCTGCCCTTGGACAATTAATATGTAATTTGTGAAAATGTTTCTTCCTTGATTTATGTAAAGTATTATTTCTTTATTATGTTTTATATATTCTTTGATTTATGTGATTCTGTATATTGATTGAATGTAATTCAACGGGGGGGAGGATGTTCAGTCCGTAATTGTATCTATTTTTTGTCGCGAATGCCATCCGCAGACTGAGCATCCCCGCCAATGTTTTCATGTAACCCTCCCTTTCAGTTGTTGTTGAAGCTTCCATCTTGGAACAGCGTGCGAATAGCACCATCTCGAAATAAACCAACTTACAGTCCAAAAGTTGCAACGTTTTAGTTAAAACACGAACCAGCATTTGACAACGAACATTTGTAAAACAACAACTATCTCTAAAGTATCGTATTGTTATCCAAAACAATCATGTATATAAAATTTCAGTTCAACGGAATGCTTTAAAACGTTAGAAAAAAAACCTTTTCAACTTCTGACACAAGTCGCCAAAAGATCACTAAGTCGCTAAAATGGAAACCAACGTGGTTGTATCTGTAATTCTTTAAAAAATAAATTTCAGTCAATTAATTTTAATTAATTATAATTAAATTATCATACTTTCACCCAAAACAATAGTGTATAGAAAATTTCAGCTCAAATGAGTGGTTTAAAATGTGAGAAAAAATTTCAAGTTTTGACACAAGTCGCCAAAAGGGTCGCTAAGTAGCTAAAAAAAAAATGATACCAACGTGGCTGTATTTGTAATTCTTTGAATAATTAGTTTTAATCCATTCATTTTTATTAATTATAATTAAATTATTGTACTGCAATCCAAAATAATCGTGTATATAAAATTTCAGCTCAATGAGGGGCCTTAAATGTATTCTATTAACGATTGAAATTTCTAACAAGATAAATATATAGAGTTTTTGAGCTAATAGTGTAGGAATTGAAAAATAGGCTTAGAGAGAAAAAGCAGTCCTACACTAAAACTAAACATAAAATGTAGAAAAAGGACAAATTTTTATAGAACTAAGTGAATAGTATAATTATCATTAGCAATATTGCAGTGATCTTAAGAATAAAAATCTATTTTTGTAAGCGAATCGGAATAGCAAATGAACAAATTAGTTCTATTAATCACATTATTTAACTATACTTTGAGTCTTAAAAGAAAATGAAAACAATTAAAAATTTAAAATCACAAAATTAAGTATACAGGTATTAAGACAAAGCTACATTAAATAATTTAAATACAAGAAGATAAAATATAATTCAGAAGACTTACCTTGCAGCAGCACCGGATATATTTATACAAAACTGCCATACAATGACAAAAGAGCTAGCATAAGCCAGAGATTAAGTGATGTATATCTTCTTATTAAATCCCTTTTTAAAATTTTTGACCTAGATTCCTCTCTTCCCAATCAACTACCTGTCTTACTATCCCTTTGCTTAAATTAATTCATGGATAGAATTGGATTTGTTTAATTACAACCAAAATTCACAAAGCCGGATCGTGTCTTCTGAACAAATTGCTAATGAATTTAAGTGGGCATTTTAAAGTAGATTTTTCAAAAGACAAATGAAAACCTTTAGTTGATTTTTTAAAAAATAAAAATCCAATTTAATTATGTCAAGTGATCCAAATGAAGCACGAGGAAGTATGGAACAACGCTTGACGGAGTTTTTTAATAGATATTTAACCCTCTGACTAGATGACCCGCTAATTGAATTTCACTTCGAAAGCGATCTACTTTTTCAAAGCTAGCTAAGCCAAAAATGTTCCGATAAATTTCGCGAACTGCTTCAAAAATTCACGGCAGTTAAATGCCTTCCCCTGTTAAAGCCGCAGGAGGTCCTGAATTGGTTTTGCAGGGGATGGTTTTATTGCTTTTCGATCTCTGTGTTCTTCGAAACGGGAGGTTTCTCATTCACAGCTGTGGCCTAGGGCGAGGATTGTGAAATGGACATTTTCTACACTTCACGGCCAACAGAAAGTTCACCCAATTTATTGCAAATATATATTTCATATATTTGGAAAACATGCTCAATTTCTGATCTAAAAACCTATTAGGTTTTAAGAAATTTTAATTTTCTGAGTTTTGATTTTAAATTCGGTTTCATTTTAAAGCATTTTTGCATTCCTAGATTGAATTAATTAAAAATATTTTTTAACACAATCCAATATTTCGTGTGAAACGGCAATTAACTACAATTTTAGTTTCTAAAATCATTTCTGTTTGCTCATGTTTTTGAGTTTTCTCACATTTACTTAATTAAGATTGATTTAAAGACCAATATATTTTTGACACATAGTTTATATAATTTAAAAGCTCTTTACTTTGTTTTCATTATTTTTTTTTTTTTCCTTTTGAAAATGCCATGACCAAAATGTGCGCAGGCTACTGTGATAAATAATACTTGAAAGGGATGGAATATGACTGAAAAAGGTAAATCTAAAATGCAGCTTTTTCAGGTAATATTACAATTAGACTACAGAATACAAATGTTGCAGAATGAACTAAATATTTCCCTGATGTACCACAAACTACATTATAATAAATCTATTGTAGTACTACACTGCAATATTTTAAAGTCATGCAACAAAAACTTAAACTTGCTTAACTGCCACAATGGGGAACTGAGAAAAAAATAGATATTGTTTACAAACTTGGTGATTTCTGGATTACGTTTGTATAACTACTAATTTCTATATAAATATTTTGCATTTAAAACTCTTGTGAATATATAAGGTTCTGATAAAAGTGAATAATTGATCAAATTAACAGTTGTTATCAATGTTATGTCTTAGAATATTTTGAATTAAAAAAGATATTTCAGTCATATTTATTTCAAGTAGAATTTTCATGTAAGGCATTACAGGCAATGGAATTTTTTTTATGCCTTTACGAATTTTAAATATGTTTTTCTCAGATTTTTAATTTTGAAGATGAGAGTGTTTTCTAATCCCTAAGGCGTTTTCCCTGTTCAAGATATAGTCTTGAAATATCTTGTAAATGTTCCCTTACATATGTTCTATAAAAGTTCATATGGATTTAGGTCTGAGAGCTCTAGTTATTTTTTAAAAATATCTTAATGTTAATATTTAAAAAAGTTGGGTTTTTTCCAGGTTTAGCCATAAAAATAATTATTAAAATTCAACAAAGAGATATATTTTAAATTTTATACTTTTTGTTTCCAATAATCTAAGAAATATTAATCACTTACAATAATTAAATATTTTTAATAATTTAACATTTAAGAAAAGTTTTAAAAAATTTCAAAACTGTTCAATGCTTTAAAATTGTGAAATAATGGCTTGTCAAACTAACCTATTATTTTCAGAATCAATATAATAGTATAATTTGAATATAAAACAAAAATTAATTTTACTGTGACAAACTGTTTACGACTTCTACTCATATTGTAAAAAGAATGAAAGATAAATATATTACATAGTGGCAGTAAAAACACATTCATAATATGTTAAAATCCTGTCCCGATACAAATTCCAATGCATTTTCCAAACTGTAGCTAAAAACAATTATATGTTTATTAGGCCAGAAATTATTTATATTTAGATATATTTTCCTTATTAAGTACATAATGAATAATGGCAAAGCTAATTTGTAAAATCCTGAAAGATTTTAATGAAGAAAAAGCTAGACATAATTTTAGATAGTTAGAAATTTAATTATATAATACACAAATATGCATGTTTTAAAAGAAATAAGTTGGCTAAGAAAATGAATTTTACTAAAAATTTCCTGAATAAAGTAAATCAGATTTCATCCTCAAATACATATAATTGTAAGAAAAGGTTTTATTCAATTTACAATTAGTTACAAAAACATTTTATAAAAAAATAATTTTAACAGGTATAAATAGCAAAAAATATGAAAGAAGTATGAGAAAGACACATACATGGCTATAATTATATCTAATGTGCATATTTGGAACTGTTTAGCGTACTCGAATTAAATCAAGTGCACACGTCAAGGTTTTATATTGCATTCTGAGTCAACACGGTGGCTGCTGACGAACGACTACGTAATTTTGAACCGCCGCGGTTAAGTGACGAGGACGATACCTGAGCTGATAACTCCCCTTCTAAACTTCCACATCACACCAACGTGAGGACTTTTGATCTCGACGTTTTAACGTGCATCAGCTCCTCTTCAACGCTAAACTTTTGTGGTACCAGGGCTCGAACACTGGACACGAGTTCATAACCATGACCATCAGGATACCGTGGCCGCAAAAGAAAATAGCAAGTTTGAAAGAAATGTAATGGAGAAGTATATTTGAAGAAATAACTTCTAAACTTAACGAAAAACCAAAATATCAAGATTTATTTTTGGAATAATAGTGAATATAACTTCGTACACCTAAAACCACTTTATGCAGTGTATTTTGAAAGTGAACGTTTCCCCTTTTAGAGAAACTTACTATAATTATGTCAAATTCCTTTCATTTTGCTCTAAGGGGATCCCCGAAACAATGTAATTTATTTGAAACACAAAATTACTTATGGTTGAATCTAATACAATTCCCTACAAAATGAATGAAAACCCTTTTTTATCATATAAATTGTATTTGAATAGGAGATGGTTAGTTAATAAGAACATTTAAAACGTGTCGGCAATCTATGGACCTGTGGCACGTGGTACAATTCTTAGTGGCACTCAGCACTACTCTACAAATTTGTCAATTCTTGAGTGGATGGAAGTTGATAATAGACCTTATTTGATAAACATCTTCTGAGTTATGGACATTTATGGAACTACAAAATAATCTGAAAGATAATTCTAAAGATAAATTTACAGCTATTTTTTAAATAATTGAATGTTATTTCTAGGGGATTTAATTGTTGAAAAAAGAAAACTGCATGTACTCTGCTTATGATTCGGCATATCAAAGTAAAAAATCTTTCCTAATATGAAAAATATTTCGACTCCGCAAAGAAATTGTTTAACAACTGAATGCTCAGAATCGTGTCACGCATTATACCCCTGGTTTTGCGATATGAAAGAAGAGTCGTGAAAGAGTTAATTCGCATAACAATTTTAATTTAACTGTAATGAAGGGAATCATTTATATTTCACTTTGTCTATTTCTTATTTAAGTAAATATGTTGGAAACATACATTTTTAATTTTTTTTATCTTTGTTGAAGAAATAGTAACATTTTATATTGTTTACTTTTATGTTAATAAATGTATTTTATTGATCCATAATTAATATAAAATAAAACTGTAAATCTAAATTATTTACCTCTATTCTTTAAATTTGCAAATATTACCGTAAGAATCGAAGGATTTCAAAAATTTCCTACTATGTGGCACGCTGAATGATACCGACAGATTGGTTTGGCACGTCTTAGCTACACGTCTTTTGGCTATCTTGCCGCCCCTGATTTAAAATATTGGGTAAGATAACCATTATATTTTTAAAATTTTATAAATATACAAAATGAGAGTATTTTGTCAATACATGTTTTAAAAGGAGTAAAGTTTACGAGAATGAAATATAAAATTGCGTTAAAATTATTGGTACTCTATCAACCGTACTTCTTATATATATATATATATATATATATATATATTTATATATATATATATTTATATATATATATATTTTTATATAGTATAATATATATATATATATATATATATATATATATATATATATATATATATATATATATATATATAAATATATATATATAAAATATATATATATATAAATATATATATATATATATATATATATAAATATATATATATATATATATAAATATATATATATATATAAATATATATATATATAAATATATATATATACATATATATATATATATATATATATATATATATATATATATATATATATATATATATATATATATATATATATATAAGAAATACGTCGATAGAGTACCGTAGTTACTGCCAACTCGTGACAATGAATTGGAAATTAAGTTCACAATTCATTGTTATTAAAATATATAAAAGTTCACATGACTTATTTTTGTATTTGTTATTTTTATATTCCTTACTGAGAGAGAAAGCAACAAATGGGAGTTCATTACCTGCCAAAACTGCAGAGGCCTGGTTGTTTACTCCACAAGCTCCTACCTTATGCTTACTCTGCCCTACTAAGTAGTGGCCGCGGTAGCCGAGTGGTATAGGTATCGGACTGTGGCTTGCTTTGTCACAGGTTCGAGCCCAGTACCACTAAAGACCCGCCGTGTAGGGCAACGATGCACGTTAAATCTGTCGAGAGCTGAAACGTCCTCCCGTTGGTGTGGTGTGGTAGTTAGGAGGGGGTGCCAGCTCAGGTGTCGTCCACGTCACTTGACCATGGTTCAAAATTACGTGGTCCGTCGCCAAAAGCCCTCGTGTAGCTGAATAGTGCGACGTTAATATTCAATCAATCAATCAAGCCCTACTAAGTAAAAATGCCGTCTTCTGCTCGTCAAGATCATGGAATTGCAGATATTGTTTTCCATATATTTTAAATATTAGTTTTCTAACTTCTACATCGGCCTTTTAATAGTCTACACTCCTGCAAAGAAGTCTGAATTCAAAACTATAAAAACACATTATTCCCAACAATGTCATTTATACCTTTATTTTTTTATAATCTATGAATGCGTTAAACTATTAATTTGTTATCGCGACTATTTAATATTAAATGCGAAAAAAAACGAATAAGTTTCAAACTGAAACTTAAATTGAATTTTTCAAAAATTGTCATCGATATTCTCATAACTTTTACATATTGTCATTTTAGCATATCACACATCTATCTTCTATGCAAAAATCTATTATAAGTTCATCAAATGTTTCAGCATATTTTTACTCATAACATGCAGTTTTCAACCACATTGTGAGGTCGCGGTAGCCTAATGGTCAAAGTAACGGACTCGTAGCTGACGTGTCATGAGTTCGACCCCAGCACCACTGAAGATCCGCCGTGTAAGGGAGCGATGCTCAAGCGTCATCCTCGTCACTTTACCATGGTTTAAAATTACGAGGTCCGTCGCCAAGTGAGTGAATATTAACGTCGCCCTGTTCAGCTACACGAGGGCTTTTAGTGATGGACCTCTTAATTTTGAAAAATGGTCAAATGACGAGGGCGACACCTGAGCTGGCACCCCCTCTCCTAACTACCACACCACACCAACGAGAGGACATTTCAGCTCTCGATAGATTTAACGTGCATCGCTGCCCTACACGGCGGGTCTTTTGTGGCAATGGGCTCGAACTCGAGACATGCCAACCATGATTCGATACCTTGACCACCTGATACCCCGGCCACAGGTCCGTCGCCAAAAGCCCTCAAGTAGTTGAGTAGAGAAGAGAGAGAGTGCGACTTTAATATCCCCTCACTTAATTAAATCTTATGAAATTTAAGGAATACTTGAGAAAAAATATTAGAAGTCGAATATATATATATATTAAAAAATTAATCTAATGATAATTTTAAATATCCAAAGAATTATTAGTATTTATGGTAAATATATATGTTTTTCAACTGAGTATGTGAGACACGCATAAATATCTTTTTCGAAATTCCAATGCAGAATTTTAGTGGAGCTAATACAAAATTCCTAGTTTTGCATGGTTAAGATTATAAAAATGTCCAAATTTTAATAACCTTTTCTTCAGTCAACCACTAATGGAACATGAATATAATGAGGGATTATGCATAAATATATATTTTTAACTTGAATTTAAAAGGATCTTTATATTTTTATATTTATATGCGCAAATGTTAACTGTAAATTTGTCCAGATGCTTTTAAATACTCTTTATTTGAAGATTCAAGTTAAAAAATATAAACTTGAAGTTAAAGTTCTCTTTGAATGAAATTAATGTTCAGACATTCTAATTTCAAATATAATTTGTTATCTGAACAATACAAAACAAGGGATTCTATGTAAGATGCCCTGAATATCTGGCTTTAAAATTATGAAAAACTAAAAGATTTAAATAGGGTTTTTTTTAACAATACATATAAATTTTTTGCAAATAATGTAATACAGAAGCTTAAAAATTATTCATGTTTAGAAGTGTCCGAAATTTTAAAAGATTTTAAATTTTGAACCTTTTTTTTAATTTTTTGACACATAACAAAATAATCATTTTTAAAAAAATCCCTGAAAGTATTGATTAAAATAAGAAAAATGAAACAGTAAATTATCCTCAATGTTTTAATATCTAATTTGAATTTAAATACTACAGATATTTTTTAAAAACTTAGACATACATTATAAAAACTTAATTCCATTTGAGAATTTTAAGGTAAAGTAAAAAATTGAGAATTCTCAACTCGTTGACTTGCAATTTATTTCCGTACACTTTAGGGTTTAAAGAAATTCTTCCGAGATTTTACGATTGCTAAAGGAACCGGTCTCCCCGTGAGCCATAAAATTCCCCTCAATGCCCATTGTGTCTCCCCGACCGTCTCTAATTATCTTTCAAGATACTAAACCTTTAAAGAAGGAAGATAATTCGGAAAAATACCACCTTACCGGTTTTGAACACATTACTTGAAGGGGAAAAATCTGTTTGGTTCATTTTTGGTGAGTCCCCGACCTTAGGAAAAATTCAGTGTGGTCCGTTTTCGAAGCCTATCTAGTAGGGCGGAAAAATCCGTGCTGGTCAATTGGAGGGTTAAATAAAATTTTGTATCTTAAGGATTTATAACCTATTTCAGCTACCATAAACCTATTATTTCCTCAGAATACAATCAATTCCCAAGTATGATTCTATATTTCGCACAAAAATATTACTTTATGAGTACAGACGTATGAATAAATAATTTTATAGTACAACACTAATATCCCCTTATTTTTTATTCACCAAATTAATCCCTGAAGTAACATTTCAAAATTTGAAGTTATCACTTCTATCGTGTGGTTATAAGTGCACACACTTTTATTTTATTCTTTAATTCAATACAGTACCGTTGAGGATAATTATACAATTTGCTTAGTTCTATAAGAATTTGTCCTTTCACAATTACTTTTCCAGTTTAATATTTATGTAGAAATTCTCTCTAAACCTATTTTTTAAGAATATTACATGTTTCATTTTCATACTTCTATCAAGATTAGAAAGAATCCCACAATTTCTTTTTTCTACCACTTGCAGGGGAAAAGAATGATGGAAGAGGGGAGTCCTGCTTAGGTAGGCCCGATTTGTGGCGGTGGGGGGCGTTTCATGTGGTTTCGGAGTGGTGAAGCATACTGCAACTCCATTTTTTCTTTGGGGACTTAAGTCACTTTTTTGCGATTTTTCCGAAAAAAATCATTTTTTTAAAACATGTTCCAATACTTTTATATATGGTTGGAAGTAGCAAAAAGTAGCCGGATCTTCAGGGGAAGTAGCATAAAATTCCCTAAGTAGCAATAGGCTAAAAAAGTAGCGGTAAGTTTTAAAAAGTAGAAAAATTTGCGAAAAATCGCACGACCTGGCAACACTGATCGAATGCTATGGACAAGTTCTACCGTAAAGCTTACTATGGGGGAGCTGATGTCATTGGAACCCTTTTCGTTTTCCGGTTTCAGCAAAATAACATTGTTTTGTATACACGCTTAAACGGTAGTAATTTTAATTTTCCTTACACTTCTTTAGCAAATTTTTTAGCCTTTTTAAATGAACAGCATGAAAAAGAACAAACTTGAAACTCTTTGTTCCGCATTTTGATTTTTTTTAGAACATCTATGAATTTTTAAATCACTGTTTAATTCACCGCTGCCCTACGAGTCCATCTACATGGCTACAATGGGAGGCTACTTTGCAACCGAAAAATTGGTAAGAGAGAGCTAAATCTGTGTTATTTAATAAGCATTTCATTACAGGTTTGTGTTAAAATGATATTAGTCAAACTTTGTTGTGCTTTTTCGAAATAATCCCATGTATTTTGTTGCAAACATTGCTCGATTCTTATTTATGGTAACTTTGGCAGCAATTTTAGCGACAGTTTTCACAACAATATCAAATAGTCTTCGACTAATTTTATTTATATTATTTTTACACAATTACTTATATTTATTTTATTAGACATATGTTAATTCAAAAAATAACCTGTTTCTGTAATTATACACGAATATTTGTTGTGCGAACTCAGTTTTTTGTGTTGCATAGTGGGTGCAATTATGTAACATAAAGAAATCAAAATTATCTACATACACTAGTTTTGTTAGACTTATTTTAAGTGCTCATTGAATCAATTGTGCTAAAAAAATAAATTCAATATGTTGTTTTATGATTGAGATGATTTACTAATTGAAATGATAATTTTAACTAAGCCTTTGTGTAAGCTATTTATTTTGCTCTTGTATAGGGTATTTTTTTAGAGGTATAGAACTTTAAATTGCAATAAAACAACGATGTATTATTCGATTGACATGAATTTTTTTTATTCGAAAGATAATCTTGTGGCATTACATTTTAAATATGATTTCTGGCATAGGACTGCCACGGCGGGCTCGGATGTAGTCAAATCTGGAAGTCCAATTTTCGATGACTTTTTCCAACATTTGTGGCCGTATATCGACAATAACACGGCGAATGTTGTCTTCCAAATGGTCAAGCGTTTGTGGCTTATCCGCATAGACCAATGACTTTCCATAGCCCCACAGAAAATAGTCTAGCGGTGTTAAATCACAAGATCTTGGAGGCCAATTCACAGCTCCAAAACGTGAAATTAGGCGGTCACCAAACGTGTCTTTCAATAAATCGATTGTGGCACGAGCTGTGTGACATGTTGCGCCGTCTTGTTGGAACCACAGCTCCTGGACATCATGATTGCTCAATTCAGGAATGAAAAAGTTAGTAATCATGCCTCTATACCGATACCATTGACTGTAACGTTGTGGCCTTCATCGTTTTTGAAGAAGGATTCCACTAGCCCATAAAGCGCACTAAACAGTCAGTTTTTCTGGATGTAACGGTGTTATGACATACACTTGTGGATTAGCTTCACTCCAAATGTGGCAGTTTTGTTTGTTGACGTAGCCATTCAACCAGAAGTGCGCTTCATCGTTAAACAAAATTCGCTTATGAAAATCGGGAACAACGGCAATCTCGTTTTGGGCCCATTCGACGAATCTAGGCCTTACTTGATCATATTTAAAATGTAATGCCACAAGATTATCTTTCGAATAAAAAAAAAATTCATGTCAATCGAATAATACATCGTTGTTTTATTGCAATTTAAAGTTCTATACCTCTCAAAAAAACACCCTATACATTGTCAAATATTATGAATATAGATTTCATGAACTAAGCATTGTGTGTGTGTGTGTGTGTCAATTACTATAGGAATTAAACTGCTTTGTAAAGAACTCAGAGCATCTTGATTATGTCCCATGAATATTCCCCTGTATGGAGGATGAAGGTTCTTCAAGCTTCATGAACTGGCATGAAATGTAGAAAACGCTGAAAGCTCACTTGTTTGGTATATTCAAATTTTATTAATATCGTAAAGTATTCTAAGTAATTGTATTAATTTGTATATTTATTTAATTCATGCATTTTTGTTAAACTGAAGAATATCAATTGATTTATTCTAAGGTTAAATTGCATTATCAATTTTTTGACTGATTAATATTTATTTATAAATTTTACTTTAAAAAAAATTTTCTTGCAGAAATCTTTTCCATAAATTGAAGGAATTAGGAATGACATCCAATGTAGTTCGAAGTTGGATACCAAAGTTGTTTTGGATAAAAAATTAAAACCGGGTTCTAATTGTTATTTGTAAATGTGTGTGTGTATTTTTCATGCTAAACATCAAATTTATTTCTGTGTTGTGTTTTTTTTCTGACTTATGTTAAAGACTTTTCACACAAATATGTTGTACTGAAAACCTTTTACAGCTTTTGTTGAAGTTTGAAGATATTATAAATTTTTATCCAAAACACAAGATTATCTAATTCATACCTGCATTTTAACTCAGAATCTGTTAATAGTTCAATCAGTTCTTGTTCTATTATTAATATATCCTGATGGAATTTTAATTGAGTCATTTTAACAGGATAACCCTGTAATATTATGGAAAATTTATATCCTTTTTAATTTTAAATTCTGGAAACATAAAAGAAAAATATTGTTCTAAATAATAACTCTTTACTTAGCATTATATGAAATATAAGATAATATACAAGAGTTCTTGCCTTTTTATTTTGTCTTAATTAACTTAAAAAATTGAATATTTAATAATTTGAATTAATATATGAATGTATATATATTTGAATTGTCATTAGTTAATTCTATAATTGGTACATTATATTTGAATTTAAAAATTTTCAAATAATTCTTTAGTACACTCATGTCCATAAATTAAGGATAATTCAGAATCACACAGAAATTGAACTCTAAAATAAAAATTTCACCTGTAGAATTATCACACACATCTTGAAGAAGAATATGCAAATTACAGGAAACCACCACATGGCGCGGATAGTACGTCACAATGACGAAAGTGTAAGAGAGGGGTATAAAAGGAATGGTGACAAAGAAGTAAATTTGTTCACAAGCGCTTTAAAAGCCTTTCAGTAAATAACCGCATAGTTATGGCACAAAGGAAGCTTTTGGATGATTTTTTACGTGGTAGAACTATTGGACGACTGGAATGTGGACGTACCCAGCTGGAAGTATCCGAAGAACTTGGAATCGCCCAGAGTGTCATCTCCAGGCTTTGGCAACGATTCCAAGATGATGGTAATGTGAGTAGATGTTACAGCACAGGTCGCCCCCGAGTTACAATGCCGAATGAGAACGGGTATTTGGCAATTACTGCCAAAAGAAACAGACAGAGCACAGCATCAGACCTGTCTCGTCAGCTCTCTTCAGCTACCGGTACGACAGTTTCAAGGCAGACCGTGTACAGACGCTTAGGGCACATTGGTCAATATGCTCGTAGGCCTGTCAGAGGTGTTCCACTTACCGCAACTCACTGTAACCTACGATTAACCCTCTGGGTGGTTAGCTTCCTCCTGAAAAGTTATTCCGAAAGCGTTTACTCTTATTTTGCCATTCAGTTTAAAAATGCAACAGACTTCTTTCCTTTCCCCCTTTTAAAACTTGGGAGGTCGAACGGGGATAATTTTATGACTCAGTTCGGTCCCTTTGTAAAGTAAGAACCAGGAGATCAATCGTTTACAGCTAGCTGTCAAGTTGCCTTGGGCAATCTTGTTTGAAAGTTGTAATGCAAACGGGTCGTTTCCCCTATATGTTTAGTCACAGTAAAATTAAAACAAAATGAAGGGTGGGAAAAAGGAAATAAATAGTGTGTTAGAAGTTGAAAAATAATTATATTTTCTTCAAACAAAATTTATTTTTCTGTCAATTTTTAAAAATTATATATATATATATATATATATATATATATATATATATATATATATTGGTATTGCGATTTGAACCAGAAAAAAGCATCCTGTATTCATTTTTGAATATGAGAGTAAGAAAACGCGCTCACTTTCCTGTTTCTTAAAAAAGTAATGAGGTAAAAAGAGCGAAGGCCCTATCTCTTTTTTTAAACAATAAGACAATAAATGGTGCATACGGTGATATACATACAATGATTATATTTATGAAATAAAACCGATCTTTCTCTATTCAATTATATTTTTAATTGAAAATAACATGAAAAATATTTCAATACTTTTAATTTATTTTAATTAAGGGCAGTCGGAAAGGTAAAATTTGATTTTTTTGACAATTTGAGATTTTTACATTTCCACATAGTACAGATTTTAACCTTTCTAAAAATACCTTACTTTAACCTCTAGGGTAAGTAAAAGCCCTAAAAACCTATTTTTCAATAATCGTTGAAACTAGGCCACGCCCATTTGACAAGCGTAAAAGTAAACAAAGTTTTTTGTTTTGGCTTAAAAGTTGAGCGTCTGGTATAAATCGAAACATTTATCTTTTATTGTATAAATTGAGCCTTTTATTATTTTATTTCCTAACCCATTTGAAACTTCACTGTATTTTTAACGGTCAAATCAGTGTTTGTTTACACTTTCAAAACTGCGTTATAATTTTTGAACTCGCAAGTATTCTTTAACATTATTCAGCTTAAACTTTCAAAAAATTGCTATAATATATCGACTTTACCATGCCTAGAGCATCGACTAAAGTATTTAAGAAACGAAGAGGAGTTTTTAATAAAGGAAGATGTAATAAAAGTAATGATGGTTGTGGTGAAAGCAATTCTACTGTTCCAAAGAACTCTGCTGATGAAAAAATTGTGCTGATGGTGCAAAGCTTTGTACTAATGAAACTGAACCATCTGCCAGTGAGAGAAAAATTGTAAACATGGATATTTCATATTCGGATGAGGCTTTTCTGGTTTCAGAAATGTTATTGTGGACATTAACCTTTTAGCTTGTGTGTTTTTTGAAGCTGTAAAATGTATAAAGTGTAAAAACAGGACTCAGGTTGCACCTCAGTGAAAGTAACTGTGGTGAAGCTGTGAAGTTTCACTTAAAATGTCCTTCTTGTAAATATAACTATACTTTTTTAACTCCAAGAAATGCGATAGTTCTGAGAATTACGAACTGAATACCCGGCTAGTGTATGCTATGCGATGCATAGGTAAAGGTGCTGAGTCTGCTAGGATGTTTTGCGGTATCATGAATCTTCCCCCGCCACCCACAAAATTCTCAAAGTACAACCACATTTTACTGCAGGCAACAAGAGAAACCTGTGAACACAGTATGGCAGAAGCTGTTCGTGAAGCCGTTGATGAAAATGATGGAAAAAGGGACCTTGCTGTTGCTGTTGATGGTAGCTGGCAGAAGCGTGGTTTTTCTTCGAAGAATGGCTTGGTGACAGTCACAAGTGTTGATACCGGCAAAGTTATAGATGTCGAAGTTTTTCAAAACATTGTATTTGTCCGAACAAAACCAAGCATCTTCAAAATTGTAAGAGAAATTTTGAAGGCTACAGCGGTAAGATGGAAGTAGCTGGAGCTCTATCCATTTTTCAGCGTTCCCAGTCTCTCTACAATGTTCGGTACACAAAATATTTAGGAGATGGGGACTCCAAAGCTTTTACTTCTATTGTCGAGAACAAAGTATATGGTGACCATTGCTCTGTCGAGAAATTAGAATGCATAGGTCATGTTATGAAAAGAATGGGGACACGTCTTCGACGCTTGAAAACTAAGATGAGAGGTCAAAAACTTTCTGACGGAAAGCCTTTATGCGGAAGAAATAGATTGACAGAGGCAGAAATCGACCGTCTGCAAGCATGTTATGGTCTAGCTATCCGCAGAAATTTGTCTAGCGTGAAGGACATGCAACAAGCCATATGGGCAATATTTTTACACAAGCTATCAACCGATGAAAAACCTCAGCATGGATTTTGTCCCTCTGATTCAGATACGTGGTGCAAATTTAAAAAAAGCAGAATTGCTTGGGGAGACTTATCATCACAAAAATAGTTTACCTGTGGATGTTGTGGAGGCCATGCGACCTGTTTTTAGGGATTTAGCTAATCCAGAATTGCTAAAAGTGTTTACATGGAGGTACGCAAAATCCTAACGAAAGTGTAAATAATGTAATATGGTCTCGTGTACCGAAGAAAACATTTGTACAATTAGAAGTTTTGTCACTGGGTACATATGATGCAGTTTCCTCATTTAATATGGGGAATGTATCAAAACTAGAAATTTTGAGAAAATGTGTATTGAGCCTGGTGATTACGGTACAGGCGATGGAGTGCCTCGACAAACAGAGGCTGTTACGAGCAAAATACTATTGTTTACAAAAACAAAGGAAGTTAGGAAGGAAAAAAGACTTAAAAGGAAGAAAGAAGATGATGAGCTACTAAAAATGCTGATGATTTAGAATATGGAGCTGGCATGTTTTAACTAAAAAGTAATTATACGTTAAAATCAATTTTTCTCAAAATGTCAATTTTTGATGTTCGATGTTCCTTTTCTTAGAAACTACTGTTCACAGGTATGTAAATTTTTATGATATATTTATAATGATGGCTAATATATACTGAAATGAGCTTTTTGTAAAAACCCCAAAATTTATTTTTTACAAATTTTTATGTGAAAAACGGGTTAACGTAAACTATGTTTGATAAAATATTTTATAAATTATGAAAAAATTCAAAATTAGCTAAAAGCTCATTTGAGTATAATGAGAAATGTGTATTTTAATTATATGAAAAATTTCAAGCATGTACATATAACAGATTTTGAGAAAATGTACCTCGAAAACAGCCAATTTAACATTGTCGGTATAGAGGTTTCCGACTGCCCTTAAAATCATATAAATGATATTTTTATGTTAACTGAATATTTTTCGGAAAAAATCTAAATTTTCATTCCTAGTGTTCTCCTTCTCGAACTTCTTGTATTAAATAAAAATTTCTTTTCTACATCGGCATTTGTGATGGACATAACACACATTCAAACAATAATTTTTAATTTAAATGGGGCATATACTTCTTCAAATGCACATGACAGTACTTCTAACCATATTCTACTCAAGTTTAATTTCTTATCTTTCTGTTTTTTTTATTACAATTAAAAATGTCACACATCGGTAACTACATTTTCAAACAATTCAGTAATTACAAATTCTATTGTGAGAAAAGTTCTCCCTAATAAATTTTGTCTTTCAAAACAGTACACTTAAAACAATTTTGTTCAGTGAAGTCAACCGACAGTTTCACAATGTATCCATACCAAATTTTAAAAACAATTTTAACATTTTGAAATGTATCCTGTATTAAATTTTTGAGTATACACAAATATTTCCTGCTGTAGGGAAGACATAGTATGAGAACTTTCCTGTTTTTAAAAAAGTAATGAGGTAAAAAGAGCAAAGGCCCTATCTCTTTTTTTAAACAATAGGACAATAAATGGTACATACGGTGATATACATACGATGATTATATTTATGAAATAAAACCGATCTTTCTGTATTCAATTATATTTTTAATTTAAAATAACATAAAAAAGGATTTCACAATACTTTTAATTTATTTTAATTAAAATCATATAAATGATATTTTTATGTTAACTGAATATTTTTCGGAAAAAATCTAAATTTTCATTCCTAGTGTTCTCCTTTTCGAAAACTTCTTGTATTAAATAAAAATTTCTTTTCTACATCGGCATATGTGATGGACATAACACACATTCAGTCAATAATTTTTAATTTTAATGGGAGATATACTTCTTCAAATGCGCATGACAGTACTTCTAACCATTTTCTACTCAAGTTAAATTTCTTATCTTTCTGTTTCTTTTATTACAAGGAAAAATGTCACACATCGATAACTACATTTTCACACAATTCAGTCATTACAAATTCTACTGTGAGAAAAGTTCTCCCTAATTAATTTGTCTTTCAAAACAGTTACACTTAAAACAATTTTGTTCAGTGGAAGTTAACCGACAGTTCCACAATGTATCCATACCAAATTTTAAAAACAATTTTAACACTTTGAAATGTATCCTGTATTAAATTTTTTGTGTATACGCAAACATTTCCTGCTGTATGGAAGACATAGTATGAGAGATGTGGTGTGCGGTTTGTGAAAGAATGTTTTCGTACGTGTAGAACTATTTCTGAAAATTTAAATATCACTGAAGCTGATCATATAACTGCAAATGAGCCTTATTTTAATGTGTGCTGGTATCAAAGTAAAACACTTTACAATATTAAACACAGCCTATGGGTTTATCACTCAATATCAAACTATTCGCAAAATGACTTACAACTTCCCTATTCAAATTGTAAAGAAACTGAAACATATAAATATATCTTACTGCAGTCAAAAATAGAAATCCCGCCTGATTTGAAGTTCACTTTACTTGCTTACGCCATTTTGATTGTTGCTCCTGTACAGTTCGCAGCTTTCTACATTTTTATTGCAGATTTTCAATTTATTTGTGACGATTTTGGATAAGATCATAACACTTAGTTCTACAGAATTGCAATAGCAATTATAAAGATACTGGGAAAGTAAATGTTTAGATTCCCAAAAAAGGACTTTCTTCGAAAAAAATGGATACAAGCCATTTCAAGAAAAGATTTTGTTCCATCAAAGTATTCGAAGGTAATTTTTTTAATTTTATTCTATTTATGGAAATTGTAATAATATCTTTATTTTAAAAGTCTAGAAATAACTTTAATAGGTTGTTCGATAAGACCTTTGAAAATGTACTCATTTCTTTTTCTTCATGTGAGTTTCTTAAACATTGGCAATTCATTTTTATTTATCTATAATGATAAAGGTGTTTTGTTTATGAAATAAATATTTTGTGGCCATAATAAAATTTATGTTTTTAAAAATGAGCCCAAACAAGCATTGTTAATGAGACAAAAACTGTCTAGTGTTTTCGCTATTGCTGTTTTATTTTTGTGTCATTTACCAAATACCTTTTCGTAGAATCAACGAAAGTACCCTAAGTATTAATAGTTTGTTAGCAAAGAAAGCCCATTATGATATACAGCTCGTAGTCAATGTAAATATGGACATAAGCAACCATTTATTGTATATTAATATGATGTGAGATACAAAATGCAAAACACATTCACAACAACAACAACAAAACTAGCTAATTTTTGAACTATTAGGATGACTTTAAAAGTAAGCTGAAAACAGATAAACATGACTCAGCGTTAACTCACAATCCGTTAACTTCATTTTAAAAAAATGAAATTATCAGAGAAATTTTTAATTCTAACAAATATTTTTTGTTGATGCAAAACAGTATATATATACTTAACTTCATAGGTTTGTGAATTACACTTTTCGGATGATGCAATACGAAGATACACCAAATGGGTAATATTCTAGGGATGGCATATAACAGTGAACAAGCTGCTACTTCAGCATATGTGTTCATGATTCAAAGTTTTCTTTCTCCTCTTAAAGAAATAGTTCATATAATGCCAGTGAAAAAAAATCGATGGAGAAAAATTGTTTGCTGTTAAAAAAACTATCGTAGAACTTGATGGTATTGGATTCAAAGTTATAGGCGTAGTTTCTGACAATAATTCTATAAATCGAAAAGCAATGTCAAACTTTTCTGTTCCTCCCAAATTGAGCATTGTATATCCACATCCTTCTGATTCTTCCAATCCTTTATTTTTTGTTATTGATTCAGTGCACATTTTTAAATGCATTCGTAACAATTAGATTAATCAAAAACATGCAGGTAAATGTTTTTTTCTTCCAGATTTTGAAGATCATAAGTTTCCATTATTAGAAGCAAATTTCTCTACACTTAAACAACTATATGACATAGAAAGTAATAATTTAGTAAAGTTTGCATATGGTTTAACTTTGAAGGCTTTATGTCCTACAAATCTTGAAAAACAAAATGTGAAACTTGTGCTTAAGATATTTAATAATTTTGTTATTCAGGAGCTTCAACTATTAGGAGAGCAACATGAACTAATTAGTTATGAAACAACATCAATTTTTATTTCTTTAATTTGTACATGGTGGAAAATAGTTAATGTTAAAACACCTTTAAAGGGATAACATTTGCTTGATCCTTATCAGCAACCGATTACTTTTATCTCCAGACAACCAAACATGTGAGTTCTTGCATAACATTTTGCCATGGTTAGACTCGTGGAAGGGAAAAAATTGTACTACTGGCACCCTTACTAAAGAAACACATCTTGCTTTTATTCATACCACATACGCTTTACTTGAAATGTCAAAATATTGCATTAATGAATTAAAATTTCAGTATTTTCTTCCCGGAAAAAATTCAAACAAATGCGTTAGAAAGTCGTTTTGGGAAATATAGAACACTTTCAGGTTCTCAATATTTAATATCAATTCGACAGCTTTATGAAGTAGAAGCGAAATTAAGAATGCAAAGTTTTTTACCTCTAACTTTGGTTTCAAACACATATGGCCAGCTTAACTTAAAAGACATTCATTTGGAAGTTTCGTGTAGTGAAAATCCTTTAGAGTCATCAGTATTGTATAATTTTAAGATTACACTATCTGAAAAAGATTTTCATGATGCTCAGCCGTATCTACCTGTTTTGACATATTTAGCTGGTGTTTGTGCTAGAGCAGCACTTAAAAAATTAAAATGTGACTTTTGTTCCAAATCACTTGTTCTTAATAAATCTTTTGAACTAAATTCTAACTATGATTTAATACGTAACTTAGACAGAGGAAGCTTATTGTGCCCTTCTCCAGCTGTTGTTACAGAAGTGCTCTACAACTATAAAATAGTTCAGAAACTTCTTTCTAATATGATTATGAAAATATGTTCCTTAAACAAAGTAATCAACGTCAAATTGCCTCAGAAATTTCGATTAGCTTGATAAATTCAAATGAATTTATGCATGTACTATGCATGGTACCAATAAAGTTTTATAACATATTTAATTTACATTTGCAACAATGTATAACTGCTTTTGGAAGAAAAAGTACAAAAGATTTAAAGAAAGAAAAGTAACTGCGACAACAGTTAAATAAATTGCATAATCTATTTTTATGTATGTATTTATTTTTCCTGTATATATCTATAATTATATAGTATAGATTTTTGTCTAAAAATATATTTGAAATTTATTTAATAATTCTTTATGCTGTGATTGTATTTGATACCAATAAAGCTACTGTTTTTAAATTTGTTTGTCTTTTTTTTTTTTTGCTTTGAAAAAATACCTACTTTATTAGCTAAATGAATTACATTTTTACATATGGGTGTATTATATTTTCTCTCTATATATATACATTTATTTTAGGTATATATCTATGCTTTAATATAAGTATAATTTTTCTAAAACATATATTTTTAACATGTTTTACGATAACCTGTTATATTGTTATTTATGGGAACTTTATTTTTGGTAATTTTTAATGCTGTTAGTGAAGAGAGTGAAGAATTTTTGCTTATTACTGTGCATGATACTAATAGTTATAAAACATTTAATCTACATTTTTAACAATGCATAATTGAATAACTATTGTTGGAGGGAAAATATAGAAACATTTTAAGCAATGAAAAGTAACTGACAAATAGCTAAATAAACTATGTAATCTGTTTCTGTGTACATATTTAATTTCATGTATGTATCTGTAATAATATATGTATGGATTTAATAAAAAATATTTTTTCAACTTATTTTATGGTAATTTTTCATGCTGTTATGCAGACAGCAAACTTTCGTTTAATAATTTGATACCAATAAAGTTTTAAAACATATTTAACTACTTTTGAGAGAAAGAGTACTAAAAATTTAAGGAAAGAAAAGTGACAGACAAACAGCTAAATAAACTGTAATTTATTTTAAGTATATATTTATTTTCCTGTATATATCTATAATTATAGATGTGTAGATTTATCTACAAATATATTTGAAATTTATTTAATGCTACTTGATGTGCGATACCAATAAAGTTACTGCTTTTAAATTTGTATGTCGTTTTTTGTTTTGAAAACTATTTCTAATTTAATTTTCCTCTTTGTAACTATTCTGAAAAAATTAAGAAGATAAATTTTAACATTAAGAAATAATCATAGTTATGTAAAAAAAGAAATATACGAATACAAAAGGCTCTTATAATTTGCTACAATGTAATAAATGTGTTTATGTTCAACGCAATGCGTTCGTAGTAATGAATAATCATATACTTGCAATTATTATTTAAATAGGAAAACTAATATTTACTCATGTTTTATGTACATGAAATACAATTTAATGATTAATTTACTATTTTTTTTAATCTGTAAAAAAAAAGAGTATAATTAGTTTAATAACAAAAAGTATTCAAAAAAATGCATCAGAGAAGCTCCGTAGGCGATGGACGATTTCTCCCTACTAGTAGTGACGTCACATATCAGTGGCCAGGCCTTGAATCTAGGAGGTGCTGGTAGAGATAGCTTTGCCGCCGGTGTTGAACGAGCACGCAGAATAAAAATTCAAGTAAATATTGATAAAGTCTGAAGAATGAATTAATGAAAACTCAACACACTTGAGTATTTATTAGAGTGCTATGAAACAAGCACCTAATAAGCTTTTAAGGGGGGGAGGTGTAAGGGTTCGAAATGAAGCCTCCTGCTACAGGGGATGGTTAATCCCCCCCCGTGGAATGTGAAGATTCACCATGTGGTCAAAAGACGCAGCTGGACAGGGGACGGAAATTCCCTTCCCCCTTTGGGAGTTACATAGGAATTCATTTTGTCTTTGGGTACGAAGAAGGGAAGTCATGTCCGAGTGTTGCTAATTGTGTACTGAGTGTTTTTCTTTAAATGTTTTTCCTTTAAAGTAATCTTTAATATTTAAAATTTAGACCTCATGGTTTTAATTTGTTTCCGTGCTCATTGATAAACTTTAGTGGCGCAGCCGGTAGGATGCTCAAACTTTAGTCAGTTAAACAAATTAAATTTAAATGCAAAAAAAAATAATAATGGTAGTAGTATATGAATAAAAAAAATTATAATTATAGATACATATTTTCATTAGTTGATAAGTATACAAATATTGAAACATATACTTTATTAAGAACTCCTCTACGTTGATTTTTAAATTTAACCATAAATGGACCACAAAAATCGACTCCACAATTATTAAATGGATATGAGGGAGTAACCCTTTTCTCGGGCAAATCGTTCATTAATTGATTGGATAAAATGGGTTTGTTTTTAAAACAAATGACTCAATTATGCACAACTTGGCGTGTCAGAATTCTGCCATTACATGGACAATATTTTTGATGAACATGATATAACAAATTATTTGAACCAACATGAAGATATTAGACATGATAATATTTTATGATCATTAAAGTTACAACATGTTTACTAGGTAATAAATATAAAGATAAGGGGATATATAACGATAAAGGTGAATTTTGTAGTCTTCCACCTACTCTAATAATATTATTTTCATCAATAAAGCAGTTTAATGAAGATAACTTACTGCTACGATGAACTGGCTCACCTCTCAGGAGGTGTTTTTTTTATTTCATTACTAAATTCAGCTTTTTGCACTAATTTAATAAGCCAAAGTTCGGCTTGATTGATCTCTTTAAGAGACAAAAGACCAGAAACGTGTTCCTTTTTTTAACGATCTGGAGTTCAACAGGAATCTGGAAATAAGACTAATTACACGAATTAATTTACAATAATTATTACTAATGGAAATGATATAGTTACATAAATCAAATTCACTGAAGAGCAATAAGTTTTTAGATGGAGGAATTTTAAATTCCTTTTTCACTTCACAGTCATTAATGTTCTAAAAGTTCATTATTTGTAAAAATAAAAGGATCAGGACCCTTCCACCACAAAGGGGAGTTTTTTAAATCTGAAACATTTAAACCTCTGGACACGAGGTCTGCAGGATTATTTTCAGAAGAAATATGATGCCATGAAAAGTTCACAGTTAACTCTTGTATTTTTGCAACTCTCTTAGCTACAAAGGTTTTGAGCAGGTGAGGTGGAGTCTTAATCCAGCTTAATGCAATAGCAGAATCTGAGAACAGAATTACTTGAGAGAGGTTCATTTTTAAGGTGTTTATAATCTTTCTTACTAGCTTGGAAAGTGGAAGGCATGCTGATAGCTCTAACCTGGGAATAGTTAAAGTCTTGAGAGGTGCTACTCTTGATTTGCTGCACAGAAGTTGACTATGACGGTCACCGTTTTTTTTTAATCACAGAAACATAATTAACAGCACCAAATCCCTTCTCCGACGCATCACTAAATCCATAGAGAATTATGCTTTCTAGATTTTCTGAAAGAACAAATCTTGGAATTTTAGCTTTTCCAAAAACAGGTAAAGATTGCACAAAAGAAGCCCACTCTGCGGCAACAGGAACAGGAAGTTTCTCATGCCATTCCAATTTTAAGAGCCATAATTGCTGCATGAAAAATTTGACTTTGCTGATTACAGGTCCTAAGAGACCAAGGATGTCGAACGTGCGATCTGGGAGAGCACATCTCTCTTCGTAAAGATATGATTGGTCGAAGGAGAAACTTTAAAACAAAAGGTGTCAGATCAACTATTCCACAAAACACCCAAGGTTTTTGTGATACTTTCTTCAGATGATTGATCGAAGTGTAGATCAGGGAAATCATTAGAGTGGAATGTGAAAAACACCATTTGTGCAGGGACATTCCAGCACTTTTAAATAGCTGAGTGAGTTCAGTCTTTAGTGATTCCAGTTAATTTAAACTGGAGCACTCACTTAAGATGTCATCCAAATAAACGTCATGTAGGACGATGTCAGCTGCTTTGGGAAAGATTTCCCTTTCATCAAGCGAAAGTTGCTTTAACACTCGTGTGGAAAGGTAACACGCAGGAGTAGTTCCATAAGTTACAGTTTTTATTTTAAAAATTTGGGCAGGTTCATTCAGACCTTTTTTCCAAAGAATTTTTTGAAAATGTCTCTGATGGGGATGAATCTCTATTTGCCTAAACATATGAGCTGAAAAAATAGGCATGCTTTCTGGCACGAAGCATTATAGAAAATAGATCATCTTGAATAACTCCGCCTTTACACAACACATCATTAAACGGTTTCTCACTGGAGGGGCCACAGGAGTGTGAACTACTTCAGATTTGGAATGCCCAAGCGCATAGAAATCTCTCTCAATGTAATTGTCTTGAAAAAAATGTGTAGAACATGAAACTTCATATTATTTAGTAGTTAGAAGAATACCTGTGTACATTAGCGTTTCTCAAACTGTGGGGCGCTCTTCCCTAGGGGATGTGATAACCCAACTCGGAAAGCGAGAGCAAGACGAAAATAAACAATTATTTTTAAAGGTTGTTAAGGAAAAAATAAAATAAAGGAATCACACACACAAAACAAAATAAACTGCTGCTTGTAAAAAATGCAACACCATGAAGAAATAATCAGAATTAAATGAAATTTAATGCACAAACGACTTGTATTAGTACAAATAAATGGCGAAATTTTCAAAACAAAAAAACAATATTAAGTGTCGAAATCAGTATTTGGTGTAGCCACCACGCGCTGCAATAAGTGCTGCTATACGACGTGGCATGGAGTCAAACAGATTTTGAATGTCTACTTGTGGAAGAGAATTCAATATTGCTTGTATGCGCAGCAAAAATTCGTCTTTTGAAGCTGCAGGACGTGAATCAAGAGCGAGACAC
This sequence comes from Trichonephila clavipes, assembly GCA_019973935.1. Taxonomy (NCBI): domain Eukaryota; kingdom Metazoa; phylum Arthropoda; class Arachnida; order Araneae; family Nephilidae; genus Trichonephila; species Trichonephila clavipes. Next base: position 362,400 of record BMAU01000146.1, on the reverse strand, counting down.
CGACCAACCAAATCCCACACGTGCTTAATAGGTGACATATCCGGCTAATAAACTGGCCAAGGAAGCAGTTGCATGTGTTGGGCTCAACAGAAGTCTTGAACAGTCTTTGCGACATGTGGGCGTGCATTATCCTGCTGAAAGAGGGCTCCAGGCATGTCTTGATGGAAGGGAACGACTTTAGGCTGTAGCACTTCACGGTCGTACGTGTTGATATTGAGATTATCCTTAATTCGTAGCAAATTGGATCGTCCATGATACGAAATTTTCCCCCAAACCATAACTCCGGGTGTTAGGCCAGTATGTTGATCGATAACGCACTCAGGAAGGCAGCGTTCACAGGCATAACACGAATGCGGCCATCATGGTCCCACACATTGAAGCATGATTCATATGAAAAGACAGCTTGGTGCTGATCAGTTTCCAGTCTCTGTGCTCATGAGCCTATTGCAGAAACAGCCATCAATAGTTTCCCGTGAGGGGGATCCTGTATAAAGGCACCCTTGCACGCAATCCACGGTGCAGCAGACATTGACGAAGCCGACATTAGTATACCTGTAGCAGTATACCAACGTGTTGCCAACTGCCTGGAGGAAGCTGTAAGGTCATCATCGCCATGCGGAGGAGGTGTCGATCGTCGCGCGCTAACGTTACCTTCCGTCGTCCACTGGCAGTTTTTCGAGTTGTTCGGTGCTCGTCGGTCCACTGCTTCCAAACTCGCATCATTGTGGAACTCTTCCGCTCTACACAAGCTCCTACTGCACGATAGGAAAATCCTCCCTCTCGCAGTCCTATAATCATCCCCCGTTCAAACTCCGCAAGTCATTGGCATTTCTCCTTATTTCTTTGTGGAGGCAATATTTAGGTTCACCACCAACAAATATTCTTTAACTATTTTCTACGCCCCGCTATTAATACGCTTTCAGCAACAGTTCAAAGGGCGCTGCGCACGCTACGCATGCACGGTGGCTCTGAAACTTGCCTTAACCTCTTATAATTGATATTTGCTGCAAAGTTCATTTATTTCTGACGATTCCTTCATGTTGGGTTTTTCAAACAGCAGTGTACATTCTGACATAATACATGTAAAAGTATTATTGCACAATGTATTTGATAATTAATTTATCAATACTAAACACATTTAATAATTACATGGTCTTGCGATATACACAATTATACACAAAATTTAATACTTATCCTGATAATTTACACGGTTTATAATCAAAGTCGTATTGTTGCTTTGGCGTCAAAGTACATTATTATTGCGTGTGGGGGAGGTGATGAAAATATTGAAAGTTAGAGAAGCACTGTGTACAGATAATAAATTATATTAGTCCAGAGATGAATCATTTATACTAGTGAGCATATTCTGACTCATTACACAGTACATTGAAAAAGAACAGAAATTCCCATTCTTACTTCAGAGTTATAACTTTGAATTACTAAGTCTTTATTATTATTAAAATGTAATTAGAGGTCCCACCTCATAAGCCCTAGGTATCGGTTTCGATCTCGGCTAAAGTGGACAGATTTTCTGAATGAGAAAATCGTAGGCACTCATGTCATATGATTATGTGGCATATAAAAGATCGCTTGAGCATCAATTTGGCTCTGGTATTCTCGGCAATATTTAGCATCCAACAACAGCTTCAATTGAATTAATTCAAGCATCAAAAAATTTTTAGAGGGAGAGCCGCTACTAGATGGTGCCACCAAAGAAATGGTTTTTACACTTGGGATCTGCAAAGACTTGGCTGCCAAAATGAAACCCTACAGAAAAAAAAATTACACAAAGGAAATATTTTGAAGACAAATCATCTGTTTATTCTTTTATCGTGTTCGTTACTAATTTATGCATAAATTTTGACTATGTTACCAAATTAGAGACACGCGAATCTATTCAGCAATTTTCACATCTGTTCTTTTTTTTTTCTGTTCTTTTCTGTTTGCTGAAAAACATTTCGGATGACTTTATGGCTCTTTTTGTCTATTTTAAGATCCTGAATTATAAACTTTAGAATAGATGGTATTTAATTTCTTTGCTGATATTTTTTTACACTCTATAGTCCGAATTACAATATTTTTATTTATTGTAATGTGGATAAAATCGAGATTATTTCATACAAAACTTTTAACACAATTTTTAAAAATTTTTCCTATTCCCTTATTTTAAAATAATTTCAAAGTTCTTAAGTCCATTTTTGCAAATTATTAATAAAATTTTATTGACCATTTGAACTATTTTTCAATTTTTACTCACAATACTTTTATTTATCTTGTTCAAATCTTCAATCGATAATAAAAAAAACATTTTAAAGCGCTCAACTGACGTGAAATTTTATAATATATACGATTATTTTGGATGACAATACAGTAATTTAATTATAATTAATAAAAATTAATTGATTAAAACTAATTCAAATAGTTACAACACACGTTGGCATCATTTTAGCGACTTGACGACTATTTTGGCGACATGTGTCAAAACTTGAAAAGTTTTTTTTCTCACATTTTAGCTGAAATTTTCTATACACTATTGTTTTGGGTGAGAATACGATCATTTAATTATAATTAATTAACGGAAACTAATTATTTAAAGAATTAAAGATGTAGTCAAGTTGGGGTTTTATTTTTAGCGACTTGGGTGAAAACTTTAAGATTTTTTTCTCTAACATTTTAAAGCATTCAGTTGAAATGAAATTTTATAGACACGATTGTTTTGGATGACAATACGATACTTTAATGATAACTAATAAAAATTAATTGCAACTAATGTTGGGATTCGGTCATTCGTATATACATATTTATATTAATTGTAACTATTTAATAAAAAGTTGTGATGGGGCTTTATCGTGACTTCTATTAATAATCCTTATGGGATATCTTTGGGGCCAGAATGGCAATTCTTTCCAACTAACCCAAGAAGAGAACGTGGTTATGTAGATTAGGAAGTATATATATTGGAGTTTGGTATTCGCGTGAAGCGCTGGGTGAAGTTCTAGGAGAATAGTCTAAGAGAGTTCTAAGAGTTCTATGAGTCGGTCTAATAGTGCCAGTGAAGTTGATTTCTAAGTGGGTCCGAGATTAGAAGGTTATCCCTTAGCCGGATCAAGTTGGATCGAAGAATATATTGACAATATAAGGACTGTAGTTGTTCGCCGTGGAATGACGGTAAGAGAGCTTATATTAAACTTTAATACTAGAGCGGATTCTAGTAAGTTAGGAAATCATCTAAAGATATAGATTCGGTGGTTGATTGCGCTATTCGTTAGAATTACAGTTTGGGTCTCATCACTCCTGATCATAAGCCTCCTAGACTAGTGTTGTTTTGCTGAATATAAATTGAGATAATAATAAACTAATTTTTTAATTATGGAAGGTATTAGTGGTCAATCTTTCATTCCCTTAAACATAGGTCGCGTGGATAATGAAGAGAGGATACCCTCAGCCCATGGGGTATAACAAAGTAACTAAAATAAAATTTTTCTTTGTTGATCTAAGTAGGAATTACAAATTTTTTTTTTTATACTTGTTTACTTAATAATAATTCCTAATTCAATAATAACGCTTGTTGCTTCCTTTGACAAAGGAGCTTTTTAATTTTCAAGTGTAGGTGATTTTATTTTAAATAAATTTTTCATTCTTTTTTTTAATGGATTTCTTTTTGTATATTTTAAAATTTTTTTTATAAGTCCTTAGGACTTTTGCTGCTAATATATGGCCTCAAATTTTTAAATACCCTATTTAATTCTTGATATTTTGTGTCCATCTAAAGAGATGATCTTCTATCGATGAAATATTCCGCTTTACGCAACGAAGAAATATTAACGATATTTGACTAATTCGCAATACTTTTTCTTTTCATATTTCAAGTAATACAACCAGGAAAAAAACTTTAAACAAAATCAATATTTTATTATTTACGGCAACAATTCACCTTGAAGGAACACGGAAGAAAGAAAATAAAACTTAATAATGCCCTAAAATTTAAATTAAATTAGAGCACTTTAATATCACAGCATTTCCTTATATATAATAAAATTGCCATAATTATTAACACTTTATTAGAATTTAAAACTACTTATCAAAAATATTTTGCATCATCTCTCTCTCTCTCTAAGCGACTCACACATTAATCACGACATGTCTGGAACTATAAAACCTACAGACTTGAAATTCGGCGGACACTTTCCTTTTGTTGAGTAGAAATTCTTTGAGAACGGTTTTTGCGAAATTCAACTCCCAGAGAGGTTGCGGGTGTTGCAGATAAAAAAAAATCCCTTTTTTTAGTTATTAAACCTACACATTTGGAATTCGGTAAGCATGCTTATTTTTTTGAGTAGATATCCGCTAAGAACACGTTTTGCAGAAATCGATTCCCAAGAAGGTTTGTGGGGGCTTACAGGGGTGTTATAGATTTAAAAAAAATTTCCGACCATTAGACTGACAGATTTGGAATTGTACAGGGTTTGAGTAGAGATCCGCTAAAAATGACATTTGATCCAATAAACTCAGAGCTACGGGTACGTAAAAGATAAATCTGTTTTAAAAACTGAAGTCAGGAGTCGAAGGCGGTACGAATATTTTTCAATACAATCGAATGCTTAATGTATCCGACTACGTTTGGAACCGTGATTTAAAAAAAAGCGCAAAAATAGATAATTTTCATGATATTTAGTGTCACTTAGATTAGAATACATGTATAAAATTGTTTGAAGGACATTTTGACAAAAAAAATTTAGTTAAATACAATATTTTGGCAAAAAATTAACTTAGAATAGCCTTTTTTCAAAATGTTCTCCTTTTATAAAAAAGGCTTCTAAAATAATAATATTTTGCTTATACAAAGTAAAGACTTCTCCAGAGAGTCTGAGCTATTTTTTTCGAAAAATTCACATTATTTTCCGAGTTACAGCCCATTGAAATAATTATCGACGTTTTTTTCTTAAAATTTCTCCCCTCTGTTGTCGTGAAACATGGATAAACACACTTATATTATATTTACTTTATATATTTCAAAAATTCTAGTTGAGTCTCTGTACAGAGTTCTCAGCTATTTACAGGCAAAATATTATTATAATGGAAGCATTTTTCGCAAAAGGAGGATATTTTAAAAATGAGTCATTCTATGTCCCTTTTTTGTCAAAATATTATTCTTAAATAATTTTTACTGTATAATTGGAAGATCTGTAAAAGCAGTGAAAGATGATTTTCAAGCCCTTGAAATCTCAGCCACAAACATGGGCCTCACTATCAACGAGGATAAGACAAAGTTCATGGAAACACTGCCCTCTTCTGTAAACAACACCTCCTTTTGTGTAAACGGTCATTCTTTTGAAAGGGTTAGTGAGTTCAAATACCTCGGAACCATTATTAATTACCAAAATAAGCTGAAATAAACAACCGTATAAAATCGGCTAACAAATGTTTTTTTGGACTAACGAAGCAATTGAGATCGAAATTTATCAGCGGAAAAACAAAGTTAAGATTATATAAGACATTAATTTTACCTGTGTTGCTGTATGCTAGCGAAACCTGGACGCTGAATTTGGAGACTATACGAGCTCTGGAAACTTTCGAAAGAAAAGCGCCGAGAACTATATTTGGGCCTGTTAAAGATCAAAGATGTTGGCGTACTAGATATAATTTCGAGCTATATAGGCTTTACAAAGAGCCTCAAGTTACTCAAGTCATCCGAAGTAACAGATTGAGATGGCTCGGCCACATCTGGAGAAGCCCTGAAAACAACCAGACCAGAGCTTACACATTTAAGAATCCTATGGGATCTCGAACAAGAAAAAGACCACCAACAAGGTGGATAGATGATGTTGAAAATGACTTAAAAACTCTAAATATTAAAAACTGGCAGAGAGTTGCTGCGTATCGTTGGAATTGGAGGAAGCGAGCTGTGGTGGCAGCCAAGACCTGTAACAGGTTGTTACGCTTATAAAGAAGAAGAATTTTTACTGTAATAATATTTTTAAAACAATTTTTTATATACATTTTCTAATCTTAGTGACACTAAATATCATAAATATTATACATTTACACGCTTTTGCAAAATCACGGTTCCGAACGTAGTCGGATACCTTAATATGCTTGAACTTAGATAACAATAACTTAAAAGAGAATGTATAGTCTTATAATGTCATGAAGCGAAGGGGGCGGGAGACAACTTGTGAAGAATCTGTACGGAACCTTTCCACTAATTTTCTTAGGCGTCTTTCTGGGGAATATAAATTCGCGTTTATATTTCCAATCAACTCCAAAAAGAAGTTTGGGATGTTCAAATTAGGTAAGGTATTTAAGTCGAGAGTTGCGAGATAGCAAGAAAGATGATGGTAGGCTATTGAGCCAGTAACGTTAAACGCATTACTAGAAGATTCAAAGAGATTAGATTCGTGAAGATGTCGTGCTGCGAGACGTACCAGAAAGCTGATATAAGCCAGCGGTAAATATAATTCACGTACGCTTAAAGTAAGCGTCAGTTTGAGCTACTTAGTTAAAGTTAATGACAGTTAAGAATTCGAATACGTGTGTTTCTCGGATCTCCTATTTCGGTAAACCTTACTTGAGTTTGAGCTAGATTATTAATTAGTTGTATTCTTAGTAATTTAATTTAATATAAAGGCAAATCCCTTTAAGCGACGTAACATTATTATATTATTTGTTATCAAAGATTTTTGAGGAAATTATAACAAATAAATAATATTATTATTCAAAATGGTTCTTGGTGGTTCTTTGCCTCAAATTAATCTTGGTGTTCAAGGTGTGACCCAGGGGGGTCATCACAAATGTCAAATTTGGCACTTTTTGAACCTTGGTAACTTCTGGTAATCCTTCCTTGTTGCTGGTAAAACATGCGATACTCTTTTCTTTTTTTTTAGTTCATAAGATAGTTTTGGCGGCATGCTTTAAAAATCACACCAAAGTCACCGACCCTCACCCATATTTCCATTTATTTATATCCGTTTATTTCTATTTGTAATTATATAATAGTTATATTATACGTACAATGCTGTTTATGCCGAAGACTAAGTGGTTATAAATTTATATGATCCATTTAAATATCGTTAGTAACTTTATTATAATCTATACCACTCATTTTTAACGCTGCTTTGTTTATTTGCATCTGTTCCTACAGCAAAAAATTGGTGGTTCTTTGCCTCAAATTAATCTTGGTGTTCAAGGTGTGACCCAGGGGGGTCATCACAAGCTGATATCATTATATTTAGATGGAGATTGCAAATATATATTGTACATTGTAGTAATAGTTATTCAAATGAGAAGTAATGGGGTTTTTTGGGAGGAGGGAGGGCATCGTATTTTTAATATAAATATACAAAAAATTATGAATAGCATTTCTTTTCACTGCTAAAAAAGACTAAAAGCACTGTTTATTTATTCATTCATTACTTGACCACCGGCCGGGTGGTGTAATTGGCCTTCTGTATCTGACGTTGTGGGTTCGACCCCGTCCCAAGTCGGTGGATTTTCATGATGCAGAAAATCGAAAGCTTCCATGTCATATGATTATGCGGCATATAAAAGATCCCTTGAGTGTACCTGTTTGGCTTGGGTGCTCTGAGCAAAATTAAATTTCTAGAACAAGTTCGCATCGTCAGAGTTCAGGTGCCTCCCATTGGTGTCAAAATTATTTACATATGGTATCGCGCCACCCTAAAAAGTGATACCAGTTCCTAGGGAAACCAGGTTTGTAAATGGTAAAAATACCAATCCGTAGCCCCATAAGAAAAAAACAATATTTGTCTTTTTATATAGTATTCTCATTCCAATTGACCCAAGATCTTGCTAATTTTCATTATAATTAAATAATCTATTAAGATGTATTGATTTCTCGAGAAAGATGCTTAAAAAGCAATTACAAAAACGTAAATTAAAACAGCTCTCTTGGATTTTTGCAATTTTCAAATAAAATGGGGCATTTTTTACAGTATATAATGTATGTTGTTTATCGCCATTGACAAATAATCAACACTATTGACTAATTAATATTGAAAAGTAAAATAAATCTTGAAGGCAATATAAGATTAATAGCAGTCTCTGCCTTAACTGGAAGAAATTATATAAATAGGGTAGTACAGATTAAAGAGTATGCATTCTACCTCCAAACCTAGTATATGATAATACCCAAGGTTTCGCGCGTGTCTTTTACTTTTATTAAGCAAGTGACCTTGGCTATTGTTTAATATCTGAAAGGAAACATTTGCAAGCCCCATTCGGACGTTTATAGATTGTTATCTCTCAAACCTTCCTCTCATTTAATTTTCATAGCTTCTGATTTCTACCAGTTCTATTTTACCTTATGTGAGCCTCTTTTTTCAAACTCAGTGACATTACCCAAACCTCTGTGTTTTCCTCAGCCGCCGATTGCTGTGTATTACAATGGTTCTTTGCCTGGTTTGTTTATTTAGCGAGTGTGGGCTTAGTGCTTGAAGTTTTGTGTTTCATGTCACCTTTCGTGGATGGATATTATTATTTTGCAGCTAAAATATATTATTTTGCTCAGTCGTGGGTCATTGGTTATTTATATTGACCCAAAATAACATTTTTAAGAACTTCTTAAGTCCAGAAAATAAAGCTGTTTTTATAACTGGTAAGCAATTAATACATTTATTATTTTCAAATTTTAGCGCTAAATGTACCACATTTTAATGTGTGTATGCATACCTATTTAATCATTTTTTATATATAAAAGTTGAAAAATTTCACGGTATTTGATTATAAATAAACTTTTTATAAAGGTGTTATAACGCTTCTGAGACTAGTATATAGTGGCGTAAAAGTACCCCGCCTACGAAGTCAGGCTTTGGGCCAGATCTTATAAAGGATACATAGTTGGCGTAAGTCGGGCTTTGGATCCCCTAAAACCCTGAGCCCCCCTAGCGATGCGGGGGTGGACGTTACACCACTGCCAGTATATAATTATGCACAAAATATTAAAGTTGGGTGAGCTCCATCTTTTATCCAATTATCAAAATTTATTTATGACGTTTATATTTAGGAATATTACTCGCGGAAGCTAAATTTAAATCAAACCCCATCACTATCGTTGCAATGATATATTTCGAAATGTACAAGAAATATTTACACTCTGTAATTACGAAATTAAATATTATACTACTTAAAATCCAGAGTTTTGAACTTTTTTTCAATCAGTTAAGTAAGCGTAATTGAAGTTAATAATAAAAAAATAATAATAAAAGCCCTTGAAGAAAGCTGTTAGATTTCTTGACATAGGAGACTAATGAATTGTTTTTTGGTTCCTTCCCAAGGCTGCGACTCTGGATTTGGCTATTACTTGGCAAAACAGCTGCACCGGAAGGCGTACCACGTGTTCGCAGGCTGTTTATCCCCAGATACAAGTAATGCAATTGAATTCAAGAGAGAATGCTCCCAGAGACTAAGTTTAGTCCATGTTGATGTTGCACGGGATGAAAGCGTCCACAATGCCAAAGAACTCATTGAGCAAGTTGTGGTGAGTGATTTCAGCATGAGTTTTTTTTTTATAATCAAAATTTAAAAATACGGTATCGTCCAGAAACCAACAAAAAATTAATTTTTTTTAAGTTAAAATTATTGCCAAAGTTTTCTGTTAAAATTCTTAGAAGGTGAAAGTAATGATATGTTTGCATTTTGGAAGAATCTGACAATATTAAATAGTGTACACATCTTTGCTTCTGCTTGGAAATCAATCAGATATCATGGTAAAAAGAGACGAAGAATTTCTTAATTTTTGAACACCCTGGCTGGGTGGCGGGGTTGGTCTGTCGCTGGCCTTCTGCACTCAAGGTTACGGGTTCGAACTCGACACAAGTCGGTGGATTTTCATGATGCAGAAAATCGACAGCGGCCTTGTCGAATGATTATACGGCATGAAAAAAATCCCATGAGTGCCTGTTTGGCTTGGATGCAAAATTAAAAACCTAAGCACGGTTTCGCATCGCAGAGCTCAGGTTCCTATTTCTGGGGAAGAAAACTGGGCGTCAAAATGACTCGCGGTAATTGGTATCTCTTATAGGGTGCCGCACTAAAAATGATACCAGCTCCTGGGAAATGCAAAAGTTAAATACCAATGCGCAGCCCCATTAGAGAAGTTTTTGAACACTCTACGTAAGAAACAGAAGCAAATACTTTGTAAGCTACGATGTGACTTGGGTTATACGAAGACAATAATTTAGCTGAACATGAAGTATTGAATAACGATGAAATCGTAACATGTAGTGGTCTTCAAACTTTGTTGACTCATGGGACCCTTAAAACTGTAAGGTGTTTCCGAGGATCCGAGCTCGTACCGACCGCTACGCCACTTGCCATTCACGCCTGCACACTGTTGAGCTAGATTACTGCGGTGCTTGAATCGATCAGGTTGGAATCATGCTGACTGGGGATGTATAATGTTTAGCTACGAATCCCGCTTCCATCTGTGTCCTGACGGTCATCGAAGGCGTGTCTGGAGACGGCGACCAGAGCTGCGTGCCGATCCTGTTTTAACTATTGCACGCCACACAGACCTTCAATAAAGAGTTATGGTCTGGGGTGCCATTTCTTTTGAAGCTGGTTCCCTTTGGTCGTCATTAGAGGCACACTTACAGCACATCGGTACGTTGACGGCATTCTGAGAACTGTTTTGCTACCGTTTCTTTCGCAGAACCCTGGCCTTATTTTTCAGCAAGATAATGCCAAATCACATACCACACGTGTTGCTATGAGCTATCTTACAGCTTTATCAGACACTTCCTTGGCCAGCCAGATTGCCAGATCCCTCTCTAATCGAGCATGTCTGGGATATATTGGGAAGGCGACTGCATCTACCAGGGAATGTTGATGACCTGGCACGACAATTGGAGCAAATTTGGCAAGAAATACCGCAAGAGACCATCAGGGTGCCTTATCACTCTATGCCACGTCGTGTGGCAGCTTGTATTCTGGCTAGAGGAGGGTCAACTCCTTATTGAGCTCATTACCTTGTAACTATGTAACTCAGGGAAAAAATCATTCAATTTTTCTGAAATTTTAATCATTTTTTTATTCTATACATAATCTTTCTCCCCACCAATTTTTGTCTCTTTCGGACAACGCGTTCTTGGTGCGTCTTTTTTTTTTGTTATAGAGTGTAAGCTAGATAATTTCATAGATAAAGGTGTAGTTTTATCAACGTGTGATTATTACCATCAGATCAGAGCTGGTAAAAGGTCTAAAGATCTTAAATAAAAAATGAATAGCAACTAATAAATTATCAAAACATTTAAAATATTTTTAAGATACATTAAGTTTAACAAATATCCATTTCTATTTCCGATGAGTCTTCAGTGGAATCGAGTTCAACTGAAGCATCATCTGCCACGAGTTCCGTGCCATTGCCCCTCATCGATTTGTCTGAACTCAAAGTATTCACGTTTCGCATGCTGTGCGGGAAGTCCAGCTCCGGTAGCAACCTCTTTATCTGATCGACGTTCAAAATTATGAAGCGTATTTAGCCGTGATTAGCGAATGGGGCTCTGAAAGAAGGTTCCAAATTGTTGAACGAGAGTCCCATGGGTATAATAATATTTCAACTAACATTGAAATTGCGTTTTCTTCCATCAGAATTATGGGCTATCATAAATAATTCCGGTGTGTTCAAAGGTCTAAGTGTAGAGTTTTCCGAAATGTCCGACTACCAAGACACCCTGCAAGTGAATGCTTTGGGACAAGTGAGGGTGATCAGGGCTTTCCTTCCTCTGCTCAGGAAATCTAAAGGAAGAATCGTTAATATAAACAGTATAGCAAGTAAGAAGAATTTTTACTATTCTTAAAGCCCGTTTCTTAAAAATGAGACACCGCACGGAAATTTCTGAGTCATGTGTGTAATCATGACATTGTCCAATGCCGAAGCGAGCACACAATGCGTGTTTTTATATAAAATTACTTCAATATCCTGTGAAGCCCCCGCCCGTGGGGACACACGTTCTACACTATCTACGCGATCTATTTCTGTGGGGAAGAACAAAGAACCACTCAAATCATTCATACTAAATCCGTTTATTAAGATCTTAGTTTAAACACAATACACAAAAATAATAACCTAAGAAGGATGATCCAGAATAAGAAGACGCAACACGTAATACCAAATAATCGTGCAATTGACCACTGAATCTAACTTTATAGATTAATTCCTATCTCACTATTATACGCACTTTCCTTATATCTTATATAAATTCGCTTACCGCTATATCCTAGGTAAACAGCTACGTCTTTATTACTTCTGTTGTGACTTTAATCCGTCTGTGTTCCCCTTTGGTCTCGGGACCACTTTTGGTTCGTCTGTACCGGCACGGTTAGGCTAATTCCAGGTCTTATGATTCTTCTAAACTTTATCTCAAATCACTTTACAGCTACCTCTCTACTTAGCGACTTCACTTCTCGCTTAGCAATCACTTCTGCACACATAGACATAGACTCCTCGCTAATGCTAACTTCCAATATATATGCACGATTCCTAAATTACATAACTACGTTCCTCTTCTTCAGTTGATTGGAAAGAATTGCCATTCTGGCCTCAAAGAACCGAAGAGGACAGTTAGATGAAATTGCATGAAAGCCCCGTCACAATCCATGAGAATTGACTAGGTTTTATTGGAACGCATTAGAGCAAGCTGCACAAAACTCTTTAATACATAATAACCACAAACAAACAAGTATTTCAAGTAAATAATTCTAACGAATTTTTGATCCATATAGGGTAAGGATTTCTTTCCAACATTTTCCCATTGAGAATATTTTTTTCATACATCCTCTTTCCTTTTTCTCTATAATATACGGCATATAAAATCATAATAATATTAGTAATTGATCAAAATCCAGATTGATTGCAGATCCACTAAACTCGCCAATTCGAGATGATTGGGGGCATGAAAGAGGCCGGCCCAGCAAGGTTAAAAGGTCGTCTCGAAAGGTGACAAGGATTTTCAGTATCAGCTTTTTTTCTTCATCTTCGAACACACGTGGTAGAGATTGCGGGAGAAGCCGCACCTCAAGGACCAAGAGATAGGAACTGTAAAGACTTCTTAAAGACGGAGTGTGAGGAGCAGCCACTCGAGTGATTTGACCGGGCGTGATAGCAACGAAAGGGGTTGCGGGGGGCAGCCACTCGTGGGAGACGATCCTCTGAAGATCTAAGAACATTGCTCCGGTTTTTCTCCAGCAAAAGGCTGTGTTAGTAGGCTTAAAAAGTTATTACAATATCTAACATCATTACATATACGGTGATCCCAATTCGATCAATCGATAACGTGTGAGTATGTGTATACTATGAGCAAAGTTAAATGTAGAGGCTATGTGAATAAAAACTTGTTGAATTGAAGGAGGAAAAGTTGAGACTCAAACTATTTTATAACAGGTATATTTATTAAATTGTACTTAAACTTAATTTATTGTAATGCCATTGGATGTACAACGTTTTTTGTTAATCCTTGAGGGGTATAAACAAATAAATTCGATGGTTTTCCAATTCTGGAGCACGCAACATATAATTTGCCGCGAGAAAAGCACGGATTTTCTAAATTTAAGCCCCAAATCTTCATTGTTTGACCTTGTGACTTATTAATAGTCATAGCAAATTGAAAATTGTAAGCGTTTGAATGGTATAGGTGAATCTGAAGTAATCATTGGGATCTGTGGTAGGAGTACAATTTTCCATTTAAAATAGTGGCAAATATAGCTTTATCACTGCCTTTATGAACGCGCTTGCAAATGATGGACTTCACCGAACTGGACAACCCAACGTGTGTGTTTATGTGTGCTTTGAAGGTTTTGCAAAGCAGTGGGGAACCACCCAGAGATTATTCTTTTCTACTCGTACACCGCTTGCCAGGCACAATTCATGATTCACCTCCATTGTCTACGTCTCTACGACAGTGAGGTGGATAACCATCGATATCGGTGATGCTATCAGTTTGACTCGGTTTTCGAAAACGCTTCGTACATTTTCCATTGTCCATAAATGGTGACATCATGTTTAGAGTACCACATGAACCATGGAACATGTTCATAGTGTAACGTCGTGAGTAGTTAACAAGCAATAAATTGTCACAGCCTAATTTTGAAATATAATGTATGTTTATTTGCTCAACAAATTCTTATTGAAGTAATAAATTACAGCTTATACGCCAAGCTGGTGCAGTCAATCTATATCACTCCAATTATCCAACACCACCGGCGTTCATCGTCTCTCCCTTCTTTTTCTCCAGCGCTCTCCTCAAGTTCTCTCCCTCCAGTGCTCTCCTCTCGTCTCCTAAAAACCCTTTTAAACACCAGGGCGGGTCCACAACACGCCCCTCGTACCTTCTCATTGACAAGCCACAAAAGTCTCTCTCGGCCTCCCTAGTCCTATTCGTGCGTAACACACAAACACGCACCCGGGCCGTCTGGACCAAGGGTGCCATAATTTCCTGTCCAACATCTGGGCACACTTGTCCATCACACCACCTGTGTTCTATAATCCCATTCTCTCGACCCCGGCCGAGACGACAGAATTCTTTTCATACAGGCTTCGCCTATTGTCAATGGGTGCCGGTTCTCTTTTCACCATTATGACGGCCAGTCAGGGTGTCGGCGCTTGCCCGAGGTCAAACAATAAACACTGGTCCCATGGCCACGTGCAATTTTCATTCAACATCTGGTTGAAGCCATAAAACTTAGCGTGAATCGAAGGGTGGAGTTCACCCCAATCGAGTACAGTAGTAACAATGACAAACAATTCCTGATCAACATTCGGATCCGGAATTTCTGCTGAAATAATTCTGCCAATTTCTTCTGGGTTCACTTAATCAATCAACCAAATCAATATATGCGCATGTGATAAACCTCGTTCTTGCCATTCTATAGAGTAAAGCCAGCAACGTGTTTCGCCAAATATCGATTGATGTGTAGTTAAATTTATCAAGGATTTTAATTTTTGTTTAAACACACGTGCAGTGATATCATGGCGATTCATCGATGTTTGACCTGAGAGCAGCAAATTTTTAATTTCATCCCAGTTGGGATGAAAAGATCTGGCTGGCCGTATGCACGTACGTAAGTCAGGGCTTCTTGAATATAATCATGCGTATGATGCGGACTACCAGAGTATGATGAGGGAAGAATATATGCCGTGCCAATGTTGTTGATCTACATTACCGATTATAGCGTCACGCAGATGAATGTACTTCTCAGAACGAAGTTTTGCTTGATTAAATTTTATGTATCGTAATCTCTCGCTTTCGATTTTCGCATACATGTGTGAAGGTCCCCTTGGACCTCACTTTGAGAACGAGAATAAGTTGGAGTCATATAAGAGCCAGTAGCCATTTTTATAAATAACTTTCTTTATTTGGTTATCTTATCCAAATAGAATCAAAGACTTATTAACAAATATATCTAAATAGTATTATGAGGTTTTAAAGATAATATCCTTTAAACTAACTTAATTAATGATCCAATTAATTAACAATTAAATAACGATCACGCAGAGATTACCACGAAAAGAGATCCCAGAATTATATTTAATAATGTTCCTATTGAACATTTATCTTTAATCTCACTCTTAAAACTGTAATGAGACTTTAATTATAAATCAATAATTACCAACGGAATCTCAACTCCTCTTGAGAGTAAATTATCTCCAACAAGAAATCTTCAATTTAACTTCACTATATCTTTCTGTTTCAATCTCTATCTCCTACTGCTCCAACTTTACGATTCCGTTTGACTTAAATACTTTATCTAATCTGCATATAACAAGGAATCCTGTCCTCTTTTTGGAGCTGATTGGAAATAGGTAGGGAATTAAATTTTCCTAAAAAAGACGACTCAGAAGGTTAGTGATAAAGTTCCGTATAGATTTGTCACACATGTGAACAATGTACGGATGTAATAGCTGTCAGTGTCAGAGAGTGTTATTATCTTCATTAGCATGAATCATCACTAACTTTCTTGAGCAGTTGACATGTAATTGGATTCCTTTGTTTAATATTTAAATGATATCCATCTTCTCCTTCCCAAAATATCAAGGGATACTGCAGTGCATCGTAAGAACGAAGATTGTCTTAAATTTATCTCTGCGTTGTATACATATATCTCGACGTTCAGTTGGGTCACCAGTCGTAACAATTGCAACTTCATTAATAGTTGGAATATTATATGTGCCTGCGTGCTCTCCATAAGGCATTTTGTCTACTTTAATGACAATGACGTAGTTGTCGTTTTGCAGTCTCTTAGAAAGAGTCTTAAACAATCGTAGCAATTGGTTATGGTTTTGCCAAACGGTTTCCCACAATTTCTCGTTTCTCCATCTGCTCACTAGGGTTTTATACGCAGCTTGTTGCTCCTCATCGCCCATAAAGTAGAATTGTAAGAATTTTGGATCAGCATCAGGCATTGGAAGCAATGAACTGAAGCGATGCTATTTTAACTTCGTTTAAATTCTAAAACTTTGAACCCAGATTCCTAATTTCACATCGCATCATGACAATTAATTAAGTTAACTAAACTCATCTCACAATAAATTATACACTGATCGTATAGTTTTTAGACATTATTAAATTTATTTTTTAAGCACAAGTATTTGGAAATTTACTTCATTACAAAATCAAAATTTAACTTAGCTTGAGAGAGGGAAAGACCAGGGTAGGATAATGGACATGGTTGACGCCCGGAGTCTCCGCGGAGTTTTTTCTTTAGATATTCTCTAGCTCTGGGATCGGCTCTCTCTCGAAATCGGGTGCGTTCCGTTTTATTTTCCGACTTTTTCACACCAAAATCCTAAAGCGGACTCTTTGTCTTGTCCACTTAATTGCCTCTGATTGGTACAGAAACCAGCGCAGAGTTACATCGTTCCAAACCCCGAGGGTTTATTGAACTTTCGGGAGCGCGGGAAATTTGTTGACGCACCCCGCAATTTATGGGTCCAGTGACCCCCAGGCGCGGGAACTTTTTTGGCACACCCCTGTCGAAGGAATTCCACCCTTCAGTGAGGGAAAAAGAAACGAATTCCAAAAAACTGACTTCGAAATTTTGAGGTCTGTTGAATAATCCGCCCTGGCCTCCCATCAGAACCAATTTGATGGTACGCTTGACCTTGATTCTTGAATGTAGTTTCAAAATTACGACCATCTTCATTATGAACAATTTTTGTCGCTCCCAATGATGTCATTTCGAAGCAAGAATTGAATTGACGAATTTTACGCAAAAACAATTTTGATTGAGATGTGGCTCCAGCTAACAGTGTTTTCAATGGTTTTGGAGGCGGATTTAATGGTGGAAGTGAAACTTTTCCAGGTGCACAACATAAACCAGCATATTCACCTTTGTACTTGAACGCATGGTAGTGTTGACACTCTTTGTCCATATTACCGATGATGATTAGTGCATGTGACGAATAGTCTATTTCAGGATCCTATTCAAATGCAAGACGATTAAATGATGCTCGTGTCAATGCTCGATGATTTTGCATCCGCTGTTGATTACGTTTTCTGTGTGCGTTGTTTGCTAGTTGGCGTGCCTCTCCTTGTCTTGATGTATTAGCACGAAGACGTGGATCGTGTTGCTCTGAATTTTCATTTGCACGTGTACATGCAACTTGATCTCTTAAATTTACATCATCCGCTGAGTGTTCTAATCGACGATGATGGATCCATTGCGCGAGATGAGTACGTCGACCATGTTACTTGCTCTTCTGCGAAGACGTGGCATTTGGCTGTAAAAATAATACATAACAAATATGAGTAACTTATTGAAGATGAAATTTTAATCAAGTAACAAGACTGAAAAGATTTATTGTATCAAATTGTAAATAAATAATATGTAATTTTATTTTTTACCTTTTCTTTAATTAATACAATCAAAAATTTTAAGCTGAAAAAGAAACGACACAATCGAATCAATATCCAGAAATGGTTTGAAATAATCAAATCTATATATATAAAGGAGAAAAGCGACTCACTCACTCACTCACTGACTAATCACGATATCTCCGGAACTATTAAACCTACAAACTTGAAATCTGGTAGGTAGGTTCCCTTCATGGTGTAGACGTCAGCTAAGAACGGATTTTGCAAAGTTCGAACCCCAAGGGGCGTTACGGGTGTTTAAGGGGCGTTATAGATAATTATTTCCTTTACCAAACTATTAAGATGTAAAGTCGTGAAACTTGGTACACAGATTTCTTTCATAAAGTAGAGATTCCCTATATAATGATTTTTACAAAAATCGACCTCCAAGAGGCGTTGAGAGCTCTTAAGGGGCGTTATACATAATCATTTCCATTTTTAAACTATTAGACGTACAGTCTTGAAATTTGGTAAGCGGATTCCTTTCATAGAGTACAGATCCCCTACAGAATGGGTTTTGTGAAAATCGACTCCCAAGTGGCGTTGTAGAGAATTAAGTGGCGTTATAGGCAATTAACTCCTTTTTTAAACTATTAGACGTAAAATCTCGAAATTTCGTAAGCTGATTCCATTCATTAAGTAGAGATCCGCTATAAGATGGGTTTTGGGGAAATCGTTTCCTAAGTGGCGTTGCGGGGGCTTAAAAGGCGTTATACATAATTATTTCCATTTCTAAACTATTAGACGTACAGTCTTGAAATTTGATAAGCGGATCCCTTTCATAAAGTACAGATCCCCTACAGAATGGGTTTTGTGAAAATCGACCCCAAGTGACGTTGTAGAGAATTAAGGGGCGTTATATATAGGCAATTAACTCCTTTTTAAACTATTAGACGTAAAATCTTGAAATTGAGAAAGCTGATTCCATTCATTAAGTAAAGATCTGCTATAAGATGGGTTTTGTGAAAATCGTTTCCTAAGTGGCGTTGCGGGGACTTAAGGGGCGTTATAGATAATTATTTCCATTTTTAAACTATTAGACGTACTGTCTTAAATTTTGGTAAGCTAATTACTTTCATGGTGTTGAGATCCGCTACAAAATAGTTTTGGGGAAAATTGATCCCCAAGGGTCACTGAGGGGGATTAAGGGGCGTAATAGATAAATATTTCCGCGTTTCAACTAATAAAACCACCTGCTTGAAAATTAGAAGGTATGTTTCATTCATGGAATAAAGTACCTTTTACAAAGATTTTTGCGAAAACGGACCCCCATAGGAGTGGGTTTGCGAGGGATTAAGGCATGTTATAGAAAAATTCCTGTTTTTGAATTTAACTCACTTACTTGAAATTTGTTGAGCACTTTTTTCTTTAGTTGAATAGAGCTCCACTAAGAATGGATTTTACGGAAATCAACTCCAGGGGGAAGCGGGGGAAGTTATTGGGGCGTATTAATAGACAAAATTCCCGTTTTTGAACTGCTAAGACTATAATAATAAAATTTGGTTGCATGTCTCTTTTGTTGAATTGGAATCCGCTAAGAATGCTGTCAACGAGGTATTGATGATAAAAATTCCGTTTTTGCTCTGTTAGATTTAGACTTGAAATTCAGCACGCATGTTTATTTTATGGAGTAGAGATCTACTGAAAGTTGCTTTGGTGGAAATCCACTTGATTATTAGGTTAAGTGAGCGAAAAATATCTTTCTACTTCGATTTTAGACATAAATAGAAATTAGATATTATAATTTATGTTCTTTTTATAGGGGTGAGAGTGTAACTGCTATAAATATATTTTTCAATACAATCGAATTCTTATTGCTAGATATCAATAATTAATATATATGTAAACAGTATACATATATGCAACATCGTGAAATACCCAGTGAAGCGGGTGGGTAACGGCTAGTAAAATATAAGCAAAACAAAAATGACTGTTGCCAAATTAACAAATTAAAATCCAGTTGTTGAAAAAAAAATGGGAAAATTGCTTAAAAATTTAATCTTAAAAAAAATCTAAAGCAAATTTCGAAAAAAAAACTCTTTGTAGTGCACATCATTAGGACTTATAGTCATTATGTGCCAAGTTTTATACTTCGGGGTTTCTTAGAAGTGAAGCACACACAAACTATTGATAAGAAATAATTTTATACAAAAGAAGTTTAATAATATATATATATATATATATATATATATATATATATATATATATATACACTGCTGGATAATTGCTAAGGACGGATAACACTATCATCCATAGCAACCACAAAATGAAAGGAAGCAAAATGTGGAAAATTAGAATAAGTGCGGGATATTAGTATGAAGAAGTATGAGTATGCAAATTTCTTTTCCACGTCTGTTCATCACGTGATAGCGTTCATAAGAGCTTTAAAGGTTTTGACGCGTGGGGACAGTTGTTGTTTCAAGTCAAAGTTTTACAGGAAAGATTTAATAGACTAACTTAAAATTTTTGGCATGTCTTCCCGACATCACATAGATGATTTTATGCGTGGCCGAATTATTGGAAAGATCGAAGAAGGGCGAAAAATAACAGATGTTGCCAGGGAGTTCGACATCGCTCACAGCGTTGTTTCACGGATGTGGAAGTCATTTAAAACTACTGGAATGTGTAGTAGACGGCACGGGGGAGGTCGTGTTAGAAGTACGACGCCTGCAGAAGACAGATATATCGTCCTATCAGCAAAAAGGAACAGGCGCACCACAGCTCAGCAGGTGGCAAATCAGTTTCTTGCTGCCTCAGGAAAGCAGATCTCCCGAAAAACTGTTGCCAGACGTTTGAGGGGAGGAGGAATATACGCACGCAGACCTGTTGTGTGTGTCCCATTGACCAGACAGCACCGTACTGCCCGTTTGCAATGGTGTCGTGATCATCGCAATTGGACTGAACAGGACTGGGCATGCGTACTATTCTCAGATGAGAGTAGGTTCAGTCTGTCATCGGATTGTAGACGCCAACTGATCTGGCGCGAGAGTGGTACTGCTTATCGCCCAGAAAATATCCAGGAAAAGGACCGATATCCGACATGCAGTATCATGGTGTGGGCCGGCATCATGATCAATGGCCGCACGCGCCTACATGTGGTTGCGAATGGGACTATGACGGGCCAACGATACATTGATGAAGTTCTACTTCCTCATGTTCGTCCTTTCTGTGGTGCTATCGGTGATAAATTTGTTTTTATGGACAACAACGCAACATGTCATTGAACACTCGCTGTTCAGGATTGTCTAGACAGCGAGGGTATTCAACGTCTCGTATGGCCAGCGCGTTCTCCAGATTTAAACCCCATTGAAAATGTGTGGGATGTTTTGGGGAGGCAAGTTGCTGGTCGAAACTATCCTCCGACAAACAAGAACACCCTCATCCGTGCACACACTGAGGAATGGAATGAATTGCCTCAACAGCTGCTGGATAATGTTGTGCAAAGTATGGTACGACGTGTGGAATTTTGCATCACACTCCACGGTGGACATATCCCGTACTGATACCTTTCTTTAAGGTGCCTGCTGACTTTTAGATGCATTGTTCCATTTCTCCGTACGCAGATCAAATGAACATTTTTTTCTTTCAGATGTTTCACAGCTTTTGTACTTTCCAGAATAATAAATATTCTTTATTCTAATGTCTGAACAGTGTGGCAACTATATTTTTTCCTACTAGGCCTCATGTCTCGCTTAATGTTATGCTACATAGCAATTTGTGATCCGTCCTTAGCAATTGTCCAGCAGTGTATATGTGTGTGTGTGATGAATCCCCAGCCCTTCAAGTGTCCGTTGGGGTAAACTTCCGACCAAGACAACTCAACCCACCTCCTGCATAAGAACTTTGACTTCTACTTTCGCCGGATTTAAAGTAGACACGTGTACTAACGACTCATTCGCTGATGATCAACGCTGAAAAAATTCTTGTTTTGTCATGACTTGGAGTGCAGACTGCTTTACTGAATATTGAAATAAAATTTAATAGGATAAACCGCTGCCCGTTGCATTTCTCCTGTCAATCCAAGAATTTCTCCAATACATAATAAAAGCCGGTAGGGTGTGAAACTTGTTTATCTTGTTAAACAAGCGGTAAGAATAAAAATGACTGCTTCAAAAATTGAATAGGAGCGCAACATAGAAATTTGTTTGTAAAAATTTGTACGGCTACATAGATCGGATTACGATTTATTTAAAAGAAAGTTTCTTCAAAAAACTTCATTTCGAAAATCAAAAGAATTTAAAGTGTGTGTGTGTCAAGAAAATTCTCCAAGTAATCCATTGTGATAATCAACAGAACAAAAGTCTACCAGTACGTTGCTTCAAATTTAAAAAGTGTGTGTAGGGAGGGGGAAAAAAAGGAAAACTTTTTAAACACTTCGTTTTGAATAATCAAAGGTATCCTTACTCTTCCAATGCAATTACTTAGAATTCTATATTATGGTAAATTTATTATAATTGTGTGTAACTTACATTCGTTATTAAGTTTGAATAAGTTAATGCTTGATTTGGTATCTTTATTTGATTTCTTATATTTTGGTATATCTTTATATACAAAAATCTTCTGTGCGTGTGTATGTCACTAAACTTCTCCTAAACGGCTGGACCGATTTCGATGAAATTTTTTGTGTGGGTTCAAGTGGATTCGAGAATGGTTTAGATTCACAATTCTGTCCGATATCGCAATTAGTTAAAAATATATGAATTAAAAACATTCAACTCAATATTCATCTGCATTGTTGTAACAACGGTATTGTTATAAAAATAACGCAAGTTGGCGTCGAAAATCGATTTTCAGCCAAACCGGGTTTTCATTGTTACAAAAATGCAGACGAATAATGCTTTTTAGCGTTTTTAATTAATATCTTTTCAAATAATCTTTACATATATAAATCTTCTGTGCGTGTGTATGTGATTTAACTCCTCCTAAACAGCTGGACCGATTTTGATGAAATTTTTTGTGTCTGTTCCAGTGGATTCGAGAATGGTTTAGATTCACAATTCGGTCCGATATCGCAATTAGTTAAAAAATATATGAATTAAAAACATTCAACTGAATATTCATCTGCATTGTTGTAACAACGCTATTGTTATAAACAAGTAATATAATTTTTTTAAAATCAATTCCTACTTAGATCAACCAAGAAAATATTTATTTTAGCTACTTTTTATTAAATAGTTGCAATTAATATAAATATGTATATACATATGACAGAATCACAACATTAAGTAGTAATTAATTTTTATTAATTATCCTTAAAGTATCGTATTGTAATCCAAAACAATCGTGTATATAAAATTTCCTTTCAACTGAATGCTTTAACACGTGAGCAAAAAAACTTTTCAAATTTTAACATATGTCACCAAAAAGGTAGCTAAGTCGCCAACGTGGCTGTAATTGTAATTTTTTAAATAATTAGTTTTAATCAATTAATTTTTATTAATTATAATTAAATTATTGTATTGTCATCCGAAATAATCATGTACATTACATTTCAGCTCAATTGAGGGCTTTAAAATGTATTTCATTAACGATTGAAAATTCCACCAAGATAAATAAATAAACAAACAAATAAAATATGTCTAGAGATCGTGAGCTAATAGTAGGAATTGAAAAAGACGTAAGTTGGCGTCGAAAATTGATAATAAGCCCAACTGCCTAAACCCGGTATTTATTGTTACGAAAGAGCAGACGATTCACGCTTTTTAGCGTTTTTAATTAATATCTTTTCAAATAATTTTAATATATGTAATTCTTCTGTGCGTGTGTATGTAACTGAACTCCTAAATGGCTGGACCTATTTTGATGAAAGTTTTTGTCTGTTCCAGTGGACTCGAGAATGGTTTAAATTTACAATTCGGTTTAGAAATGTTTATTTAATTAATTTTTTATTTATAAATTGTTGATCTTGGAATGTTTTACATTGGATCCGGCAGACTGCCCTACGATCGCAGTATCGAATATTCAAAAATCTTTTATTATAATTCAAGTAGGTCCCGATAGTTGGTGCTGTGACTATTTCAGGAAAATATTTTGTCACTTCATGTTATTATTTTGTTGAAATAAATCGTGTGTTAATTAAATTATTACATTCAAATGTAATTAAATTCACTGGATGTACCAGGAATGCCACCACATAATTTGCGATTGAAGATTGGCTTGCCCATAATTTTGCTTCGAAATTTGAACGCACCGAAATTGTGTAATGGCACGCGATTAGTCATAAAAAAATCATGGGCAACATTCTTGAAGCCACTATTTTAATTGGAAAATTTCAAGGTTAAGTTGTACTTCTACCACGGATCCCAATGATTTCTTCAGATTCACCTATACCATTTAAACGTTTACAATTTCCAATTTGCTATGACTATTAATAAGTCACAAGGTCAAACAATGAAGATTTGTTGCTTAAATTTAGAAAATCCTTGTTTTTCTCACGGCCAATTATATGTTGCGTGTTCCAGAGTTGGAAAACCATCGAATTTATTTGTTTATACCCCTCAAGGATTAACCAAAAATATTGTACATCTAATGGCATTAGAATAAATTAAGTTTATGTACAATTTAATAAATATACCTGTTATAAAATAGTTTGAGTCTCAACTTTTTCACCTTTAACTAAAACAAGTTTAAGTTTTTATTCACACAGCCTTTACATTTTTCGCTCATAGTATACACATACTCACACGCCATCGATTGATTGAATTGTGATAACTGTACATGTATAATGACGTCAGACATTGTAATAACTTTTTAATACAAATTTTACTCAAAACGGTCCAGATTGTTAAAGTTTATTCATAAAAATTTTGAATTTAAGATGTATGTACAGGACAACGTCTGTCGGGTCCTCTAGTGTATTATTTAAAATTGCATTGATTTCCTTTGCGTATAATTATTTTTAATTGTGATCGTTTGCTTATATGTAAAACTTTTTGATACTGTTTTTCGGTGTAAATTTTAATTTCATTTATTCTATTCTTAAACTATTTATGCAGTTACGTGGTGGTAAAAAACATATGACGGAAACAAGTGATATATCAAAAGCTCAAACGTCTGAAAACCAATTAAATCAACCAAATATAATAGCTTTTGATCCAAATAATTCTATGCAAGTAATTTCATGGCTAAAATACTTCAATGATAAATGTCGAAAATTGAACCTAGATGATTCTTGGAAAATTACCAATATATCTAACTATTTAAAGAACAGTGCCTTAACGTATTACATTAATTTTTATGATAAAATTAACAATTGGAAGGAATTCACTTGTTTCTTAACAGAAATATATCTTGCGCCATCAATTACTAGTTTAAATGATTTCACGCAAAAAACATTTAATGGAAAGGAAATTGCTCAATACTTCCATGAAAAATTGGAAATTGGCAGACAATTAAATTTACCCAAAACTATGATATTGGAAGGATTAACCGATGGCTTATCCATTAATTTAAGGCAGTGACTCACTATAAGTCCTCCTGGTAACCCAACAGAATGGATAGTAACCGCGACTAAATTATTAAAAATTCAAAACAGTGAACAGAACAAAATTGAAAATCATAGTAATTGTAGAACCCCAATATTTAATGTTCCTAGGGAAAACTATCAAAATTGGAAACCTAGACATTTTAGACCAAATAAGTTTGCACAAAGCCAGGTTCCTAACCAAACTCCTAGAACGTTTAACAGTCCGAAAATGCACTTTCAGAGTAACTTACCACCTAACCCGTGTAGATTTTGCGAGTGCCAGGGGATTCAAAATGCCTATCACTGGGTTTAAACCTGTCCATTCAGACTCTCGGCAATACAAGTACCCCTTCAAATACCTATGCAACCAAATGTTGACCCTCCAACCGAAGAATCCCAAATTTGACAATTATTGGAAATATCTGGATATACTAAAAAGAAACCCTTGCTATGTATCCTTGATACTGGTTCAACTATCTCCATTATCTCTCATCATTTTGTAAGTAAGCACCAGTTAAAAAAGAAAAATGCTCAAAGCATAATTGTACAACAAAACCAGAGTACGATTAATCTGAGTAAGATATGTTCATTTTAAAATAGGTGCTATTTCTAAATTAGTAACGATGTATGTTGTAGATTACACTTTACCCTATTTTATACTTGGACTGCCAGAACTATCAAAATTTAAACTTACTATTGACTGCAGTCATCTACAAATAAAACAAAATGGAAATATTTTAAATAAAATAAATAAATACAAAAATGTACGAAAATATTCTTTACATATAAACGAAGAAACATATGTAACTTCTCTTCATTCTCAGATCTCAGAGGATCAAAATGTTCTACCGCAGATTGTCATAGAGAATCGGTGTGAGTTAAGAGAAATACTTTCCCATTATGAATCAATTTTTCTAAAGACAAGTATGAAGTAGGTCAATTAAGAGTTGAACCTCAAAGAATTATACTCAAATCCAGTGGCGCACACAAGGGGTCCGGACCCCCCAAAGCCCTTAATTTTTTTCCAATTGATTATAATTCTAAGTACATAGTACGTAAAATTCAATAAAGTATTTGTTATTAATGATTAATTTTATTATTTAATGCTAATTATTTATTCAATAATTAGTTTTTTACTGTGTTTTGTTCCCGAAAATTGACAAAATCAAAAGGAGCATGATATAAAAATGATGTCCTTTTGAACCAAACCCCCTTCCCCCCCTTGAAAAATTCCTGTGTGCGCTACTGCTCATCTCAGACCTTATCGTACTTCTCCTATTCAGGAAAAAGAAATTAAGGGTCAAGTTGAGAAATTCTTGCAAGCTGGGTTAATTAAAGAAAGTAATAGTCCCTATTCAGCCCCAGTAACTTTAGCTTTTAAACGTGATGAAGGTAAAAAGACCAGACTTTGTATAGACTTCAGAAAATTAAATGCTTTATGTAAAGCGGATTCTGAACCATTGCCTATTATGGATAGTTTATTAGACAAATTAGCTCAAGCAAATTTTTTTTCAACTTTAGACTTAGCTTCCGGTTATTGGCATGTACCCTGTTTAGTTTGCACCGATTCATTTACACATTAATTTAAAATCTCTAAAAGATTAATTACAACACACACAAAATGGCGAGACTAAGATAAAAGGAATTTTATTCGAGCGTTCTCCATACGCTCTCTTCTTACTCGGTCTACACATACACTGTTTACACACTGTTTTTCACACACTAGCGCCCTCTCGCGACAAATATGCACCTGTTGTTGTGGGCGTCACAAAAACCATTTGTTCAACACTGAACATCCACCCCCGGGTTGAATGACACATTCAACAACTTTCACATAACACAATAATGCACAAAACCAATGATACACATAATACAAAGACAATAATACTCAATACAGAAAACACTAATACTCAATAAAAGTAATATCGTTCAATACACAAAAGATAAAGTACTCAAACACACAAAATTGAATTGAAAAAATACACAAATTTGAAATTTTCACATACATTATTCACTTGAAAAAGGTAAAATACAAAGTTTAGTTATTGGACGTTTAAAAATTCCATTTTTAGTTTTCACTAACACTACTCGAATTTTATTATCTTTAACATGATACACTTCAAGAATTCTACCAAGAGGCCATTTACACACGGGTAAATTATCCTCTTTCAGAATTACCATATCATGTATTTTTACATTATTCTTTTCGAAATACCATTTATTTCGATTCTGAAGTGTACTCAAATAATTATTTGACCAACGTTTCCAAATATGTTGCACAATTTTTGTTTGTTTTTGCCACACTTTTAACCTATTATCAGACACTTCAGTTAAACTTGGCTCCGCAATGGCTGTGAACCAACTAGGAAATGACCAGGAGTCAAAATCGCCAGGGTCACACGACAAGGGGTAGAGGGGACGTGAATTGAGAACTCCCTCAATTTGGTTAAGAATGGTTAGAAATTCTTCGTATGTAAATCTTAAATTACCCATTACACGCCTGAGGTGATATTTGACGGCTTTCACTCCAGCCTCCCACAGGCCTCCGTGATTTGGAGCTCTTGGGGGAATAAAGCTCCACTCAACACGTTCTTCACACAAAAATTTACTCAAATTACTAACACAATTACTCATAATTTCTCTAAGTCTTTTTAACTCTAACTGTGTGCCAACAAAATTGGTAGCGTTGTCTAAAAATATACGCTCCGATTTTCCTCGTCTGCTAAAAAATCGCTTTAACGCTGCAATAAAAGCCTCACTAGATAAATCAGTAACTATTTCGAGGTGACACGCCTTTGTCACCATACACACAAAAATGCACACATAGACTTTATTTAAAACTCCTTTCTTTGATTAGGATATTTAATCCAGAAATGTCCACAAAAATCTATTCCCACCTTGTTAAAGGGAAAACTCTGAGAAATTCTCTCGGCTGGTAATTGACCCATAATTTGTGAACAAGTAACGGGTTTTGCCTTAAAACAAATTATACAGTTATTCACAAGTTTTCTACACATATTACGACCATTTAATGGCCAGAACCTTTGTCTAACAATAGACAGTAAGGTTTGTGGACCAACATGCAAATGTCTCTTGTGAGTCATTTCAAGAATTAAATTTGTTAATCTGTGATTATTAGGAAGAATTATCTGGTGTTTTTTATCAAAACACAATTTACTGTGGGCCAGTCTACCTCCTACTCGGAGCACATTTCCGGAATCTAAGAATGGTGAGAGATTTCTAATCTTACTTTGAGGGTTAACCATACCCTTACAGGACAAATCTTTTATTTCCGAGTTGAATTCCATTTGCTGGACCAGCTTCACAAGGGTAATTTCAGCTCGTTGAATTTCACACATCCTTAGTGGCCCAATTTGTTTGTTGGAGGGCCTTTGCAATTATTGATGAACCTGTAAATATAACTGAAAATACACAAATTTTTCTGAAAATTATTAGATACAGAGAAGATATGGTTCAAAAGGTTGTTGTCTAAAATCACAGTCAAAGTTTTTCTCTCAGTAGGTTTTAATTCCTCCAAATAGGCATTTTCATCACTAAGTAGCACATTGTTGCTCACAGGAACAGTATTTCCTTCTTGTAGGAAACTCGGTCCTTTCCACCACTTTTCACAGTTTATCAGTGAATGAGCACTGATGCCTCTCGTTAGAAGATCTGATGGATTGTCCTTTCCAGGACAATGACGCCATGAATCTTTGTCTGTTAAAGATCGTATCTCTTTCACTCGGTTGGCGACGAAAACCTTCCATCTGTTGCTGGGACCTTGAATCCAACTCAAGGATATAGTCGAATCTGTCCAAAAGTAGTTGGTTGTAGATATTTTCTCATTGAGAACACGTGAGACTTCTTTCGCCAACCTCGCAGCAAGCAACGCTCCCATTAGCTCCAAACGTGGAAGGGTTAATACCTTTTAGAGGAGCCACACGGCTTTTGGAAGCTAAAAGATGTACAGAGATTTTGTCAAAGGTTCTCAATCTAACATACGAAACAGCTCCATATGCCTTAATACTAGCATCTGAGAACGTATGTATTTCACACTCCGGACAGTTCACACTATCACATTGCAGGGCATATCGAGGAATCTGAAGTTCACATAAGAAAGACGCTTCCGAACACCATTGTTCAAACTTCTCTAATATCAGGCAGCAACTCTTCGTCCCAGTCCGTTTTTCTCTGCCATATTTCTTGGAACAAAATTTTAAATCTTATGGTGAAGGGGGACGCAAATCCCAAGAGATCAAATATCCTGCCTGCAGCCATCAACAAAAATCGTTTAGTGTTCTTTCTTTTTTGAAGGAAGTCTAAGAGACTGGTCAGACGAAGACTGAGATAGTCTTTTGAGGATGCCATAAAAGCCCCAAAACACGATGTGGATGGTTCACGAAAAATCGTTCATATTTAAATGATCAAAATGTTCCAACTGCCATTGCTTCATTAACTCACAGTCATTTGAAATCCACTTCCGCAGGTTCATTCCTGCTTCACTCATGATTTTGCCGCCTTGCTCGACAAATTGAATGCTGATTTTGCATCATCTTCACCAGTGACGAGATCGTCCACATAAAAGCAATGATCAAGTGTCCGCACAGTATCAGGATACTTTTCCATGTACTTCCCTATATGCGTCTTAATCGTTGCAGCCAAAAGAAACGGAGACGCGTTCACGCCAAAAGAACTCGATTAAATCTGTACACCTGCACACCATTTTGCCGTCATCTATAAGGAACCGTACTACATCTCTATCCTTTGGAGCCAAAGAAATTTGAAGAAACGCTTTTTCCACATCAGCTAAAACAGCTATTTTGTTCGAACGGAAGGAGATCAATAGGTCTAAAATATTAGGTTCAAATTGACTCCATGGAAAAGGCAGTCATTTAATGAAAGTTGTTTTCTTCATGAGCACTAGCGTCAAACACTAGTCGCAGTTTCGTTGTGAGAGATTCGTTTTTAATTATCACTTGGTGAGGAAGATAAAAACACAGGGTTATTCGTTGGAATAAAGGGATTTGTTACCTTCTCAATTATTCCCACATCCAAATAATTCTTCAAGACCTTACAATACTCAGAATACAACACCTTATCCCTTTGCATTTTCTCATAAGACTTCCAAGTCGTCTTTTCGCTAAACTAAAATTATCACTTAACTCATTACTATCTCTTTCCACGGGAGTTCTACCTCATATCTACCATTTTTAAAATGTACTCTCTGCTTAAACATTTCAAAGCTAACGTCCTCCTCACTACTACTACAATTTTCGTTTTGACACCAATCGATTCCAACTCCCAAAAAGACCTTAATGTTGTATTTAAATCACTATCTCTAATTAATCCACAATGAATATTGTTATCCCTCACCTCATCTCCTACACTTCCGCCCCTACATATCCAAAAACAGTATTTTGTAAAAGTAGTCTTGAATCTCCACTATAAATTTGGCCTGGTCTCAGTAATTCGTAAAATATTTCCGCGCCTAACAACACACATCAATTTTACCAGGAATATTAAATTTATAATCGGCTAGTTTAATTTCGTTTGGCATATCTAGCGACACATTAATTATTTGTGACGGAGTCAAATCGGTTATCCTTCTTTACAACTAATAAATTTAGCTCCTTTTTGAAACTTAAATCACCGTTAAATATGGAGGTCGTAACTCCTCCATTTATTGTCATTGTTGACTCATTTAAACAAGATACTAGCAAATTAATTTTCTCATTTTTTAATTGTAATCTATCTGCACAGTCTTTCGTAATGAAGTTTGACTGACTCCTACGTCCAAAAGCGCTCTTACCTCATGTAAAAGGCCATATTTGTCCCGCTTAAGAAGCACTGGACGCTACTCAGTAAAACAGTTCGCGTTTTATTCTTTAAAAGCTGGTTGCTACGAACGACTTGTTTTCATTTTCACCTTGGGGTGGAACGACGCAATTCGATCCTCCCGGTCCCCCGAACACATCTGCGAGCGGGTTGAGAACTGACCTTTGAACTGTTTGGTTGAGGGCGATAGACTCTTTGTCCCGCTTTAGAAAATGAATCAAGCGATGGTGCGGTTTCCACAAAAACAATTTTTCGCACAGCAGGTTTTTCACACTACAGTTAGGGAAAAGCACTTGAAACACAAATGATTAGCCTTTACGAAATCCACTCTTTCACTGACGCTGAGAGATTTAAATTTTGAGCATGAATACAGTGGGTGGAATTCTCGTGATTTGCAACAAAAACATTTCACATTTTTAACAGAAGACAGATTTACGCTTGAAATATTTTTTTGCTCCACGATGATTATAGGTTTCATTACGTTTAAACTTAGAAATAAATTCTGTTCTCTAATTTTTTTTCCCTGGATGATATAAAAATATCGCACTCGCGAGCTAGATCTTGTGGCTTAAACAACATTTCGCCCTGCTTAATGCTAATATGCGTATTTAATTCTCGGTCTAATGTCTCTATTATCTTATCTGAGATTACTAACTCACAAACTGACTTGAAATCATTGACCTCCCGTAATTGGCAATAGTAATTAAAATTCGCACTTAATCTAGACGCGAATTGAACATAACTCTCGCTAGGTAATTTTTGGGCCTTTTTAAATTGATTTAAACATTCATAGGGGGTCGGTTGAAATTCTTTTAACACAATTGCCTTCATCTTATTATAGTCACTTAAATCTTCATCTCGAAGATAGATCATTAAGTTATTTGCCTTTTCTCCTAAAATATTCAAAAGAATTTCGGGTTTTAATTTTTCAGGAACATTTTTAGTTTTAAATGCCTTTTCTATAGATTGAAAAAAATAAATTAAATGACTCTGCTCTTAGTGGTACCGGGATTGTTAAGGTTTTGATACTTTTAATCAAACTTTCAATATTACACTCGGTTGTAATTAATTGATTTTCATTTTGTAAAGTTAAACTTTTGCCCGATTGATTATGTAATTTCGCTATTTCTAACTCCTTCTCTAACTGTGACAGTTTAATTTTTTCAATTTCTAGTCTATTTTCGTTTTCATTTCTTCTATTTTCGTCTTCATTTCTCCTATCATTTATCTCCTCCAACACACAATCAACAATAGCCTGATACGTTTCCTTATCATTTTTATAAATCTCACTCTCCTGTATTAATTCTCTTAAATCTAGAACTTTAGCATTGTCTGGAACAACTAATTTTAATTCATCCGCAATACTCCTAAGTTCATCCTTTTAAATTTACCTATACTCATTTTCACAAAGTAAAGTTATCTCAATCACCAATGAAAACAAATAAACCACAATTTAATTATCTAAGCCACAAATCAAAGTTAACTCAACCTCAAATTAAAGTTATCTTAACCACACATGAGACACATATAATCACAATAATTATCTCAAAACACAATTAAAGTGAACTCAACCTCAATTTAACACTTATAAATCACAAAAACTATCTCAAACACAAATTAGACACCTATAAATCACAAAATAACTATTCCAATCACAAATTAAAGTTATTTTAACCACTTATGAAACACATATTTTTCTCAAAACACAAAATATAGGAAAATTGAAGACTGACCTCTCACCTAGTGACAACTTTCTCTCCACACTAAAAGGACGCTTCCTTTCTTTTCATTCGTGATCTCTACAATTCCTTATTTTCAGTCCCGGCCATTTCAGGCTCTGACGGACCATTGTTTAGTTTGCACCGATTCATTTACACATTAATTTAAAATCTCTAAAAGATTAATTACAACACACACAAAATGGCGAGACTAAGATAAAAGGAATTTTATTCGAGCGTTCTCCATACGCTCTCTTCTTTCTCGGTCTACACATACACTGTTTACACACTGTTTTTCACACACTAGCGCCCTCTCGCGACAAATATGCACCTGTTGTTGTGGGCGTCACAAAAACCATTTGTTCAACACTGAACATACCCATTCACCCAAAGGATACTGAGAAACTCGCTTTCTGCACTAACTTTGGCTTATATGAATGGTGCAGATTACCATTGGGAATTAAGGTAGCCCCTGCAATTTTTAATAGATTAATTCGAAGAATATTAACTAAGTATTAAATTGATTTTGCTTGCAATTATTTCGATGATATCATAGTCTTTTCTTCGTCAGAAAAAGAGCATTGGAATCATCTGAAGACAATTTTTGACATTTGCCAAAAAGAAAATATTAAATTGAAACGATTTAAATGTGTATTTGCCTGAAATAAAATTAACTTTCTGTGTTATGAAATAGAAGAGGGTAAAGTTACTCCAAATAATACTAATATCGACATTATCAAAAAGTTGAAACCACCAAATACCTCAAAGGTTCTTGGGTTCAATAAATGTGCATCATAAGTTTATTCCAGAATATGCTGATCTTAAATATCCATTAAATATGTTATTAAAAAAGGAGGCGAAATTTAATTGGACTGATGAATGCCAAAATGCATTTGAGAAACTAAAAGAAAGTTTAACAAAGAAACCGATTTTACATTTGTATGATCCTGACTTATAACTTGTCATGTTTTTGTTGATGCATCACAAAAGAGTTGGAGCTGTGTTGAAACAATCTGATGTTACACCCAACTGCTTACCATTCGAGAGACTACGAAAACAATTAACTGATGTTGGGGAGTGGTCCCTATGTGTTTTCTCTCAGGATGTTGACAAATTTCCACGCTCGGGGCGTATGTTGGAACACTTGCGATGGGCACCGTAATTCCACGCTCGTCTGATCTCCCCCCACACACTCCGAAAACTCTTAATTCTCGTTTCGCTTAATCACCGCCGCGTGGCGCCCACTGTGAATGCTCGAACATACCGGCCTTGCAATATTAATATTCAACAATAGCACAATACAGTTTCACAATTCATAACAAGTTTCACAAAAATTACACAATTGTTTTCAAAATTATTATTATATATAAAGGTACTATAAATTTTCAATAAAAAAAAACAAGAGTAAAATAACAATAGCACAATTTAAACATAAACACATAATTTTTTAAATGGAAATTGACCTTAACTATTTACATCTATAGTTAAAATACAGATCTTAGTTATGGGCCTCTTAAATTCTCCTGTCTTTTTGTTAATTCTGATTGTTCTCACTTTACCATCAGAACCATGATAGACCTCAACGACGCGCCCTAAAAGCCAGTTACAAACTGGTGTAAAATCCTCCTTTACAATTAACATTGTACCACACATTACATTGTCCTTCTCGATCATCCACTTTCCTCTCTGTTGGAGAGTATTCAGATAATCAGTACTCCATTTTTTCCAAACTACCTGAATTACCTTTGTTGTTTTCTGCCAACGGCTTAATCTATTGTCATTAATATTAATTACTATAGGCTCAAGAATAGAATTAATTGATTTACCAATCAAGAAATGTGCAGGCGTTAATACCTCAAAGTTATCAAAATCATTGGATATTGGTGTAAGAGAGAGAGAGGGGTCTAGAATTTAAAATTCCTTCTACCTGTATAATCTCTGTTTCAAACTCCTCGGATGTGAGTCGGGATCTTCCCAGTGCTCGCTTGAGGTGATATTTCACTGACTTTATGCCCGCTTCCCAAAGACCTCCCATATGTGGGGCCCTTGGTGGAATAAAACTCTATTCAATGCCTTCCTCAGTGAAATATGCCGCCAGATTTTGATCTGGAAAGTTAAGGGTCTTATAAAATGCCTTTAGTTGAGAATTCGCACCAACAAAATTTGTTGCATTATCCGTAAAAATTTTGGAACATTTTCCTCGCCTAGACATGAATCTCTTAAGGGTCGCAATTATTGCATCC
The DNA here is from genome assembly GCA_019973935.1 of Trichonephila clavipes. Classification (NCBI taxonomy): domain Eukaryota; kingdom Metazoa; phylum Arthropoda; class Arachnida; order Araneae; family Nephilidae; genus Trichonephila; species Trichonephila clavipes. The sequence goes on along the minus strand of BMAU01000146.1, from coordinate 327,272 downwards.
GAAGTCAAATCGGAAAGAATTTCTAGGTGGATGGCACGTGTCACAAAGCAAATGCAAACACAAACATAAATTTTATTCAAAACGCCCTTTCTCTGGTGTTTGTAAGTTACAAAATATGGACCTCCCAAATCTAGTCCAGTTATACTGAATGGAGGGGCCATATTTACTCTTTCATATGGAAGATTGCCCATTATTTGAGAAGAGGGAATTGGTTTACACTTTAAACACACCACACAAGTATGAACCGTTTTCCGAGCTAGGTTTCTACCTCCTAAAGCCCAAAATCTCAATCTTACTGCATTCAGTAGTACTTGTGGACCAACATGAAATAATTTCTTATGCAAAGTTATGAAATACACTGCTGGACAATTGCTAAGGACGGATCACAAATTGCTATGTAGCATAACATTAAGCGAGACATGAGGCCTAGTAGGATAAAATATAGTTGCCACACTGTTCAGACATTAGAATAAAGAATATTTATTATTCTGGAAAGTACAAAAGCTGTGAAACATCTGAAAGAAAAAAAAAAATGTTCGTTCATTTGATCTGCGTACGGAGAAATGGAACAATGCATCTGAAAATCAGCAGGCACCTTAAAGAAAGGTATCAGTACGGGATATGTCCACCGTGGAGTGTGATGCAACATTCCACACGTCGTACCATACTTTGCACAACATTATCCAGCAGCTGTTGAGGCAATTTATCCCATTCCTCTGTGATTGCACGGATGAGGGTGTTCTTGTTTGTCGGAGGATAGTTTCGACCAGCAACTTGCCTCCCCAAAACATCCCACACATTTTCAATGGGGTTTAAATCTGGAGAACGCGCTGGCCATACGAGACGTTGAATACCCTCGCTGTCTAGACAATCCTGAACAGCGAGTGTTCAATGACATGTTGCGTTGTTGTCCATAAAAACAAATTTATCACCGATAGCACCACAGAAAAGATGAACATGAGGAAGTAGAACTTCATCAATGTATCGTTGGCCCGTCATAGTCCCATTCGCAACCACATGTAGGCGCGTGCGGCCATTGATCATGATGCCGGCCCACACCATGATACTGCATGTCGGATATCGGTCCTTTTCCTGGATATTTTCTGGGCGATAAGCAGTACCACTCTCGCGCCAGATCAGTTGGCATCTACAATCCGATGACAGACTGAACCTACTCTCTCATCTGAGAATAGTACGCATGCCCAGTCCTGTTCAGTCCAATTGCGATAATCACGACACCATTGCAAACGGGCAGTACGGTGCTGTCTGGTCAATGGGACACACACAACAGATCTGCGTGCGTATATTCCTCCTCCCCTCAAACGTCTGGCAACAGTTTTTCGGGAGATCTGCTTTCCTGAGGCAGCAAGAAACTGATTTGCCACCTGCTGAGCTGCGGTGCGCCTGTTCCTTTTTGCTGATAGGACGATATATCTGTCTTCTGCAGGCGTCGTACTTCTAACACGACCTCCCCCGTGCCGTCTACTACACATTCCAGTAGTTTTAAATGACTTCCACATCCGTGAAGCAACGCTGTGAGCGATGTCGAACTCCCTGGCAACATCTGTTATTTTTCGCCCTTCTTCGATTTTTCCAATAATTCGACCACACATAAAATCATCTATGTGATGCCGGGAAGACATGCCAAAAATTTTAAGTTCATCTATTAAATCTTTCCTGTAAAACTTTGACTTGAAACAACAACTGTCCCCACGCGTCAAAACCTTTAAAGCTCTTATGAACGCTATCACGTGATGAACAGACGTGGAAAAGAAATTCGCATATATACTCATACTTCTTCTTTCTAATATCCCGCACTTATTCTAATTTTCCACATTTTGCTTCCTTTCATTTTGTGGTTGCTATGGATGATAGTGTTATCCGTCCTTAGCAATTGTCCAACAGTGTATATTTTACTCAATTTAGAATATTTAACCAGTATAGCTGGATGCTTTTGGCTGTAGGGTATGGAAGCTTTTTCCAGCCTTCCATCAACTCTCAGGATTACTTTATCATCTTGGAATATGTTCAAAGATTTAAGATTACCTGACGGGTCACTTAAGTTAATTCCACTTTGGTCCTGCTTAATAAGCCAGGTTTCTGCATCATTTACCTCACTCGTGGTTAAAGGTCTTCTCTTTTTCACCTTGGATCTGCAATTGTCAATAAATCTATAAATATAAGAAACAATATGTATTATTTTAAAATAATTATTAGAAAGGTCCATAAGATGGTTGAAAAAGGCAAAGTTCTTGGAACTCAGCAATGAAGTCTCCAGAGTTCTCTCAGACACCCTTAGTTCGCAGTCAAAGTCATCTCTTTGGGTTGGTTCCGCAATGACAGTAGTTGAATAAGTACTCTGTAGAAGAAGCTAAGGACCAGGCCACCATAGAGTGTCGTCACGAAGCTCCTCAGGAAGTAGTCCTCTGGATAACACATCTGCAGGATTCTGTTCTGATGCAATGTGATGCCACTGGTCACGGGAACTTAGTTGATAAATCTTAGACACTCGATTAGCCACGAACGTCTTCAATTCTCTTGATTCTCGATGTATCCATGAAATCACAATAGTCGAATCAGACAAAAAATGCACAGGTGAAATATGAAGATTCAATGCCTCCTTCACCTTCTTCATCAATTTAGCGGCAAGAACTGCCCCACACAGTTCAAATCTTGGAATGGAAATCTGCTTCAGAGGCGACACTCGGCTTTTACTCGTTACGAGACACACTTTGACTTCTCCAAGGCAGATGTAGACTTGAGATAAATGGATGAACCATACGACTTTTCCGATGCGTCGCTAAATGCATGTAACTCAATGCTCTCCGCTCTATGAATCACAATACATCTGTCAATAGAGATGTTATTCACGGCTTCCAAATAGTCGATAAATCGATGCCACTTCTTTTCTTCTTTAAAAGGAAGTTCATCACTCCATCCCAATTCCAGCAACCACAATCTTTGCATAAATATCTTTTCCCAAGTTATGATCGGTCCGAGGAGACCCAAAGGATCAAAGATTCTTGCAATAGTAGACAAAACCATTCTTTTGGTGAATGAAGTTAACCTTTGTTGCTCTACTCTGAAAAGAAACAGTCTAACTTAGGATTCCAAATTATTCCTAGCGTTTTAGTCTCATCAGACTCCAAGAAAGCATACTCCTGTAGATTGGAAGTTATCTCGGGTAAATTTCCACACTGTGAAGATCCCCTTGGATCTCACTTTGAGAACGAGAATAATTTGGAGTCAGATAAGAGCCAGTAGCCATTTATATAAATAACTTTCTTTATTTGGTTATCTTTTCCAAATAGAATCAAAGACTTTTATTAACAAATATATCTAAATAGTTATATGAGGATTAAAAGGGACTTTCCTTTAAATAAACTTAAATATTTAATGATCCAATTAATTAACAATTAGAATATCGATCACGTAGAGATTACCGCGATAAGAGATCCCAGAATTATATTCAATGATGTTCCTATTGAACATTTAACTTTAATCTCACTCCTAATATAAAACTTTAATTATAAATCAATATTTACCACACTGCAGCTCAGCTCTTCCTGAGATTTATCCACCTAGAAATCTTCAATAATAAATCTCTCACTTCACCGTTATACCTTCCTGCTTCAATCTCTCTCTCCTACTGCTTTTTACTTTACTATTCCGTTTGACTTAAATACTTTATCTAATCTGCATAACAAGGAATCCTGTCCTCTTTTTGAAGCTGATTGGAAATAGGTAGGGGAATTAAATTTCCCTAAAAAGACGACTCAGAAGGTTAGTGATAAAGTTCCGTATAGGTTTGTCGCAACACCACTTATGAAATTCATCCCTGCGGTCTTGAACATTTCTATTAATTGATGCTGCAATTCGATTACCTCTTCTATACTCTCGGATCTCGAAAGTATGTCATCCATGTAGTAGTCACTCATCACCACAGGAGCTGCTAAAGGAAAATTATTAGCTTCATCCATTGCTAACTGCTTCAAAGTTCTCATGGCTAGATAAGGTGCGCTAACTGTACCGTAGGTGACTGTAGTTAACTCATACGTTTTTATTGGTTATCCTATGCCCTTTTCCACAGAATTCTTTGCAAACACGTTTGCTCCGGATGTATGTTTATCATGCGAAACATTTTCTCTACATCCGTAGTAAAGGCATACTTGTGCTTTCGGAAGCGAATCATAATGGAAAAGAGATCTTCTTGGACCAGTCCGCCATTAAATTGAATTGAATTTAGAGATTTCCCACTCATTGAAGGATTTGATGCATTAAAAAAAAGTTCTCAGTTTAGTTGTAGGTTTTTCGGGGCGATAAACACCATGGTGTGGCATGTAAAATGCAACCCCAGACTCATTCGCCTTGATTTCTCTCATGTGGCCCAAATCCTCATATTCCTGTAAAAATTTGTCATACAGGGACAAATATTCTTTATCTCTACTTAGTCGTTTCCACAAAGAGTTTAATCTCTGAATTGCGGTTTGTCTGGATTCACCAAGACATGAAGGATCTTCTTTTAATGGCATCGCCACCGTATATCTCCCCTGGTCATCTCTCGAACGAGTGTTTTTAAAATGGTCTTCACAAATATCTAATTCACTGGTTTTAACAGAATCGATTTCTACATTTTCGATTTCCCAAAACTTCTTAATTGAAATCTCTAGATTATCCGCAGCCTGAATAAACCCACAATGTTCTTTTCCCTTCGCGTCTGAAGAAGTAGATCCTGAAGCGACAAATCCGAAAACAGTGTTTTGAAAACTAATATTTAAACCCTCCATCTTGAACTGTCCGGGTAACATTAATTCATAAAATACTTCTGCAGCTAATAGCATTTGCACGCGCTCTGGAATATTGAAATTTTTGTCAGCTAATTTAAGATTGGGAATATTATTCAGATTAAAATCGATTTTTGTTGTTGGAACAAGATCTTCCGTTATTGTCGGTACCAAAAAAAAAGTCTAATGTTTTAATGTAATTCCCTTCTTTATTGCTAATAGATACTGAAACGCGCGAGTCTATTGGAATTACTGTTTTGTTTAGTCCCGAAACCGAAACATTAGTTTTGTATTTTTTCAATCAATTAAATCGCATAAGCGTTTAGTTAAAAAGTTCGAGGTACTTCTACTGTCTAGAATTGCTTTGACTGGGAATAAACCATTTCTACTTTCAATGTAACAAATTGCTGAGCTTAGCAAAACACATTTTTTTCTGTTTATACCCGTTGCGGTTAGTAAGTTGTTTTGAGTTTCTACTTGCGGCTCGAAGACTGGCGCTGATGTGTTTAGAGGTTCAAAGGTGGAATTCCTTACTTCCTGGTTTTTGGCTGCATAATGTATCGTTTTATGATGTCTCTTTTGACACCCAGAGCAAACAAATCTCGATTTACAGTCTTTCGCTCTATGAGATGTAGAAAGGCAATTAAAGCAAAGGTTATTAGTTTTAATCAGATCAGTTCTCTTATTTATGGGAAGTTTTAAATATACTGCACACTTATATAATGGATGCGATTCAGCGCAACAAATACATTTAGAATCTTTAATCTCACTCAAAAATACCCTTAACGCGTTTTTCACTGGATTATTTCTAGTAAGGACATTCGGCAAAGGTTTTAAGCCCTTTCCCCGAGAAGTATTATACAAGTCTATCTCTTTGGCAAGTTCTAGTGGGCGAAACCAATTATTTCCTGCTCGAACGGAAATGTGTGACGCTACCTCTTTTTCAAGCGAACTGTGCCAATTTGTAATTAAGCGAGAAGTATAATGAATATATGTTTCATTTTGATGACGCGTAGCTTTTTAAAATTGTTCAAGGAATTGATTTGCACTTGGCTCGTATTCTCTTAGTATTATTGATTTTAGTTGTTCATAATTGTTAAGCTCGTTATCTTTAACATATGTTAACACATTTGAAGCTTTTTCTCCCAACAAATTTAATAAAATCTCCGACTTGAATTTCTCGGGCACATTTTTTGATACAAAGGCTCTTTCTAACGAAGTGAAAAAGAATGCTCAACCTTCAGGTCTATTAGGCACTTTCACCGTTAGGATTCGAACACTTTTCACCAACGCACCCAGCGAGTTACAACCCTCACCTGTTCTCTCGTTATCTGAATTAACTCTAAAATTTAAGCGTGCAAGTTCAAGCTCAATCTCCTTTTCTCGTAACCTATTTTCCGCTTCTTTTTTACGGTCTTCCTCTAATCGCACTCGCTTACGGTCTTCCTCCGCTTTCTTACGGTCTTCGATCGTATATTGAATTAATTCTTTAACAAATTCAACATCCTCTTTAAAATATTTATTTTCTTTAATAATTTCAGTTAACTCAACGATAGTTACTTTTTCAGCCACAGTCTCACCAAGTTCAAAAGCTACGATCCGAAGATCTTCCTTACGGCAGTTCTTAAACATTTTACTAAAATTAATTTAGTTCTCAATTTATCACAATAAAACACATAAAAAGACCACTACTCACGTCACCTTGAATAGCTCACTTCTCCGGCTCGACGGACCATGTTGGGGAGTGGTCCCTATGTGTTTTCTCTCAGGAAACCAGACGAAGATGTTGACAAAATACCTTTATTTCCACACTCGGTTGCTCGGGGCGTATGTCGGAACACTTGCGATGGGCACCGTAATTCCTCGCTCGTCTGATCTCCCACACACACTCTGAAAACTCTTGCAATAATAGATGCTTTAGATAAATTTTATTACTACCTACATGGCCAAAAATTTATCATACATACTGACCATGCAGCTCTTGTTTGGCTAAAAAATATTAAAAATTTAAGAGGTCGATTATTCCGCTGGTCATTAAAGCTAAATATATATTTATGATTATGAAATTAAATATTTAAAGGGTTCTACACTAACATTGAAGCAGATATGTTATCCAGGCATCCAGTTGCTTATCCCCTTTAACACTCAAGACATTTGCTTGACATTAATGAAATTAAAACTCATTAAAAGAATGATAATCTTTGTAGACCTAAATACCATGAGATCAAAGATGTAATAGTAATTAAAAAGAAAAATTTACATGTGAAATAGTTATACTATTTTCATTAAGATTAAAACTGTTGAATTACGCTCATGAGCAGTTTGGTCATCCTGGTGTTCATAAAATGTCATTGGGATAAAAGCGTCGGGGTGCTCTATATTAATTGTTATAATTTTTTACTAGTTCTGTTCCGAAATGCTGAGTTAGTGTAAAAATGTAGTACAAAGCACACACCCCACGCTTTTACCACAATGAATATTGTTAATAATTTTATTCTTATTTTAAGAATTATTCATTTACTTTTTAGTTCGATTTATTATATAAGTGGGTTTCAAAGTGGTTTTTTTTAGCTATAATTTATTTTTCATTTTTCAGTTCGATCTACAAAATGTAGCTAAAGTTGTATTTCCAAGATTGTCATGACCAAAAAAAAAAAAAAAATAAAAAATTTTCTCCCCACCAAAATTATTTCCGTCATTTGTAGCAAGTCTGATGGGAATAATTACCCCCGTCACATTTATTTTCCTTCATTACTACGCCCCGTTACTCTGGACGGGAATAAGTTATTAAAAATTCTAAGTGTGCCAAATTTCTTCCACTGTAATTATTGCTCAATTTAAACATTGAAAACAACAACTAATGAAAAGTAATCAATAAACTTAAAACATGATATGGTAGTAAATTATAATTTAAAATATAGCAATGAGTTTTTTTAAAAAATAAAATAACATTGGATCATCCTACGTAATTTTGGTTATTAACGATTATTAATGAATGTTCATTAATGATTCATTTGAAGATTTCCACAGCTTTAAGAAGTACAGTCGGATTCATATTCTTTCAAGATTCTGTACTCCCCCCCCCATCCGGTAGAGTGGTTCGTGACGTTGACTGCTGTGCCGTGGGGTCTGGGTTCGAATCTCGGAGGCATGTATGTTTGTAAATGTATGGTGCCTTCGCGGTCTGGGGGTACTCTAAATAGCCATCGATGTCGCAAGTCCTCTCGTGAGGTAGATGGAAGAAGAAGAAAAGGTTGGAGGCCTCTGATCAACCACCGGCAGGGTGTGCTCTCTCTAAATTGGGGTGGAACCGAGCCAAATCGTATTGTCACCTGAATAGTGCTCAAAGCTACGGCTAACGAATTCCACGATGAATTTCGCAGGGCTTGATCTGATGTTACTGTCGATCAGGCGGCATGCTGTGAAAGAGTGATAGTCAAAGAAAGGTACTACTTCAGCCAACCGTAAGGTAGATGTTCTTTTAAAGTTCTTGTCTAAGTCCTGACAGAAGTGGCGTAAGCAATAGTAGGCGTGTCATTTGACTAACCAGTCGAAATGGCGGTGTTTGCAGAGGAAGAAGCTTTTTGTTTCCTTGAATTTAACAAAATGGAATCCACAATTTTTGCTGGACAGCATTTTTAATCATGATTCGGAACACAACCTCCCACTAGAAATGGTATGAAAAATCCAAGACTACGGGCTGTTCGTGCCAAAGTTCGGGACGAAGCCGAAACAGCGCAATTCAGCCACTATCGTTGAAGTTGATACACGTGTGGGCATAAATGACACGATGAGTGTCGTGTGACTAAAGGCCGTATCACACGTTCACGTTTCAAGCAATTTTTCGTCCAATTCGTGCAATTTTACTCAGTTGCTATAGCAACGGCTTTCAAACAACTTTTTGCTAGTGAGCTCAAAAAAGTGTTCCAAATAAGAATTGCTTGAAATTCTAGCCAATGGGGTTCTTCGGCGCCCCACGTCATAAACAAGATGATGGCTTCGGTTTCGTCTCAAGGATGGCGAACCAATGGCACGCGTGCCAATGGTGGCACGCGACAGAATATTTCGGGCACACCATCGATCAAGAACGATTTGCATTTTAGCTTAAAATAATTAAGTTTACTATGAAGTATTATGAACAAATGTGAGTGATCCGTCGCGACGCCGACAAGTCGGGGAGCAGACTCGTTTGTTATGTCTTGCTTAAATACTTCGTGTATTATAATTGCTAATGATCCAAAGTTTATCTACGCATAGTGTGTGTATGTAACTATTTCTAAATATATTCAAGTTGTTTAAAAAATATATTCTAACGTTTATACATTAATAGTTCAGCTTGTACACATCTAATTTATTAATGTGATCTAATTCTTGTCTTGTAAGTCTAATTCATAAAGTAACTCTCACTGCTTTATTTTTACAAATTTTAATGACCTGAGACAAAAGCGAAAGAGCAGACACTACAGAAATCCCGTACAAGTACTCAATTTTCTAAAACAAATAAATCTGCGCATGAGCCTGCAGTCGTGCGCAGTCAGTGAAAAGGGTTTTTTGGAGGGGGGAGGATCAAGCGAGCACACAGAATAGTCAATTTCGTCGACACAACTGTACATTTAAAGTTTATTTTTGTTAAATTTATGATTTTAGCTGCTATTTAACATAGCTAGTTCAGCAAAAAAAAGTGCAAGATAGTAAGTGTTGCAGAGAATTTCAAACTTGGTGGGCTGAGAAATATGGCATGATCAATAAAGGTGACAAAGCGGTGTGTGTTTTATGTTCTGGAACAGTGGTATGCAGAACATATATCGTCTGTAAAACGGGATTTTGAAACAAATCACAAATCCTTTTGTGAAAAAAGCGAACCAGAGCAAAAAGAATTAATTGCAAGTGAAATAAAAGACAGAAATAAACAGTCGACGTCAATATTTAAATATGTAAGCAAAAATTGTCACACAAGTGCGGCAAGTTACTCGGCTGCAAATGCCATTACTCGGCATGGTAAACCTTTTCAAGAGGGAGAGTTTTTGAAGGAAGCTTGGTTGGCATGTGTGCCCTCACTTTTTGATGATTTTGATAATAAAGATAAGATAATTCAGCGGATCAAAGATGTTCCTCTATTTAGAAACACAATAAAAGATAGAATCTTGAAACTGGCAGAAAATGTTACAGATCAACAAAAAAAATGACATTAACTCCACTCCTTTTATACCGCTGTGTCTTGACGAAAGTATTGACATTACTAAATCGACACGTTTAGCTGTCTTTGCTCGATATTGTGTAGGAAACATTATTAAGGAAGAATTAATTGTGATAACATCGTTGTTAACAACTAAAGAGTGTTTTTTTTCCAGGTATAGAAGTTTAAGTTGGCATTACTTTCCAAGATGGCGACCGATTTAACAGCTGTAAAGTGATTTATTCTCAGTTTGGTTTGGCAATTCATCAAAACGATCATCAAGCAAGGCGTAGATTCGTCGAATGAGCCCAAAACGAGATTGCCGTTGTTCCCGATTTTCATAAGCGAATTTTGTTTAGCGATGAAGCGCCCTTCTGGTTGAATGGCCTACGTCAACAAACAAAACTGCCGCATTTGGAGTGAAGTTAATCCACAAGTGTATGTCGAAACACCGTTACATCCAGAAAAACTGACTGTTTGGTGCGCTTTATGGGCTGGTGGAATCATATGTCCGTACTTCTTCAAAAACGATGAAGACCACAACATTGCAGTCAATGGTGATCGGTATAGAGCCATGATTACTAACTTTTTCATTCCTGAATTGAACAATCATGATGTCCAGGAGCTGTGGTTCCAACAAGACGGCGGAACATGTCACACAGCTCGTGCCACAATCGATTTATTGAAAGACACGTTTGGTGACCACCTAATTTCACGTTTTGGACCTGTGAATTGGCCTCCAAGATCTTGTGATCTAACACCGCTAGACTATTTTCTGTGAGGCTATGTAAAGTCATTGGTCTATGCGGATAAGCCACAAACGCTTGACCATTTGGGAGACAACATTCGCCGTGTTATTGCCGATATACGGCCACAAATGTTGGAAAAAGTCATCGAAAATTGGACGTCCAGATTGGACTACATCCGAGCCAGCCGTGGCAGTCATATGCCAGAAATCATATTTAAAATGTAATGCCACAAGATTATCTTTCGAATAAAAAAAAATTCATGTCAATCGAATAATACATCGTTGTTTTATTGCAATTTAAATTTCTATACTTCTAAAAAAACATCCTTTACAAAGGACACAGATATTTGTACAGCAGTAAGAAACTCCCTTGCTGAAAAAGAAATTGATTTGAAAAAAATTGTTTCAGTAACCACTGATGGTGCTCCAAATATGGTAGGCAAAAAAAAAAAAAAAAAAAATGGTTTCATTTCTTTATTTAAAACAGACGTAGGACATTCGATTCTTGAATGCCACTGCATTATTCATCAACAAGCCTTATGTGCAAAGAGTGGTTTAACATCTCTTGATAATGTAATAACTCTAGTCACACAAAAATAGTCAGCCTCATATCATCGCAGGCTTTAAATAAAAGAATGTTTGATGCTTTGTTAGACGAAGTCAATTCGGTGTATAATGGCTTACTAATGTATAATAATGTCCGCTGGTTGAGCCGCGGGAACGTACTTCAAAGATTTGCTGATTGGTTGGAAGAAATCAGACTGTTTCTACAAAATGAGAGAAAAATTGAACAATACCCACAGTTGATGGATATTATGTGGCTTTTAAAATTTATGTTTTTTAGAGACACATATGCCAACATTTCAATGAATTGAACATAATGCTTCAAGGCCCGAATAAAACAGTTATCGTCATGATGGATTTCATTCGCGCTTTTGAAGCTAAACTATATATATATATATATATGTGTGTGTGTGTGTGTGTGTGTTTTCAGAAACGATATCTCATTACAAAAAACTACAAATACTTCTCAAACTTGAAAAAAAATATCAAAGATTTAGATGCCCAAGAGAAACGAAATGAAGAAACAGTTATTGATTAATTTATTACCATAATTGATTCTTTAATCAAAGAATTTTCAGCGAGATTTTCTCAGTTTAAGGAATTATCGGAAACGTTCAGATTTATTATGTACCCTGATGTGATTTCGTTTGATTAACTGAACTTGTCTCAATTCGATTTGTTGGAAATTGAAGAACTTGAAATGCAACTGATTGATTTCCAGTCTAATTCAATATGGATTCAAAAGTTTATTGAAACAAGGACAAAGTTGTAATTGATTGAAGCAGAAAGATTGACAAGCAATATAAGTAAAAATGCCAGTAACGAAATTTTGGAAGCATGGAATTCGATTCCAGACGCATTTAACTGTTTGAAGAAACTGGCTTATGCTATTTTAATTAACCATATTTTCATCTACCTATGCCTGCGAGTCATTATTTTCAGAGATAAAAATATATAACAACAAAGACTCGCTTAGAAACCGTTTAAAAGACGACTCGAATTCAGCATGCATTCTACTAAAAATAACATCTTATAATCCTGATATAATTTATTTGTCATCTAATCTACAACAGCAGAAGTCACACTAATGTTATTTTAATTTAAATTACAAGTATAACTAAAACATTTATTACTATACAGTGCAAAATGTATTTTTTCGTATTAAATAAAGAATTTTGATTTGCTCGTATTTAGTTTTATTAGTTCTTCAATAATCACAAGTCAAAATTATTTAATGGCACGCCTATAACTCATTAAACGTTTCTTTAGAAAAAATGGCACGTTGACCCAAAAAGGTTCGCCACCCCTGGTCTAACACATCAGAGATGCCGTATAATATTTTAACGGCGTATAATATTTTAAACAGGATGGTGCTCAATTTCTGTTTACGCCCATCAACAAAAACTTAAGTGGAATAAAAGAAATAATTTTGGATGTTCATTTTCCGAAGCAGAAAAATTGCGAGTAATTTTTCAATGTGGAGATAGAGCGCGGCTGACGTCAGAGCATGCCGTTTTGTTTACGACCACACTTCCCCCTCAGTAGGACGAAAAATTGCTTGAAAAAATTGTACCAAAAATAAACGTGTGATACGGCCTTAAGGATTTACACATAGAATTGTGTCTCCATGCAATTGTGTGGCATTCAATATCTTACATTGTTCTTGATTTGTAGTCCAGTGAAAACTGTATACTGCGGTCGCGGATGTGAGAGAGTTCGAGCGAGAATCAGACATTTCTCAAGTTTTATTTTTTTTATCACTTTATGAATATAAGTGAGAATGCATTCTAATAACTAAACCCGATGAGTAATCCACCTTATTAATCTTATAATATAAATAGGAGCACTCCTGGACGCTCTTGCTGCAACATCTTTCTCTTAATCTTTCCTTTTGCGATACTAAGCGGTCGCTCACACTAGGCTTTCTTTTTAGAATAAATTTTCAACCATCGCCGCCTACTCCACAATTAGCAGTTCGTTTGCAGTCACATAAAATTAAGTCCTCTCAAAGGGAGAAGCGGATTTCACAGTTCAAAAGAGTATTTTACTCAAAAGGATTAGGGGAAGCCCGAAAAGAACTCGTTGCACTTCTTTATGAATCACCTTGTATTTTCAAATTTCGGAGCAAAAATGTATAATTCCAGAAAAGTCTTTATTTATTTATTTATTTTTGCTTTATCAGATGGACTTCGTCAAATTTAAATCAATACTCTTGTCTAAGCGTAAGAGAAAACGTAAACGTTCCATAGAATTAATATTACGTTCCCGAATTAGAAATGGCTTAGTCATATATCGCATTAAGAACCTTTACAAAACAAAGCGTAACTTTATTTCTTTATCCCATCAAGCAATACAACTTTCGTAAATAGTTTTTAATTTATCGTTAAATGTATTTTACTCTATAAAATGGAATATCTGTGTGTCAGTTACAAAAATTATAGCTATTTGTTTATTTTAATTACATCACTGTCATTTTTCACCTTTCTTAGGCCGCATCTGCAACCCTCATATGACTGTCTACACAATGAGTAAGTTCGCTTCAGTTGCTTTCACGGAATGCCTTCGAAGAGAAATAGAAGTTTGGGGAATCAAAGTCATCTCCATAGAACCAGAGTGTTTCAAGTACGTAAATGGATATCTTACAACTACTAATATTCTTCTTGCGAATTGTGAGGAGATAGCGTAAGAAAATTTAAAGCGAGTGGACAAAAAAAGAGATGCGTTTATTATCATCAAAGTACATGCGAAGACTCGTTGAAATTAGTAGGGTTGCCAAGTAGGCGAAATTACAAAGTGCGCCAAGAAAGGTGCTCCGTCGCCAAAGGCGTGTTTACAAGTACGAAACATCCCACCGGCGTTGAAATATGCAATGTTTCAATATATATATATATATATATATATATATATATATATATTACAACACTCTTTCGACATATAAATGTAAAATGAAGCACAATAGTTACAATTGACATAATGAATACAATTAATAAAAATAGTTGAACACATACAATATACATTTCAATTTAAAACAAAATTATGTACAATTGGTACAATACAAATTTTAGAAATAGGCCTTTTGAAAATTACTTTGGTGGTTTGGATATCCGCTATTCGGACATTACCATCTGGACCTGGATATACCTTAATTATTTTTCCTAGGGGCCACTGGTAAGTTTTGGAAGTTGAATGTCCTTTATTAAAACTAACATACCAGGACTTAGGTTTTGTTTTTTAAGGAGCCACTTTGATCGCTGTTGCAAGTGGCTTAAATAGCTGTTTTTCCACAATTTCCATATGGTCTGCACCATTTTTTGAACTCTCTGCCATCTATTGAGTAGATTGTCCCTTCTTTCGGTTAAGTTAGGCTCTGGGAGGGAATTTATAGGTTTTCCAATCAGAAAATGACCTGGTGTCAAAACTTGAAAATCGTCAGTGTCAGTAGGTAAAGGTGAGAGGGGTCGTGAATTGAGGATGCCTTCTATCTGAGTTGTTACTGTTAAAAACTCTTCAAGTGTTAGTCTTGCGGAACCTACTACTCTCTTTAGATGATACTTAAATGATTTCACGCCCGACTCCCAGAGGCCACCAAAATTGGGTCCCCTAGGGGGCGAGAATTTCCAAGTGATACCTTCGGAGGAAAGCATATTTGAAATGTGTGTGTTTTCGTTACCTATCATTAATTTGTATAAACGTTTTATTACTGCGGAAGCTCCAGTAAGATTTGTTGCATTGTCGCTAAAAATGATGGAGCTTTTACCACGACGCGCAAAAAATCTTTTTAATGTTGCTATTAGTGCTTCGGAAGTTAAATCTGAGACAAACTCTATGTGCACAGCCTTTGTTACCATACATACGAACAAAGCAACATATATTTTTTGAAATGTGCCCTTTCTCTGCCCCATATATTATATTTCAAATGGCCCACATAAATCGATTCCTACATTTAAAAATGTTGAACTAGAAGTAACTCTTTCTGCAGGAAGATCTCCCATAATCTGCGTTACGACAACTGGCTTGTTTCGGAAACATTCTACGCATTCGTGAACTACCTTGCGTGCAACATTTCTACCACCAATTGGCTAGTATTTTAAACGAACCGTATTAAGAAGGGCTTGGGGGCCTACATGAAAATCTCGCTTATGATAATACTGAAAAATTAGTTTGACTAATTTATTTCCACTTGGCAGAATAATTGGATGTTTCTGATTAAAATTTAGCTTAGAATGTGCTAGTCTACCACCTACCCTAATTAATCCTTCGGATTTATCTATGAAGGGATTAAGAAATCTCAACTTACTTGTAGATGGAACTGACACACATTTCCCTTTTTATAGCAGCGATTTCCGTTGTAAAGTACTTTACTTGTACAAGTTTTAATAGAGATTTTTCCGCATCTGCGTATTCCCTTTGTTTAAAGAATCCTGTTTCCTTAACGGTTGATTTTGAATTTTTAAAAAACCTGAAAATAAAGACTAAAATTCTGATTAGTTTAAAAAAATCATTAGTGATAGAAAGTAACTCATCTAAAAATTTAGAGTAATTGTTTAAAGACAAAGTTAATTTAGGAACTGGCTTAAGTTCATTAATATAAAATTGATCAGTTAAGTCACTAGAATTTTGCTCAGTCCGATGAGAAGGTAAGTTTAATTTAGAGAAGTCCGGTCCTTTAAACCACAGTTCACTGGTTGCAAGGGTCTTGACGTCGAGTCCTCTTGAAATTAGGTCAGCGGGGTTGAGCTCAGAAGGAATATGTTGCCATTGGAAGTCCCTTGATAGCTGCTGAATTTGAGAAACTATGTTGCTAACAAATATCTTGAGCTGGTTAGATGGAGAGTTTATCCATGCAACTGCTATGGTTGAGTCTGAATATAGATTAACAAAATTCATTTGCATTTTTAATGCAGCTTTCACCTTGTGAATAAGTTTTGCGAGAAGTAGGCAAGAGCAGAGCTCCAATCTGGGGATCGTCATGGATTTGATTGGTGCTAATCGTGATTTACTACAGAGTAGTTGATTGGTTGTCTCATTAGTTTGAACATAAATGAATGCTCCATAAGCCTTTGAAGAAGCATCAGCAAATTCGTTTAACACTACGAATTTTGTGGGAACTACTACAAAACATCTGGGAACATGGATGGATTCGATGTTCTTTAGAGTTTG
Organism: Trichonephila clavipes; assembly: GCA_019973935.1. NCBI lineage: Eukaryota > Metazoa > Arthropoda > Arachnida > Araneae > Nephilidae > Trichonephila > Trichonephila clavipes. The sequence goes on along the minus strand of BMAU01000146.1, from coordinate 310,840 downwards.
AATAAAGTTTCTCCATTGTGTGGACATATCTGGAGGTAGTGTCTCATTCCAGTCTAGTTTCAACAACCACAGTTGTTGCATAAATATTTTAGCTTTCGCAATGACAGGTCCTAGAAGTCCGAGGGGATCGTAAATTCGGGCTATTTGCAAAAGCACGTCTCGTTTGGTGTAGTTGCAGTCTGTACTGGTGGTTACTTTGTACGTGAAGGAATCACCTGAACTGTCCCAAAGCATACCGAGAGTTTTGACCATTACTTCCTCAGAAATACGGTCAAGCGAAAATTCTCGAAGTTCTGTGGATGGAGCCTTGTTGGAACACCATTTGTGCAGCGTCGTGCCTCCTCGTTGGAGTAGCTGCGTTAATTCTTATTTGAGTTTTTCAAACTCGCTCGCAGTTCAGACTGCAACTACACCAAACGAGACGTGCAATCATCCATGTACAAATCCAATCATCAGTAGTACCTCTGAAGCTAAAGGAAAGTCCTTTTCCTCATCTAGGGCAAGTTGTTGCAAAACCCTTGTTGCTAGGTATGGAGCGGACGTGGTTCCGTAAGTGACTGTTTTTAATTCATAAACTTTAGTTGGTGCGGTTTTACTGTTCTTCCATGGGATTTTTTGAAGCTTAGTCTGCGAAGGATTAACTTCAATCATCCGGAACATCTGTCTGATATCAGCTGTGAATGCATATGCGTACGTTCTAAATCTAATTAAAATTGAAAATAGATCTTCCTCGATCACTCCTCCCTTGCACAGTAAATCGTTTCATGAAAGTCAACTAGACGTTTTTGCACTAGCATTTGATGCGACGCTGTTTTAACTTATTTAATGTCTACAACTTTTAACCCAGATTCCTAATTTCACATCGCATCATGACTATTAATTAATTTAACTAATTCTAAAATTAAAACACTCATCTCACAATAAATCATACACTGATCGTATAGTTTTAAAACATTATTAAATTTATTTTTAAGCACAAGTATTTGGAAATTTACTTCATTACAAGATCAAAATTTAACTTAGCTTAAGAGAGGGAAATTGCTAGGGAATGGATATGGTTGATGCCCGGAGTCTCCGGAGTTTTTTGAGATTGTCTGCAGCTCTGGGATCGGCTCTGTCTCTCCGTCTCTCTCAAAATCGGGGTGCGTCCCGTTTTATTTTACGACTTATCACACAAAAATCCTAGAGCGGACTCTTTGTCTTGTCCAATTTATTTGTCTCTGATTGGTCCAGAGACCAGCGCAGAGTTACAGCATTCCAAACCCCAAGGGTTTAATGAACTTTCGGGAGCGCGGGAAATCTCTTGACGCACCCGCGATTTATGGGTCTAGTGACCCCCAGGCGCGGGAAATCTCTGGCACACCCTTGCAGAAGGAATGTCACTGTCTAGTGAGGGGAAATTGAAACGAATTCCAAAAAACTGACTTTGAAATTTTGAGGTCTGCTGAATAATTCGTTCTGGCCTCCCATCACTCCTCCCCTCTCTCAAATACACAGCACAAAAAAAAATTAAAATCAGCAATAAAAAGAAAAAAAATGTTCCATCACGAGAAGAGAGTTCGGCGATCATATGTGTGTCCCGACCAGAAGAAATAGCTGATGCATCGACACTGCGAAGAATGTTAGGCGCTCCGGCGGGACGACACATCAAAAATATGTAGTCCGTCCACGATGAGTAGAAAATTTTCTGTAGAGCTATGCAACATATCCAAAGTCTGAAGTCCGTCCACGATGAGTAGAAAATTTCCTGTAGAGCTATGCAACTTATTCAAAGTCTGAAGTCCATCCACGATGAGTAGAAACTTTCCTGGCCCCGTAGGTTCCGGCAGATGCGGAATAAAAGTGCTCCATGTACACTGCAATAGAAAAAAAAATTTGTCTCCCAAGGAAAGCATATTAGTCATGAAACCAAAACCAGTGTATAGAAAGAAAAACTTGGCCCCATTTGACTTCCGCCGCAGACTCCAAGCACCAACCGCGTCATTCCTACAATTTATAATTGAAAATGTAACAGAAAGGAAGAAAAAAAATTATAAAGTAAATTCCAAAAAGTTAAGTCCCAAGTCCGTTAGCGGTGAGAGGGGAAAAAATAACTACTAACAACTACAATTAAATTCATGTTACGAACAAATAATTGCCGAATGGGTCACCAAACAATTCACAAGGACAACATATATAAAATAACAAATAGAAATAATCGTATAATCACAAAGAATCATGTGCCACTAAATCATAAAAAAAATAAGACGAGTAACGCATAGTAAATTCAAAAATTGCATATATAACAGCTTCGATACTCACAATAACCACACATACGAGCATCGAACAAAATACTTTGTGATAAGAAATAAGTACAAGTGAAAACATATATAATCAATACAAACGTGGCGCTAAGAAACAGACACCTCATAATCGTATAACATCGAAATCTTGACACAACTAATATGATGTGCATGTATCAGATGACCAAAAAAAATTATTATTTTAACCTTTAACAGTACTCAAAGTATAAGAAATTGCGATGGTTCACAAAGAGCAACGATAACAATCTTTAGTAAAAAAAAACTAAAAAAAAAATTATTATAAAATAAAAAATTAGAAATTCAAGCGAATAGTGCGTAGGTGAAGAAAAATTAAAATAACCTCCGAGAATGCTTAATAGCCTAAGAAATTTAAAAAAATTCACTACAAGCATTGGTTACAATTTGAAATTAATGAAAAAATTAATGCGATTAAATTTAGAATTGCAAACTATGAGTGTGCATTTGATCAGGATGCATCCCCAATGTTTACAAAGGCAGAAAAAAAATTGCACATGCAAATCCGATTATAAAAAAAACTATATCGATTAATACTTTTAAAAAAAATTTGAGAGAAAAAAATTTCTTCTACATTCAAATACATGCGAATTTCCATATTGAGAAATGAATTCCAGAAATCGCAAATGAAGTTGAAAATTTCAGAAAAAAAAATTCATAAACATAAAGTTGATAATGCAACCCATGACATATGAGGCGACACATACAGAGTAAAGTAATTTTAACTAAAACAAAAAAAAGCAAAAAAAAAATATTACAAGTGCTACACATAATTAAACAACATAATTCCCCCAAAAAATTTCACTTCACTAATCAACATCACTTTTTAACATTCCATGTAATACAATGTATCAATTCTAAATAATTAAAAAAAAAACTCATCACAGTGTTTCACTATACTCGCAACAAATATACAAAAAAAAGATCCTCAATTTTCAACAATACCGCTAACTCAATTCATCGATAACCGTCGAATTAATTACTCAAATATCACTCTATAACCTTAACCCAGTGTTTCTCAAACTTTCAATACTGGCGCCCCCCTTTTCAATCACAATTTTTATCGCGCCCCCTTATACATTAATAATGCACTAAATGCAATAATAATGCACTTTGACACTAAAGCTACAATACGAGATCTTAAGTATAAACCATACAAATTAATAACATAAGTATTAAATTTTGAATACTACCTTTAAGCAAAAAAATAAATTAAGTAAGTAATAGGATAATCATTATGTTATTTTTCCTTTCTCTAATTCTTAAATTGAACATATTGCAAAATGCGATGGCTGCTTAGAAGACAAAATATAGATATCTGCTAAATATAGAAAAATAACCCAGAGGGTCAATTTCTAATCATTAGCATTCCTTATAAAAACTTTGCTTTGCAAGACGAGCCCATGGAAGTCGTTAATACTTATTAAACTTGTTCTTAATTTGGTATTAATTAATTATTTACAAAATACTCTGTGCAGCACTGATACATTAAAAGTATACCGGCCGAAGTACCCGCTCTTTGCAGGAGTTCATTTATAAGAAAATAAAATATTCTTGATATAATAGCTGTATTGTAAGGAGAGCAAAGCCAAGTGTGCGACAATGTTTACAAAAATGTAAAATGTTTTTTTTAAAATGATTGCTCAAATTATAATTAGTTTTAAGCGAATTTTAATTTTAAGCCTCACAGAATTAGCATTTATAATTGATGTTAAATAATGAACAATAATATAAAATTCCGATGAGGAATAATTGTATTATTTTTAATATTTAAAGCAAAAAGACTTCAACATGTTTTAACCCGGGAGCAGGCGTGCACTCGATACGGTCGAGCGGAATTATTGTGTCACCCCAATCCTTTTATTATAATTATTTTATTGTACACGATACAAATCGTTATACCAGTGAATAATTTAATTAAGAGAAAGTTTACTTGCCTTCTTTCACTGACTTTTCAATTTTTTTTTGGTAACAAATAAACAGTTTTGCCAGAATTAACAATTTCGTGATCTGTGTGTCCCGCGCTATCACTTCCGGGTAAAAAGTGTATTCATTATGATAATATGTATGTTACTGCTAAAAACAATTGTTATGCTTTACATGTTTGAAAATACTCATCTTGGTCTAAGTCTTGGCCAAGTAATCCAACAAAGTGTGCTCTCCGTGGTTTTCCAAATATCATAAAACTATTTTGCATAGAAAAAAGCGCAACAAAGAAATACATTACTTACAACTTCCTTAAATGAGAAATAAACACATAAGAAAGGGGTCATAACTAACTGTACCAATAACTTAGAAGGTCAAACAAATTACAGCTATAATGTGCAGTATTTCAAAAATAATGACAGTGATTAATTTTTATGTTCTTAAATTTTTTCGATTCTGGATGTGGGATCTGTTTTTTCTCTGAAAGAGTAGTAAGTTAGTTTTAAAAAAGAAAACGTAATAAAACTCTCTCATCAAGGGATTACAGCAAATTAAATAAAATATTTTTTATTTGGTTATAGGATCAAAGATAGCTAATTAAGTATTGAAGAATTTTTTTTTTGATGATTTAATATCGCCTATAACTTATATCAGAGTAAAAGTACATTTTTTATTATGTCTGAAAGTATTTTGTTTTAATTCATTCCAGTAAGTTAATTATTTTTTAAATCTTTTATTTTCGATATGCTCACGCCCCCCTCGTAAGGTTATCGCGCCCCCCAGGGGGGCGCGCCCCACAGTTTGAGAAACACTGCCTTAACCCAAAATTCTCAGTAACCTTAAAATGATTCCTCAATCATTCAAAAATGCCTTTACCTCAAAGATCATTCATATCCTGTACCTCAATAACACTAACTAAACTTATCTGCAACTTCCAAATAATTAATCGACTTCTCCACAATACCATTAACTAAAACCCATCTATGCCCATCAACTTATTTACACAAAATCTCACACAATCCTCAACTCGAACTTTCCTAGATTCATCTCAAAACATTCTTAACTATACCACACAATCATTAATTCAACTTATCTATGTTCATCAACTTATTTACTCGAAATCGCACAAAATCCCTAACTCAAATTACCTTCTCTACATCAAAACAACTTTCTCAAATATACCACATAATTATTATAACTCAATTTTTCATTTCCATATAAAAAAAACTCTCGAATTTACCACATACTTTTGGACGAAACTTATCTATCTCCATAAAAAAAAAAAAAAAAACTTTCCCAATTATTCTACAAATCCATCAAATTAAAATTTATCTATCTCCTTCGAATAACTTTCTCAAATATTCCACAAAATCCTTAACTCAAACTTATCTAACTCCTTCAACAATAAATAAAAAACAAAAAAAAATTCACACCTGATCATCTGCAACATTTTCAAACCAAAAAAAAATTATCAAACTAAATATCTGAAACTGAAACAATACTAAATCAAAATTCTCTTCTTCGCCAATACCAAACTCAAAGCTAACACAACTACACGTACACAAAACATAAAATTTAACAATACCATTATCTGACCATAAACTTATTTCCAAATAACAATACAAAACTACAATTAAAATCCAAAACCTTAAAAAAAAACTCAATATTCAATTCAATAATCTACCCAAGCGCTACCATGAATAAAAAAAATTAATCTATAAACCAACAGAACTACTATAACGACATCAAACAAAACATTCAATTCCTAGTACAGTTTAGCACACAAGCGAGACAAGATTGACTGCACATTCCTTTAACCAAACCACAATTTAACTAGAGCCCTAAGCAAACAAAAAAATTCCAAATCTATAGCAAAACAACACACACAAAAGATTAAATTAGCATTGAAACACAAAACTGTAAGACTATTAAAGTTTTAAATAAAAATTAGCAATCATATGACAAAACAAAACAACTTGAGCAAAACAAAGTTAAGTTTCAACATAATTTCTTAAGGAAAAAATTCAAACAACCACCTCTATCCATATCTTAACAAGCACAAATTCCAAAGATATCATTATTCAGTAATACACAGCCACTTAAATTAATACACTAACACAACTTATCACTAAAATTGCTTCTGACAAAATACCGCCATTAAAAAAAATTAATCTTTTATGCAAACTCAAAATTTAACAAGAAAAGTACACAGTTATACACAATCAAGTAAGCATGAACTAACTTATTCAAGCAAAGAACCTTTTGTATGTAAAAAAAAAAAATTTAAATACTGGATAATAACCGCAATACAAAATTATTTGATTAATGAAAATGCCAAATATGTATATACAGTAACAACATTCAAATTTCGTGACAGGTGTCCAAAAGACCCCAAAATTTGATTTCTGTTGCAAACATGAATTAAAGCTTAAAATGTATAAAATTAAAATTGACGTGTATACATGAGTCGCATAGCAAAATTAAATATCAATCCTCTTACAAACAACAAATTTATATATTGTCATAAACACATAGCATCAAAAAATGTTTTATCTAGAGCTAAATTAATTAAATAATCAGATACAACAATGTCTCACTTAAACATCGAAACATGACATGAAACAACGTGCATAAAAAAAATCTGAGCTAAAAATTCATTAAATAAATAATTACAACAATGTCTCACTTAAACATCAGAAAACGACATGACACAAGTTGCATAGTTATAAGAAAAATTCCAGCGGAAAGTATGTGAATTAAATGTAAGAGGAAAACCAAAATTTCCATTTTTTTTTTATAAAAAAATACGAGCGCTAAGTAAAGTTTAGCTAAGTTTCATACAAATTTGAAAAATGCAATATAAATAACCAAATTGTAATTAATCATGATGCAAGATAGAAGATTTCCACAAAATTCGACAAAACAAAATATTACGAAAGAAAGGCTATTGCATCGAGAAAAAAATATTATTATCGAGTAGCTCCGAGAGAAAAGTAACAAACAACAAAAAGGGGAGAGAGAATGGCTGAATATCTGATCTCGCTTGCGACAGCAGGGGGGCGCGAGGGAGAAAAATTCCTACTAATGCGCCGGAGAGAACCAACACCCAAAGTTCCTCCCCTGGCATCCGCGGGGGTTGGAGGGGGTGTGTGAAAAAAAATGCTCCGAGTAGGAGTGCGCCAGAATGACATGGACAGCTATCAGCACGAGATGGGACGTTCTCCCTTATCGCCCAAGCACACCAAGATTCAGACCCCACACAAAACGTCCAAGCAACAAAATGACCCCCCAAAATTAATTTGCATGACAACTCCAAATCAAAATTTTAACAGAAACAAGGAGAGGGAGAAAAAAAATTACAACAAATCAAGCGCATTTACGAAGTCCAATGCTCTAACATGCTCTACATGTCCACAGAAAAAAAAATCGATGTAACCAATACTTATTCCCCAAACACAACATCGCTCCAACAATTAAAATCTCATCTCAACCAGAACAACAGATTAACAAAAAAAATTGACAAACCTTAACATCTCAGAGAAAAAAAAGAAACTCAATTCCAAGCGCAAACATAATGAACACACACGCAATAACTATTTCCGTCACAACTTAACCTTTTCCTTACACTTTAATATCTCTAAATTCAAATACTGCACAAATGAACATCTAACCAATTTTTTTTTCTCAAAAACTACTAACCTTATCACTTCAATATCTCAAATTCCAAGTACTACAGCCATAAACACCTAATCAATTACTATCAAAATTTAACACAATTTCTCTAATTTAAGCAGCGCAACATCTAACCAACTTTTATCGGAAATAACATCTTCATAACACTTAAATCACTCAAAATCTAATATCTACACTAATGACAATCCGGCCAATTCCTTTCACTTTCTCTAAATTTAACAACACCATATCGACTACAATTTGAAACAGCAACAACACAAGAAATTTTATTACGAGAACAGTAAGCATAATCAATTAACTAAACCACTTCAAACATTCGGGCCAAAAAAAATTGTTAACTAGCAACGAAACACGTACTCCATATGACAATATACACTCGAATTAATTAAACGGAAAAAAAAATTTTTGAGCACACTAAAATCCACAATACCAACATATCAACACATAAGAAATTGAGATCATAGCTAGATCAGTTAAGATAATGAATACACACATACATATACTAACAAAGAGCATAAGAAAAAAAATACATTAACAACATCTCCAAGTATCTAAATAACAAAAAAAATACTGCGAAAAAAAAATTTCACAACTGGAAAAATTGAGTAATAAATGCAATCAAAACACAATGGCACACAATAAGAAATTATTACATGTTTCACAGATGAACTAAGAGTATCATTGGGTGACCCAACATCTCGTTTAAATTTAAATTTACAAGGAAACAACAAAAAAAAATTTTTTTGAAGAAAATTAATTTAACAACACAACATCATGTCTAGGAAAAGAAAAGGTCACGGCACCAGATGATGAAAAGAAAAAAAAATTCAATGGCTGGTCACGGCACCAAATGATGCAAAGAAAAAAAAATTCGATCCTGTTTACAACACCAGATGATGCGACGCTATTTTAACTTTGTTTAAATTCTATAACTTTTAACCCAGATTCCTAATTTCACATCGCATCATGACTATTAATTAATTTAACTAATTCTAAAATTAAAACACCCATCTCACAATGAATCATACACTGATCGTATAGTTTTAAAACATTATTAAATTTATTTTTAAGCACAAGTATTTGGAAATTTACTTCATTACAAGATCAAAATTTAACTTAGCTTGAGAGAGGGAAATTGCTAGGGAATGGACATGGTTGATGCCCGGAGTCTCCGGAGTTTTTTGAGATTGTCTGCAGCTCTGGGATTGGCTCTGTCTCTCCTTCTCTCTCAAAATCGGGGTGCGTCCCGTTTTATTTTACGACTTATCACACAAAAATCCTAGAGCGGACTCTTTGTCTTGTCCAATTTAATTGTCTCTGGTTGGTCCAGAGTCCAGCGCAGAGTTACAGCATTCCAAACCCCAAGGGTTTAATGAACTTTCGGGAGCGCGGGAAATCTCTTGACGCACCCCACGATTTATGGGTCTAGTGACCCCCAGGTGCGGGAAATCTCTGGCACACCCTTGCAGAAGGAATGTCACAGTCCAGTGAGGGGAAATTGAAACGAATTCCAAAAAACTGACTTTGAAATTTTGAGGTCTGCTGAATAATTCGTTCTGGCCTCCCATCACATTGAAGACTACTCTGAGACGAGTCGTTTTGCTCGATAGACGTAACACCCCGTGATGTGATAAGTAGTACCCGTTTTCGACATCTCAATCTTCCTTAACTTCTTCCATATGTTGTAATAATTCATATTCATTGAGGACCTTTTTGAAGCGATTGCCTTAGAATTTCCTAATATTCCCTCGGAAGAATCAGGTTTGAATGACATTTCGACGAATTTCCCATCCGGTTTCCGTAAATGCGTTTTCTCAAAATGATCGTTGCAATATTTTAGTTCATCACTGTAAACTTCGGTTGTCTCTACTTCTTCTATTTCCCAAAAGCGCTTAAGAGTTTTATCAAGAATGTCTAAGTTCTTCGTTAAAAAACAATTTTTAGGTGTATTATAGAAATTAGTATCTGAAACAACACCTGAGACAAGATAACCGAAAACACTTGATTGCAAAAATAAATTTTCTGCAATTTTTTTATTTTATCGTTGTTTAAAAATGAAAAGAATAGTTCTGCACCCAACAGAATGTTTATCTTTTGGGGGATATGAAAAGATGTATCCGCTAATTTAACTTGCCTGGGAATATTCAAGTTCGAAATATTTAGTCTTTTAGAAGGTGTAAGATTTGCAATATTCGGAACAATTAATAAATCTATCTCCCAAAAGGAATCGTTATTTTCATCCGATAAAACAGCTGTGACTTTTTTCTTTACATTTAATGACGATTCATTCAAACCACAAGTTGGAATATTTACTCTTTCTCTCTTTAAACCCAAAATATGTGCTGCAGCTGAAGAGAGAAATGACTCCCTAGCGCTATCCAGAACAGCTCTCAATGCTTTAAATTCTCCATAAGTGTCTCTCACATAAACTATCACTGTGTTTAATAGAATACTTTTATTCCCGTTACAAAAAAGAGAAAGACCGGTTGGCGCAGAAGTCGAGGCAACTGGCGCCTGCGTTTCGATAGATTTTAAATTATTAGTCTGTTGATTTCTTTCCTGAAAGTGTGTAGGCGCCTGGATCATTACTTCGTTTGCTGAATTATGACTAGTCGGCGTGGAATATTTGTGTAGCAATGTATGATGATCTAGTTTTTTCTTGCATACGAAACACGAACTTTTTAGAGTTACATCTAGTTAAGGGGTGAAGGTCAGATATATAAGCAGTTTTTGCATAGCCTGTTTCTTTGCACTAAATCCAACCTTTCCGATAATTTCATTTCCTTAAATGCGTTACAGTGATAAAGTGGGTGTATTTGTGTTCTACAAGCAACACAGAATTTTGAAAATTTATCTGTTTTTACAAAAAAGGAATTTGATCTCGCGTTATTAAATTTAGATGAAATGTTAGCTTGAATGTTTAAAATTTGGCACCTTCTTTCTAAAATTTCAAGGAAATCGTCAAATTCAGGTACATTGTTGTCTTTTAATGTTAATTCGTATTGTTTGCGGCTGTCTCGATCTAATTTATCAAGAATGATATTTAACAACAACGCGTCCGACGATTTGTCTCTTTCAAATTCTAATATTTTTAATGACCTGAGATTTTTTAAAATTGTGTCCAATACGTAGCGTAGATCCTTGCCTGATTCATGTTTTAGAGACTGGATATTTAAAATGTTCTTTATGTGACAGTTCACCATTAATCTTTTGTTCTCGTACCGTTGCTCTAAAGCTTTAAAGAGAGAATGAAAAGTATCGTCTGCGGTTTCTACGATTTTTGCTTCTCCCTTGAGAGATCCTCTTAAATAATACAATTTTTCATTTTCAGAAAGTTCAGCATTTTCACTAATTATGCTATTGAATTCGTTTTAAGCAAGCTCCATTCCTCAATTTTTCCACTGAAATACGGAAGTGGAATTTTCGGAAGTTTAATAAGCGGTTTCTTCGAGTGTTCATTATTAATGTAGTTATCGGTTTCATTCTGTATTTTTATAGATTTTAATTTATTAATAGAGGTTTTGTGTGTGTGTGTGAGACTTACCTCTAATTTTTGAATGTCGTCATCAACTTCGTAGATTGATGCTTCCACTTTCTGGATTTCTTTTTCTTTTGAAATGCGGTAATACTCTTCTTTGAGAGCTTCATATTTTTGTTTTATATTGAGCACTGAGTCCAATTGAGCTTGAAGCTCAGGAGTGTCCATTTTGCTTTGTCCTTCTGTGAGAACATTATTAAGTTTGGTTAGCTGGCTTTTGATGCCACTGCGTTTGCGGTTTAGCGTAGTTATGTCCGACATAATCAAATGAAACAATTCTGAAGAATTTTCGTTTATTTTAAATCCTTAAATCCATAGGTTCAGGAACACCTCCGGGTCGCTAAGGACCAAATGTGAGGAGATAGCGTAAGAAAATTTAGAGCGAGGGGACAAAAAAGAGATGCGTTTATTATCATCAAAGTACATGCGAAGACTCGTTGAAATTAGTAGGGTTGCCAAGTAGGCGAAATTACAGAGTGCGCCAAGAAAGGTGCTCCGTCGCCAAAGGCGTGTTTACAAGTACGGAACACGAATCTCTCTCTATATAAATGAATGTGCGTCTATTTGTACTCGATAGATTCAAAAACCATACATCCAATCGCTGTGAAAATTTGGGAAATTATTAGTTGTATCCCCGGGAAGGTTTTTGAAATTTTTTTTTAAAATCAGAGTTGAGGTTCTAAATGCTCCCGAACAAAAAAATATCCGCAAAATCTATATATACACTCAGGAACATTGAAAATAGCAACCCAAGAAGAAAGCATTGGATTGAAATGAAATTTAATACACAGAATGACACAGATAAGAGATTCACTTTATCTCAAAAACAAGACAATTAAACGAATACAGGGTGTGCAACGACACAAATACTGGGCAACTCCAATAGTGCGTTGGACCACGTCCGGCTGCAATACATGCCGCCACACGGTCCGGCATTGAGTTGATTAGACACCTTATGTTGTCCTGAGGCAGATGGGCCCACACATCTTGAACAGCCAACTCTAAATCATGTACAGAGTGACACGATGGCATCCGCCGTTTCAGCTGATCCCACACGTGCTCTAAAGAGGACAAATCGGGGAGCGGGCCGGCCATGGAAGAGTCTGAAAATTACGTAGGAAGTCTTGAGCAACTCTTGCTGTATGCGGACGAGCATTATCTTGCAGGAAAATTGCCCCTGGGAGACCATTTAGGAAAGGTCCTACATGGTGTCGAAGAATATCATCAACGTAACGTTGGCCCGTTAAGGTTCCACGCATCACAATTAAAGTGGACCGGCTATCATAGGCTATGGCCCCCCAGACCATTACACCAGCTGTGCGGACAGTGTGGCGTAGAACAGTGTGGGGGGAATTGTACCGTTCACCAGGCCGCCTCCACACACGTACACGGTTAACATCTGTCCCCAAAACAAACCGGGATTCATCACTAAACACAACTTTTTGTCAATCTGTGACATTCCACATTGATCTGGCTTGGCCCCACTGTAGACGCAGTTGCCGATGTTCCGGTGTTAAAGGGAGTGCACGGAAAGGGCGCTTGGATTTAATATTTGCTTCTGCAAGGTGTCTGGAAATTGTTTGTGGAACAATTACTACGCCTACGTCTGCTCGTATCGTTGAACGAGTCACTGTAGGGTCCACAAGTGCTTGCCGCACGATCCTTCGATCCTCTCTCCTCGTGGTCTTCCTGGTCGCTTTAGACCCGGTTTTCCGCGCGTGGGTACCTTCTCGTGTCCACTGCTCCCAACAATTTCTAACGACACACTCCGAACGATCCACCTGTCCAGCAACACGGCACGTCGACCAGCCTGCAGTTTTCATCCCGATGATCAGGCCTCTCTCAAACTCGCTTAACTGTGAGAAATGTCTTCCAGCACGTTTACCTGGCATGTTTCGCTTACCAAAGTCTTCCTACAATCGGCGGGTAATCGTCGCGTTTATGAATATTCGAATTTGCGCTGGCTTATATAGCACCCTCTTCCTGATTGTAGCGCCACCTCGGCGTGTATGAGCATGCGTAGTGGCACAAAACTTGGATCATCACATTACGCTGAACTTATTTGCAAAGTTTCGCGATTGCACTTAGCTTGGGTCACTATTTTCAATGTTTCTGCGTGTATAAAGGAGAAAAGTGACTCACTCACTGACTAATCACGATATCCCCGAAACTATTAAACCTACAGACTTGAAATTTGGTAGATGGGTTCCTTTCATGAAGTAGACATCAGCTAAGAACATATTTTGCAAGGATCGAACCACAAGGGGAGTTACGGGAGTTTAAGGGGAGCTATAGATAATTAGTTCCATTAATAAACTATTACAGTGTTTCTCAAAGTGTGGGGCGCGCCCCCCGGGGGCGTGAGCGTATCGAAAATTTAAAGATTTTTTTTAAAAAAAATAACCGGAAAGAGAAGTAAAACAAAATGCTTTCTTCCATAATAAAAAAAAAATACACACAACAACACTGACATAATTTATGTTTATTATCTGGCTTTTTTCCGTCATCAAATAGCTATCTTTGATCCCAAAACAAATTAAAGAAAAAAAACATTTTGTTTAATGTGCTGTATTTCCTCAATGAGAGATTTTTTTATTACGTTTCAACATAAAATATTACTCGTTAAAAAAAAAAACGAAACCCAGACCCTGAGAAAAATTCTAAGAAGATAAACAATTCACCACTGTAATTATTATTGAAATACTGTACATTAGTTGTAGAAAAAGAAAAGGAAGTCATGATTCACTTTTCAGCCAGGCTGCATAGTACGTTTGCTATTCATTTGATTGACCTTCAATCTTATGGTATGGTTATTATCAATATTAGTTCCCTCCCATCTTTTATGCGTTTGCTTTTCGCTTAGGGAAATTGTAAATAATTGAGTTTTGCGATATTTGGAAAAGAATTGATTGGTTTAACATTTCTGTAGGATAATTGAAAAGTGTCTGATTTGCGTCCTTTATTATGGTCTTGTACTTTTGAATCATTTTGGTTCAGTTTTATTGGATTTTTTCTCAAATCATCAAAGAATTGAATAGTCCTTGAAAGAAGGTAAGTATACTTTCTATAAATTAAAATATTCACTAGAATTCCGATTTGTATCGTGTACAGTAAAAATATATCTAAACAAATGATTGGGGTGACTGAGTCCCCCCGCACTACCATTAATGTTAGTATATAGTACGCGCCTGCTCCCGGGTTAAAACATTTTGAAGTCTTCTCGCTTTAAATGTTAAAAAGTAACACAATTATTCTTCATCGGAATTTTATATTCTTTTTCATAATTTAACATTAATTCTAAATGCTAATTGTGTGAGGTTTAAAAAATTACAGTTCTTTTAAACAGTTATTTACAATTATAGCATTTATCTAAAAAAAAATCATTTTACATTTTTGTATACAATGTCGTGCACACAGTTTTACTCTCCTTACAGTTCAGCTATTATATCAAGAATAATGTTTTATTTTTTTAAAAAAATGAACTCGTGCGAAGAGTCGGTGTTTCAGCCAGTATATGTTTGATGTATCAGTACTGAAGAAGGTATTTTATAAATAATTTCTTATTACTGAATTTGGCCGCGGTAGCCGAGTGTTATAGGTATCGGATCGTGGCTTGCCTTGTCACGAGTTCGAGCCCAGTACCACTAAAGACCCGCCGTGTAGGGCAGCGATGCACGTTAAATCTGTTGAGAGTTGAAACGTTTTCCCGTTGGTGTGGTGTGGTAGTTAGGAGAGAGGGGTGCCAGCTCAGGTGTCATCCACGTCACTTGACCATGGTTCAAAATTACGTGGTCCGTCGTCAAAAGCCCTCGTGCAGCTGAACAGTGCGACGTTAATATTCAATCCATCAATCTTATTACTAAATTAAGAACAAGTTTAATAATTATTAGGGACTTCCACGGGCTTGTCTTGTAGAGGAAAGTTTTTCAAAGGAAGGTTTAATATCAGAAATTACACTTAAAGAGTTAATTTTCTATATTTAGCTGAGATCTATCTATATTTTGTCTTCAAGGCATCCACTGCAGAAAATTCGGTTTGAAAAAGGTAGGATGTTGAAAATGGTAATAGTATACGAAGAGCTTTTGTTTTCAGTACAGATAATTCCTCATCCACCTCTACCTCAAATTCAAAGAGCGATTTATTACAAAATTGCCTTTTAATTTTTCACTGGATGTGAAATCTATGAAGATTTCTTCTTCGGAAGTTGAGAGCCCTTCTGGAGTATCTTGAAATAGATCCCTAATCCACTCGTAACTTGCTACCAAGCTGTCCTCATCCAGAAAATACTTTTTAAAATTCTTTGCCAACATAGCTAAATGATTTTACATGTTTTAAAAACAACTTTCACATGTTGTTCTACAGATTTGTAAGTTTTAACACATATCGAGCTGGGGCTTTTTTTTTCATCATTTACTTCAGTAGTGGTAAATCCAAAATTTAAGTATTTTTGAGAAGATCGCCTTGATTTAATTTTCGGAACCATGCTCGTTTGTCTGTGTACTTGTTGATTCTTTATTGTGGTCGAATGTTTGCTTACGACTTAAAAATGTATGTATGATATTGTTTTAATCTACTGCCGTTTAATCTACTTAATTACCGTGAATTACAATTAACGTGGAAATTAAAAAAAAAAATGTACATTCAAGCTAGATTCGGTAGCTATAGGAGTATCGAGTCGACCAAAACTGACTGGAATTGTACGAGGAAAAGCATTTTTACATGTTTTGCGCAGACGTCCGATAGGTTGCCCAGACTCACGCAAACGTACCCTATAATGCCAGATGTGATGGATATGATAGAGAGCGACATTGACTAGACTATTTTTCTAATGACATTTGTACTTTGAGAAATGAATGCTGAAGGAAATAAATATTTAATTACATACATCATTTTGCGATCTGTTCCAATTTAAAAATTAGAGAAAGAAAAATAACATAATTCTAAGTAATATATATTTTAAGTAATTTTCTTAAAATATATATTACTTAAAATATACACAAAATTTAATATACTTATCGTATTAATTTGTACGGTTTATAATTAAGATCGTATTGTAACTTTAGCGTCTCTCTCAAAGTGCATTTTTATTGCAGTCAATACATTATTGTTGTACAGGAGGCGAGACAAAAATTATGATTGAAAATTGGGTCGCCAGTATTGAAAGTTTGAGAAACACTGCTTTTAATGTATGAGTGGTGCACAGAGTATTTTATGACTAATTAATTAATACTAAATTAAGAACAAGTTTAATAATTATTAGCTACTTCCATGGGCTTGTCTTACAGAGCAAAGTTTTTAAAAGGAGTTTTAAGATAAGAAATTGACCCTCTGAGTTCATTTTCTATATTTAGTTGATATCTATATTTTGTCTAAGCAACCACCGCATTTTGTAATATGTTCCAATTTAAAAATCAGAGAAAGGAAAAATAACTTAGTAATTATCCTATTACTTAAATTTTTTTTGCTTAAAAGTAACATATACAAAATTTAATACTTATGTCATGAATTTGTACGGTTTATAATAAATATTGTTGCTTTATCGTAAAAGTGCATTATTACTGCATTCACAGTAAATTATTATGTATAAGGAGGGCGCGATAAAAATTGTGATTGAAAAGGGGGGCGCCAGTATTGAAAGTTTGAGAAGCACTGAACTATTATATACACAGTCTGGAAACTTGGTACGAAGATTCCTCTCATAGAGTAAAGTGCCCCTACAAAACGATTTTTATGAAAATCGACCTCCAAGGGGCGTTGAGGGTGCTTAAGAGGCGTTATGCATAATTATTTCCGTTTCTAAACTATTAGACTTGAAATTTGGACGCATATACTTTTAATGGCGTAGAGATCCGCTACAAAATGGATTTTTTAGAAAACTGACTTCCAAGTGGCGTTGCGGGAGTCAAAGGGCGTTCTTCATAATTATTTCAATTTTTAAACTATTGGACGTACAGTCTTGAAATTTAGTAAGAGAGTGGATGCCCCTTTCATATATTAGAGAACCGTTAGAAAATGAGTTTTGTGAAAATCGAATCCCAAGTGGCGTTGCGGGGACTTAGGGGCGTTATAGATAACAATTTCCGTTTTTAAATTATTTGGCGGAGAGTCTTGAAATTTCATACGTGGATTCTTTTCCGGGAGTAGAGTTCCGCTACAAAATGGGTTTTGTGAAAATTGATTCCCAAGTGACATTGCGGAGAATTAAGGGGCGTTATATATATAGGTAATTATCTCCTTTTTTAAACAATTAGGCGTACAGTCTTGAAATTTGATAAGCAGATTTATTTCATGGAGTAGAGATTCACTAAAAAAAAGCTTGGGGAAAATTTACCCCAAGGGTCACTGAGGGGGATTAAGGGGCGTAATAGATAAACATTTCCGTTTTTCAACTATTAGACCCACCTACTTGAAAATTAGAAGGTATGCTCCTTTCATGGAATAGAGTTCCTCTAACAAAGAATTTGGCGAAAACCGATCCCCAAAGGAGTGGGGTTGCGAAGGGTTAAGGAGAGTTGTATGAAAATTCCTGTTTTTGAATTTAACCCATTTACTTGAAATTTGTTGAGCACATTTCTTTAGCTGAATGGATTTCCACTAAGAATGGATTTTACACAAATCAACTCCAGGGGGAATCGAGGGAGTTATTGGGGCGTATTGATAGACAAAATTCCCGTTTTCGAACTACTAGGACTATAATAAAATTTGGTTTGCATGTTTCTTTTGGTGAATCGGAACGCGCTAAGAATGCTCTCAACGGGGTTAAGGGACGTATTGATGATAAAAATTCCGTTTTTGCTCTATTAGATTTAGACATGAAATTTAGCACGCATGTTTATTTAATGGAGTAGAGATCCACTGAAAGTTGCTTTGGCGAAAATCTACTTGATTTTTGGGTTAAGCAAGCGCAAAAAATCTTTCTACTTCTGTTTTAGATATTAATACAAATTACAATTTCTGTCCCTTTCATTTCAAGAGATGAGAGTTACAGGTATAAATATATTTTTCAATACAATCGAATTCTTAATGCTAGATATCAATAATTTATATACAGTTAAACAGTATATATTTATACAGCATTGTGAAATACCCAATGAAGCGGGTGGGTAATGGCTAGTTTACTATAATCCTCATGCACATTTCTCTAAACACGGTATGGAAATATTACCACCTCAAAAGGACACGAGAGCAAAGTGCTAAAATCTCTCATTTTGATTTGGATTTTCATAAAAATTCGGAAAGAATAGTTTTAAATGCTCATCTGTATAGCAAACAAAATATTTAAAAAATTAAAAACTTTCAAATTAGCAATTTTTTTGTTTTTTGCCTATACCATTAAACGATATATTTAGTATTTTTTATACCATTCCCATATTTTATAGAAATATTAAAAATAGCAGACTTATGTTCATAAAAATTCTTGCATTTTTTTCTCTGTCAGAAGCATCACTGGAACTCTTTTCTTGAGACACACACACACAGCACGCAGATATCGCATACTACATATCTTCAAAATATGGAGTTGACATTGACAGAGAGAGAGAGCTTGCCATGATAAATTTAGAGTTGAAAATAAATAATAAAAGGAAATAACTATTAATATATACATATATATATTAAATAAAAATGATTGCACTCTGAATTTAAAGAAAAATTGCTGGAGCCTTTAATGAATTAAAATGAAAATAAAATAAGAAATAAAATTTTAAGAAGAGAGTATCGTTTGCCTGCGTCAGCCGATATTCAATCTCAAAAGAGAAATGAAATCACCAACTTAATCTGGATTGAGAAAGGGGAGAACTTTACTGAAAGGAGTACCCGAGAGAGAAATTTATTGCCCATCTTGGGAATCTTTAAACAAATATATTTGTGCCAAAATTTTCGCAATAGCCAGTGCCTTCTAGATGTCATGTAAGGTGTTACATTAATGGCACGCCTTAGCCTTAAAAGATAGGCAATGGATAAAGGACCTGGCTTTCTCAGTTAACATTACAAGTCATCTTAATCAACTTAATTTTAAGCTTCAAGGCGAAAATCATGTTGTTACGACTAACTCTATTGGATAATATTAAAAATTATTACTTTCTCGAAAATAAATAGAAAAAGAAAACTTGTCTCACTCTAAAAAGCTGTCAATGCCTATTGATTAAATCCCATAAATTAAAATTTACTGAATACGCTCATAAGATTAAATTGTCTGAAACGGAATTAATAATTCTAATTTTAAAACTTGTTCGCACTTTTACTTCACCTCTCTCTGTCGATAACGAAAGGGTGGATAAAAGTCTGCAAATGAAATCCGAGGTGATTCTTTGCTGAAGCAAACATCTGCGGAAATTGGAACTCTAGATTTTTAGATCAACAGATCTGTTTCCTAAAATTTATCATTTTTTATGCGAATTATGGCTACGCTCGGAAGTACTCCTTTATGCGGGCAGTTATTTTCTTTACAGAAAAATAGCGAAAATTTAGAAAGATTAAGATTAACCCCAATCACTATTTATCGCCAATTTTAAAAATTACATCAGCTCAGTATTTGGGCTCAAGTGTAGTCTAGGAGGGTCACTTTGGATTTGGCGATTTTTATCTAAATGTCATGGTGAGATAACGAATTCATTCTAAAATATATAATAAATAATTCCCAATAAAGTACCTTGGGGACTGCTTTTACTACCCCCAAAAGGACTGCGCCAAGTGCCCCCCATACTACCCTTTAACCCAGTATTTGTAAGCAAATCTTGATGTGAACAAAACGATGCCGAATATCATCTCAAAAATAATGTTCAATTAAAATCCTTCCAAAAATTTTATATTTGTTTTTATATAAAAAAAAATATAAAATGTGTATAGTTTAAGTCTAAAAAAAAACATGAAATATAAGACGATATGTATAATAAAAAAAAAACGCTGAGCTTTACATTAAGTCTAATAAATGCATTATAAAAATCCAATGTTATTTTGATCTTTTGAAGATTGTAAATGTGCGGCCCCTTACTTATAATAAAATAGACGATAAAAACCCGTGGCGTAAAGCATGGTTTGCATAATTAGTGCTTACGAGCTGTACCACGTGGTTCCCAGCACCAGAGAATAATGTCACAGAGAGCACGATAATGAATGATAGTGTGGCAGAAAATTTAAAGATGCTCACGATAAAAGTGGACAAGACGTTCAATGAGTTGACCAAGTGATTCGACGTACATGGAAAGTGTCTCCTTATTTCAAAATATGGAGTCCTTTGAGTGCGACGTAGTAAACATCGAGGGAATTTTTTATTACCTTACATTGAAAAATGGCTCAGCATTTTATCGGAAATCACGTCTATAGATTTAATATGACACATGGTTGAAACAAGTAATGTAAAAAAAAAAAATTAAGGCAATTCCTACTTAAGATCAACAAAGAAAAATTTTATTTAAGCTGCTTTTTATTAAATAATTACAATTACTATAAATATGTACATAGAATAGAATCACAACATTAAGTGGTCATTCATTTTTATTCATTATCATTAAAGTATTGTATTGTCATCCGAAACAATAGTGTCTATGAAATTTCAGTTCAACTGAATGCTTTAAAACATGAGAAAAAAAATCTTTTCATGTTTTAACACAAGTCGCCAAAAATTTGTATTGTAATTGTAATTTTATTTGTAATTCTTTAAATAATTAGTTTTAATCAATTAATTTTTATTAATTATAATTAAAAATTACTGTAGTGTCATCCAAAATAATCATGTACATAAAATTTCAGCACAACGGAGCGCTTAACCCTCCAACCGGACAGCACGGATTTTTCCGCCCTACTAGAGAGGCTTCGAAAACGGACCACACTGAATTTTTCGTAAGGCCGGGGACTCACCAAAAATGAACCAAACAGATTTTCCCCCTCAAGTAATGTGTTCAAAAACGTTAAACTCGAATTTTTCCGAATTCTTTTCCCCCTTTAAAGGTTTACGATCTTGAAAGATAATTAGAGACGGTCGGGGAGACACAATGGGCATTGAGGGGAAGTTTTATGCCTCACGGGGAGACCGGTTCCTGTAGCAATCGTAAAAAACTCTTTGAAGAATTTCTTTAAACCCTAAAGTGTAGGGAAATAATCGCAAGTCAACGAGTTGAGAATTCTCAATTTTTTCTTTACCTTAAAATTCTCAAATGGAATTATGTTTTTATAATGTATGTCTAAGTTTTTAAAAAATATCTGTAGTATTTAAATTCAAATTATATATTAAAACATTGAGGATAATTTACTGTTTCATTTTTCTTATTTTAATCAATACTTTCAGGGATTTTTTTTAAAAATGATTATTTTGTTATGTGTCAAAAAAATAAAAAAAAGGTTCAAAATTTAAAATCTTTTAAAATTTCGGACACTTCTAAACATGAATAATTTTTAAGCTTCTGCATTACATTATTTGCAAAAAAATTTTATGCATTGTTAAAAAAAAAACCCTATTTAAATCTTTTAGTTTTTCATAATTTTAAAGCCAGATATTCAGGGCAT
Organism: Trichonephila clavipes; assembly: GCA_019973935.1. Lineage (NCBI taxonomy): Eukaryota > Metazoa > Arthropoda > Arachnida > Araneae > Nephilidae > Trichonephila > Trichonephila clavipes. The sequence goes on along the minus strand of BMAU01000146.1, from coordinate 288,862 downwards.
CTTACATAGAATCCCTTGTTTTGTATTGTTCAGATAACAAATTATATTTGAATTTTGAATGTCTGAACATTAATTTCATTCAAAGAGAACTTTAACTTCAAGTTTATATTTTTGAACTTGAATCTTCAAATAAAGAGTATTTAAAAGCATATCTGGACAAATTTACAGTTAACATTTGCGCATATAAATAAATATAAAGATCCTTTTTAAATTCAAGTTAAAAAAATATATATTTATGCATAATCCCTCATCATTCATGTTCCATTAGTGGTTGACTGAAGAAAAGGTTACTAAAATTTGGACATTTTTATAATCTTAACCATGCAAAACTAGGAATTTTGTATTAGCTCCACTGAAATTCTGCATTGGAATTTCGAAAAAGATATTTATGCGTGTCTCACATACTCAGTTGAAAAACATATATTTACCATAAATACTAATAATTCTTTGGATATTTAAAATTATCATTAGATTAATTTTTAATATATATATATGTGGATGTCAACTACTCGCAGACCACTTCCGAAGCCACGCATGAACTGAAGTGACTCGAGGCAGTCAGCCGAGATTGCGAGACAGTCCTCTTCCCGCCGCCATAAGCACAAGATGAAAAACCTCTAACACGCGTGATGTTTTAAATCTAACTATGTAAAGGCAGATAGCCTTATTCTCTTTTTTTTACCTGTGTGTCCGTCCTATAATGTCCTTTATTTTCTATATTAAAGTAATTAACTTAAGAAGTCTCCTTTTTTGAAGTGTTTAAATAACGAACACACTCACACACACACACATATATATTCGACTTCTAATATTTTTTCAAGTATTCCTCCTTAAATTTCATATAATTTAATTAAGTAAGGGGATATTAAAGTCGCACTCTCTCTCTTCTCTACTCAACTACTTGAGGGCTTTTGGCGACGGACCTGTGGCCAGGGTACCAGGTGGTCAAGGTATCGAATCATGGTTGGCATGTCTCGAGTTCGAGCCCAGTGCCACAAAAGACCCGCCGTGTAGGGCAGCGATGCACGTTAAATCTATCGAGAGCTGAAATGTCCTCTCGTTGGTCAGCTGTGGTAGTTAGGAGAGGGGGGTGCCAGCTCAGGTGTCACCCTCGTCATTTGACCATGCTTCAAAATTACGAGGTCCATCACCAAAAGCCCTCGTGAACAGTGCGACGTTAATATTCACTCACTTGGCGACGGACCTCGTTATTTTAAACCATGGTCAAGTGACGAGGATGACGCTTGAGCATCGCTCTCTTACACGGCGGATCTTCAGTGGTGCTGGGGTCGAACTCATGACACGCCAGCTACGAGTCCGTTACTTTGACCATTAGGCTACCGCGGCCTCACAATGTGGTTGAAAACTGCATGTTATGAGTAAAAATATGCTGAAACATTTGATGAACTTATAGTAGATTTTTGCATAGAAGATAGATGTGTGATATGTTAAAATGACAACATGTAAAAGTTATGAGAATATCGATGACAATTTTTGAAAAATTCAATTTAAGTTTCAGTTTGAAACTTATTCGTTTTTTTCCCCGCATTTAATATTAAATAGTCGCGATAACAAATTAATAGTTTAACGCATTCATAGATTATAAAAAATAAAGGTATAAATGACATTGTTGGGAATAATAAGTTTTTATAGTTTTGAATTCAGACTTCTTTGCAGGAGTGTAGACTATTAAAAGGCTGATGTAGAAGTTAGAAAACTAATATTTAAAATATATGGAAAACAATATCTGCAATTCCATGATCTTGACGAGCAGAAGACGGCATTTTTACTTAGTAGGGCAGAGTAAGCATAAGGTAGGAGCTTGTGGAGTAAACAACCAGGCCTCTGCAGTTTTGGCAGGTAATGAACTCCCATTTGTTGCTTTCAGTAAGGAATATAAAAATAACAAATACAAAAATAAGTCATGTAAAATTTCATATATTTTAATAACAATGAATTGTGAACTTAATTTCCAATTCATTGTCACGAGTTGGCAGTAACTACGGTACTCTATCAACCGTACTTCTTTATATATATATATATATATATATATATATATATATATATAGTATATATATATATATATATATATATATATATAAGAAGTACGGTCGATAGAGTACCAATAATTTTAACGCAATTTTATATTTCGTTCTCGTAAACTTTACTCCTTTTAAAACATGTATTGCCAAAATACTCTCCTTTTGTATATTTATAAAATTTTAAAAATATAATGGTTATCTTACCCAACATTTTAAATCAGGGGCGGCAGCTGTGTAGCTAAGACGTGCCAAACCAATCTGTCAGTATCATTCAGCGTGCCACATAGTAGGAAAATTTTGAAATCCTTCGATTCTTACGGTAATATTTGCAGATTTAAAGAATAGAGGTAAATAATTTAGATTTACAGTTTTATTTTACATTAATTATGGATCAATAAAATACATTTATTAACATAAAAATAAACAATATAAAATGTTACTATTTCTTCCACAAAGATAAAAAAAAATGAAAAATGTATGTTTCCAACATATTTATAATAAAAATTGTAATGCGAATTAACTCTTTCACCACTCTTCTTTCATATCGCAAAACCAGGGGTATAATGCGTGACACGATTCTGAGCATTCAGTTGTTAAACAATTTCTTTGCGGAGTCGAAATATTTTTCATATTAGGAAAGATTTTTTACTTTGATATGCCGAATCATAAGTGGAAAGCAGAGTACATGCAATTTTCTTTTTTCAACAATTAAATCCCCTAGCAATAACACTCAATTATTTACAAAATAGCTGTAAATTTATCCTTAGAATTATCTTTCAGATTATTTTGTAGTTCCATAAATGTCCATAACTCAGAAGATGTTTGTCAAAGAAGGTCTATTATCAACTTCCATCCACTCAAGAATTGACAAATTTGTAAAGTAGTGCTGAGTGCCACTAAGAATTGTACCACGTGCCACAGGTCCATAGATTGCAGACACGTTTTAAATGTTCTTATTAACTAACCATCTCCTATTCAATCACAATTTATATGATAAAAAAGGGTTTTCATTCATTTTATATGGAATTGTATTAGATTCAACCATAAGTAATTTTGTGTATCAAAAAAATTACATTGTTTCGGGGATCCCCTTAGAGCAAAATGAAAGGAATTTGACATAATTATAGTAAGTTTCTCTAAAAGGGGAAACTTTCACTTTCAAAATACACTACATAAAGTGGTTTTAGGTGTACGAAGTTATATTCACTATTATTCCTAAAATAAATTTTGATATTTTGGTTTTTCGTGAAGTTTTGAAGTTATTTCTTCAAATATACTTCTCCATTACATTTCTTTCAAACTTGCTATTTTCTTTTGCGGCCACGGTAGCCTGATGGTCATGGTTATAAACTCGTGTCCAGTGTTCGAGCCCTTGGTACCACAAAAGTTTAGCGTTGAAGAGGAGCTGATGCACGTTAAACACGTCGAGGTCAAAAGTCCTCACGTTGGTGTGATGTGGAAGTTTGGAAGGGGAGTTATCAGCTCAGGTATCGTCCTCGTCACTTAACCGCGGTTCAAAATTACGTAGTCGTTCGTCAATAGCCACCGTGTTGACTTAGAATGCAATATAAACCTTTGACGTGTGCACTTGAGTTAATTCGAGTACGCTAAACAGTTCCAAATATGCACATTAGATATAATTCAAACGAGGTCGGGATTTTAAATCATATTGGTTTTCGAATGAAACTGATAGAACGATTGATAGAAGAAGGAGGTAGTGATTCTAGTTCTCGAAACTTTGTTTCCCCTAAAATTTCTGAAAATGTAGTCCGCTTAATTGGAAGGCACTTCCCTTCATATGTAGAAAGTGACTGTTAAAAAAAAAAAAAAAAACATCGCGAAAATGTGTGTATGCAACCTTAAGATAAATCATAATGGAAAACGCATTCGAAAAACTCGTTTTCAATGTAAAGACTGTAATGTTGGACTGTGTGCAGTGCCGTGTTTCGAAAAATATCACACTGTGACATTTCTGTAAACGACATGTATGTGTCTTTCTCATAATTCTTTGATATTTTTTGCTATTTATACCTGTTAAAATTATTTTTTATAACAGGTTTTTTGTAACTAATTGTAAATTGAATAAAACCTTTTCTTACAATTATATGTATTTGAGGATGAAATCTGATTTACTTTATTCAGGAAATTTTTAGTAAATTTCATTTTCTTAGCCAACTTATTACTTTTAAAATATGCATATTTGTGTATTATATAATTAAATTTCTAACTATCTAAAATTATGTCTGGCTTTTTTCTTCATTAAAATCTTTCAGGATTTTACAAATTATCTTGCCATTATTCATTATGTACTTAATAAGGAAAAATATATCTAAATATAAATAATTTCTGTCCTAATAAACATATAATTGTTTTTAGCTACAATTTGGAAAATGCATTGAAATTTGTATCGGGACAGGATTTTAACATATTATGAATGTGTTTTTTACTGCCACTATGTTATATATTTATCTTTCATTCTTTTTACAATATGAGTAGAAGTCGTAAACAGTTTGTCACAGTAAAATTAATTTTTGTTTTATATTCAAATTATACTATTATATTGATTCTGAAAATAATAGGTTAGTTTGACAAGCCATTATTTCACAATTTTAAAGCATTGAACAGTTTTGAAATTTTTAAAACTTTTCTAAAATGTTAAATTATTAAAAATATTTAATTATTGTAAGTGATTAATATTTCTTAGATTATTGGACACAAAAAGTATAAAATTTAAAATATATCTCTTTGTTGAATTTTAATAATTATTTTTATGGCTAAACCTGGAAAAAACCCAATTTTTTTTAAATATTAACATTAAGATATTTTTAAAAAATAACTAGAGCTCTCAGACCTAAATCCATATGAACTTTTATAGAACACATGTAAGGGAACATTTACAAGATATTTCAAGACTCAAGATCTTGAACAGGAAAAACGCCTTAGGGATTAGAAAACACTCTCATCTTCAAAATTAAAAATCTGAGAAAAACATATTTAAAATTTGTAAAGGCATAAAAAAAATTCCAATGCCTGTAAAGCTTTAATTTTTTAATCTGTTACTATCCAACTTATGCTCTACATGAAAATTCTACTTGAAATAAATATGACTGAAATATCTTTTTTAATTCAAAATATTCTAAGACATATAACATTGATAATAACTGTTAATTTGATCAATTATTCACTTTTATCAGAACCTTATATATTCACAAGAGTTTTAAATGCAAAATATTTATATAGAAATTAGTAGTTAATCCAGAAATCACCAAGTTTGTAAATAATATCTATTTTTTTCTCAGTTCCCCATCGTAGCAGTTAAGCAAGTTTAAGTTTTTGTTGCATGACTTTAAAATACTGCAGTGTAGTACTACAATAGATTTATTATAATGTAGTTTGTGGTACATCAAGGAAATATTTAGTTCATTCTGCAACATTTGTATTCTGTAGTCTAATTGTAATATTACCTGAAAAAGCTGCATTTTAGATTTACCATTTTCAGTCATATTCCATCCCTTTCAAGTATTATTTCTCATAGTACCCTGCGTACATTTTGGTCATGGCATTTTTCAAAAAGAAAAAATTAATGAAGACAAAGTATAGAGCTTTTAAATTATATAAACTATGTGTCAAACTATTGGTCTTTAAATCAATCTTAATTAAGTAAATGTGAGAAAACTCAAAAACTTAAAAACATGAGCAAACAGAAATGATTTTAGAAATTAAAATTGTAGTTAATAGCCATTTCACACGAAATATTGGATTGTGTTAAAAAATATTTTTAATTAATTCAATCTAGGAATGCAAAAATGCTTTAAAAATGAAACCGAATTTAAAATCAAAACTCAGAAAATTAAAATTTCTTAAAACTTAATTGGTTTTTAGATCAGAAATTGAGCAAGTTTTCCAAATATATGAAATATATATTTGCAATAAATCGGGTGAAGTTTCTGTTGGCCGTGAGAAGTGGAGAAAATGTCCATTTCACAATCCTCGTCCTTGGCCACAGCTGTAAATGAGAAACCTCCCGTTTCGAACAACACAGAGACCGAAAAGCAATAAAATCATCTCCTGAAAAACCATTTCAGGACCTCCTGCAGTTTTAACAGGGGAAGGCATTAAACTGCTGTGTGTTTTTGAAGCAGTTTGCGAAATTTATCTGAAACGTTTTGGCTACCGCTAGCTTTGAAAGAGTAGACCGCTTTCGAAGTGAAATTCAATTAGCGGGTCATCCACTCAGAGGGTTAAAAACGTATTTTATTAACGATTGAAATTCCACCAAAATAAATAAATATATAGAGAGTGTGAGCTAATAGTAGCAATTGAAAAATAATCCCTCGTATTATGCGAATTTTTCGAAGCAGGTACAAAACAGACAGTTTTAATATGCATAAAAATTCACTCTCCAAATAATAAAACATTTTTAGTTTTAAATGGCTATAATTATGGACATGTTATTTTTCTTGTTGAACTCCGATGACTAACACAGAGAACATGAGAAAATACCTGGAGTCCACTTGCAGAAGAGTGAACGATGTAATCTGGTCCGATTACGGGGAAAAATACATGGAACGAAAGAGGACATGATATCGGGAACTTTCCTTTCCAACAAGTTACATGTCGTCATGGAGGCAGGCGTCGGTCTGGAACATCCGTGCCCCGTGTACAACCCGATCCGGCACCTCATCCGCTGCTGCGCAGAAATTCTTTCTGGTCATTTGATGGACGTTTTTCTAAGGGCATTTCATGCTCTTTGGCGAATACCTACACCTACAGCAACTCGACAATTTTAAAAGATCATACTTAGGAATGATAAATTTATCAAAGGGAGGAGACAACCAAAGTAGAATTTTTGCAATTCCTTTCGCAACTGGATCAAATTATGGCTCAAGTGGAGTGTAGAGGGGCCCCTTTGGATTTGTCGATTTTCATCTAAATGTCATGGTGAGATAACGATTTCATTCTAGAATAAATAATTCCGAATTAAGTACCTTGGCGACCGCTTTTAGTCGCCATCAAAAGACTGTGCCAACTACACTACACTCTAAGTCAAACTATCAATAGGAATTGTGAGCAGTGGCGCACTCAAGGGGGGTGTCCTAGGGGACCCCCCACAGCCCTTGATTTTTTTTCTTATGTATATAGTACGTAAAATTTAATTATGTATTTCTTATTAATAATTGCTTTTATTAATTAATGCTAATTATTTATTCAATAATTAATTCTGTATTGTTTTTGTTCCCAAAATCGACAGAATCAAAACAATTGGATACCAAAATGGTAGACTTTCGACCTTGGACCCTCTGCTTGAAAAATTTTTGAGTGCGCTACTGATTGTAAGCAACTAAGCAAAATTCGTACTAAGATTTTCATAGTTAAATTGTAAATAAACCTTTAGAATCGTTTATTATAGAAAAAATTTCTGAATAAAACAAATTGGTTTTACTTAATTAAAAATCTTCAGTAACTCATTTGATAACGGTTTCCCTACTCTTGGGTAACCTTACGCATGTGGTAGAATAATTGTGTGCAGAAAGTACAACATATATAATAAATAAACTAGCTGCATGGCCCTGCATTGCACGGGCTATCTCTAATTTTATAAATTTTCCTTTTCTTTCACAAAATTAGAACTTCTAATACTCATTTTCAAAATGACTTCCCACCCCCTCCACCGCTTAGCCCGGCGTTGCTAGGGCTTTCTCTTTTTCTCATGACACCAGCATTTCTGTGTGTGTGTGTTTGTAGATAAGATATAGCTCACAGATAAGATATAGCTTCAAATTTCAATGTATGACTTATAAAAAAAATATCGCGTTAGAATTTAAAAAATTATTAATGTGAAGCAATAATAGAAAGAAAACTATTAAAATCAAATTTCTATAAGTAATTAATAAAAGAAAAATTTACAGATAGCTATTGAAACGATTGCTTTTGTAATCAAAAAGTATGAAACAAAAGTAAGGAATGTAATTATAATTAATTAATTATTACTGACATTTTAGGCAATTATTTTCGTTTACTTTTGCAGCCACTGGAAACAGGACTGGATCAAGACAGCGCTACTGCACCCAGTTAGCTTTTTTTTAATGCAGTTGTTCAATTCTCACAACTTATTTAAAAATCTCTAAACTAAGAGTGAAATAAATGATGTGGCTACGAGTGTTTCTCAATTTAAATAAAACATTTATTAAGTATTTACAAGGATGCATATAAAAAAGGTTAAATATTATCGCGCACGCTCATAGACGTCCGCTTCCTCCAAACGCATCTAGAGGAATCCCCTTTCGGAGCGCCTTTCCTCCCCCTGCTGCCACTCAAAAAGAAGAGAAACTAGCCGGCGCTCACCGCTCTTCGGGTCAACCACCCCTTCGCTCTTTGGTGCTTTCACAACATTCTCCCACCTTTGAGTTTTCCTGCTGTAAAAAAAACTCAAACACAACATATAAAATACAACCGTAAGATTAATAATATTGGTACAGAATGCTGTTGTTAAAATAAAGCAAAATGTACAGTAAACAAAGCTTTTACATAATACATTTTAGGCATATATCAAACGCTTAGGAGAAATTACTTTTCTGCCTCTCCTAGTGCGAATGACAGAATCAGTCAGATCTTTTGGTAAATTAGTCTCTGGTTCTTGCAGTTCTAGATTATAAAGTCTTTGCACAGGTCTGACCAGTTCCCCAGTCTCAGTTTTGACTCGAGCGACTCTAACATGTCCATCTTTTCCAGGAATCAGTTGAATTACTCTAGCAAGAGACCACAGAGTTCGATTCTTCAAACTATTTTCCACCACAACTACTTCTCCCACCGTTAAGGGTCTTAATTTACGGTGATGCTGCGTTTGCTCTCTGAGTTGGCCTAGGTACTCAATTCGAAATCTTTTCCTAAGCTGTTCCCGAATGGTTTGAACATGTCTAATATTCTTATTGATTTCTTGATGATCTAGACAATCTATGTCAGTTACATCTGACGTTTCTATTTCTTGTAAAAACATGGCTGGTGTTAATGGTGATAAATCATTAACATCCTCAGAAATGTAAGTTAAGGGTCTAGAATTGATCACATAATCACATTCACATAATACAGTGTTTAACTCTTCGTAATATAACGAAGCTCTCCCTAACATTTTTCTCAAAATTTGTTTTAGCATTTGAATCATTCTTTCCCAAAATCCTCCCCACCACGCGGCACTGGGAGGGTTAAATTTCCACTTTATTTTTTGGATATTAGCTTTAGAAATTACTACATCCCAGTCAATAGAATTTAGTGCGCTATTAGACCCAACAAAATTTGTTCCATTATCCGAATAAATAATGGTCGGTCGGCCTCTTCTCGAAATAAACCTCCTTAAATATTGTAAAAATGCTGCGGTAGAAAGAGATGTAATAAGTTCAAAATGCACTGCACGGAATACAGCACAAGTAAATAATACTACCCAGCCCTTACGTCTATCTTTTAAATGAAGTGGGCCTGCAAGATCAACTCCTACAACTTGAAATATTTTAGAGTTGCTTACCCTATCTTTCGGTAAAGAAGATGGTACCACTTCCGTTTTTGAGCCGAAAATCTTTTTGCACCTAGTGCATTTTTGTATTATTTGTCTAATTAATTTTCGCGCTTTTAAAATCCAAAACTTTCTCGCAAATGATTCATTACAATTGATACACCTGCATGCATAAGTTCCTCATGTTTACGCACGATCATCAAATGAACAACTGGGTGTTCGTTAGGTAAAATGATAGGAAACTTAAAATTGTGTGTATCTTCTCGAAAACTAAGTTTTGTTCTAGCACGCAAAATTCCAAATTCATCTAAAAATGGTTTTAAAGGACGCAATTTCTCATCCGTTACTCCCTCAAATTTTTCCATTTGTATTAATTTAATTACAGTTTTTTCCGCATGATCAAATTCAGAAAATGTTATCTCCGAAGTATTACAAACATCGATTCTCTTGGCATTTTTAAAGAAACGAAATATCCAAGCAATCATGCGAACAACTTTTAAATAAGATGAAAAATACTCGGGTGCCAGTTAAACTCCTCAATTCTCTTAGCGGTATTAACCAAAACAGATTTCTTTAACTCTAAATTTACCGCCTCTTCATCGGGGACTTGTTTTGATCTGGGGCATTGAACTGGGCTTTCGGATAACCATGAGGGCCCCTCCCACCATCTTAAGTAAACAAGCTGTTGAGCGTTACAACCCCGAGAAAGAATGTCTGCGAAATTCTTTTCCGAAGGCACGTGTTCCCAGCTACTAGCATCGGAAAGGTTTCGGATTTCTTTCACCCTGTTAGAAACAAACACGCCCCAATCTCTAGTACGTTGTATCCATGCTAACGCTGTCATGGAATCTGTCAAATAATAAATACGCACATCTGGCAAGTTTAAGTCGTTTTTAACAGAAGCCGCAAGTCGGGTTCCCAAAACACATGCTAATAATTCCAAACGGGGGATAGAAATATCTTTCAAAGGAGCTACCCTCGCTTTTGCCTGTATCAGTTTCACAAAAACATTTTCTTCATATTCTACCCTCAAAAATACGCAAGCGGCATACGCTTTTTTACTAGCGTCACAAAACACATGCAATGTTAGCCGTTTAATTCCATTAGAGCTCAAATTCAAACATCGAGGTATTTTAATACCTGCAAGTATAGGGAGTTGCTCTAACCACTTTTTAACTTGATTTAAAATATCTTTTGGGAGATTTTCATCCCATTTTAATTTTAATTTCCAAATTTCCTGTAAAATTAATTTTGGTTTTAAAGTCACAGGAGCCGTAAAACCGATCGGATCAAATATATGATTAGCTATGGATAACAATGATCTTTTCGTTATAGCCTTACCTTCATTTTTCTGACAGTTAATATTACATGATAAACAATCATCTTTGAGGTTCCAAATTAATCCTAAAACCATAGTCTCAAAGTTATCAGGTTGGCTTTCCAACTCTGAAAATTTTCAGGATTTAATAAAACGTTTGACTGCCAGCCTCTTAAATTAAAATGTGCTGAAGATAATAATATTTTAGATTCAACTATAAATTTTTGCAACTGTTCTTCGGTCTCAAAACTAGTTACACAGTTGTCAACATAAAATGATTTTCTCAAAATTTTAGCTACATTATCAAAGTTTCCATGAGCATTATCTAAATGGTGATTTAATGTAGCACCCAGTAAAAAAGGACTGGATGTCACTCCAAAAACTACACGACGGTGACGATAGATTTTAATGTGGTCCCTATTTTCTCTATCATACCACATAAATCTCAAAAATCTCTATCTTGCTCCCTTACTCCTATCTGTAAGAAAGCTTTTTCAATGTCCGAAATAACCCCAATCTTATATTTTCGAAAACGATTAAGTATAGTCGGTATGACTTCAATAAAGTTGGGGCCTTTCTCCAGACAATCATTTAGAGAAGGGGAGCCCTTTGTTCGCGCGGACGCGTCAAAAACAGGTCTTATTTTACTTGTACTGTTTTCTTTAATAACGGGCCTATGCGGGAGATAATGAACAAAATTTTCTTTGTCATCATTAACTTCTTCAATTATTTTTCCTGATAACCAAAGATCTAAAACATCTTGGTATTCCTCAAATTTACCCGTTGCAATTAATTTCCTTTTAGTACTTTCAAGTCTATTTTCAGCTAATTTCCTATTAGAGGATAAAAGTTTATTATCCAGAACCCAAGGCAAAGCTACCTCATATCGACCACTAATATCTACACTTATGGTTTTTTGAAAATGATTTAGTGTCTCTTTTTGTATTTCTAATTTTGTCTTAGTTTCTACGGGATCTGTAATACCAAGAGAATCGAGCTTCCACAAATCGGAAATACACATATCATTTACAAACATAGAAGTAACATTCATAAAATGATTTTTATCAAATTTAGTTTCATTTCTATAGGTTTTCCCATAAGCGTCCACCCTAATTTAGTTTTTATTGCTACCGGGCCAGATTTTAAATAGAACATAGTTCCAGTCAGTAGTTTTCCAGCTACATCTGCTCCTAATAATATTTCTATTTTTCCTCCCAATTTATGACCGCTATCTGACAAATTAATTTTTCTATTTTTTAATTCATTTATCCAAGGACCATGTCTGATACTCGGAACATTATTACATATAATTTCTTGGTCATACACATTTAGATTACAAGTATAATAATTATCGATATATCAGTTAAACAAATATTATAACATTTATGCCTATACATTTTTGTTTTTGAACCACCAAATAAAGAATGAACAAACTCTTCTTCTCCTTCATATTTAAATCCTAAATTTTCAGCAGTGGATTTTAAAATATAAGATTTTTGAGATCCGGTGTCAATTAAAGCTCTTACTAAACTCTTATGGTTTCCGTTTTTCAACATAATCACAAGAGTCTGTAAGAGAACTTCTCTCTCTCTCTCAGAAGTGCAAGCTTGATTAGCCAAAACATTAGAGCTAGATGAACTAGCAGTCGTGCTATTCTCAATACTTGCACTTTCGGCTTCCAAACCTGATCTCAAAGGCAATTTAGAGCATAATACAGCATAATGCCGTTTATTACATATTATACATTTAACATCTGATCTACATGAATGTGACATGTGAGCCTTTTTTAAACAAATATAACACACGCCTCTCTTAATTACAGCATTCTTCTTAACTTCATATAACATATAAGCTGCTTCACAACAATTTTCAGAGGCATGCGCTTTTTCACAAAATATACAATTATTATTATTATTATTAAATTTAAAGTCTTTCCTATTTTTAAAGTTACTATTAAATAAATCTGCAGCAGTTGCAGTAGTGGAAAGATTTCCTAATTTGTTCTTATAATTAGATTTCTTAGAATCAAAACTATTCCTAGCAAGTTTTATTCTGTCTTCACTCGATACTTCTATCGATAAAAATTTCATAAGAGAATCAAGGTCTTTCTTACCTGATTCATCTGATGAATAGCCTACGTATCTCTCCCAGGCGCGCAGAATTTCAGCGGGAAGACAGGATTCCACCAGCGGGAACAGCATGGCAGCATATTTCTCTTTGGTGACTCCCAAGGACTCTAAGGCGCGTAGCTGGGCCTCAATCTTGTCATACAGCGAAGACAAATTGACTTTATTGACTTCTGCGTTCTGTAGAACCAGTTTTAATAGTTCTCTGACATAAACTTGAATCAAGACATCCTCTTGTCCGAACCGCATTCTCAAGTATTCAAAAGCCTTTCTGTAGTTTTCAGGTGTCGCCGGAAAGCTTTCAACTATATCCCTGGCCCGGGATTTTGGAGTTGTTGCCTGGATAAGGTACTGGAACTTGTCTCCATCATCAATGCTCTCATCTTCATGAATTCTCTTGAACTGGTTGTGGAATCACAGCCAATCCGTTAATTCTCCAGAAAACTGCTGGAACTGAATCTTAGGAAGACGTAGAGATGAAGACGAAGATGTGACCAGGCTGTGGTTGTCCTTCTGTCCCAAAGCATCTGTTTTCATGATATTTTTCACACGGACTTGCCAGGCAATCATCTTTTCCGTATAGCCTTCGATGGCTTCAAATTCAATATTGTACGCTTCTTGCGTACAGTTTGTCTCGATCATTAATTCTAAAATGTCCTCGTCGATTTTTTTCAGCTTAACGGATTTTGCATGAAGCATTTCAAAAGCCGTTTCTACGGCATTATTATCAACAGGATCGTTTTCAATAATTTCCTGAAGATGATTTACAGCCTTCGTGAAGGCTGTCCTCAACGGCGTGCGTCTCAATTTTAAAGCATCCATGATCCACTTTCTTATATTCAAAAATGTTTTTCTAACACTCGTAGCCCACCCGGCGGCGCCAGAAAATGTTCAATTCTCACAACTTATTTAAAAATCTCTAAACTAAGAGTGAAATAAATGATGTGGCTATGAGTGTTTCTCAATTTAAATAAAACATTTATTAAGTATTTACAAGGATGCATATAAAAAAGGTTAAATATTATCGCGCACGCTCATAGACGTCCGCTTCCTCCAAACGCATCTAGAGGAATCCCCTTTCGGAGCGCCTTTTCTCCCCCTGCTGCCACTTAAAAAGAAGAGAAACTAGCCGGCGCTCACCGCTCTTCGGGTCAACCACCCCTTCGCTCTTTGGTGCTTTCACAACAGCAGTGCTATCGCCATCTGTTGTCCAAAATATTATTTATTTTTGTGAATATATCGCATGATTATTTATCAAACCTCCGGTTTGTCTGCAGTTTATGTAGTTAATGAAAATAATTTAATGTATTATAAAATAAATATGACTGAAACAGCCAAATATATTGAATTATGTAAATTTCATTACAATATCTACACTTTTGCTTTGAATGAAGAAAAATTAAAGCATAAAATATCAAACCTCAGTGTAATCTGCAATTAATTTAGTTAATGAAAATAATTTATCGTGTTATAAAATAAATATGACTGAAAAAAGTCAAATTTTTTTGAATTATGTAAATTTCATTAAAATATCTACACTTTTGCTTTGCATGATGAATCTGTTTAAATTTTTCATATTTAAGATTTTCTGATAGAGTTTTGCTTGTTCAGAACTGTTTATGGTAATTTTATCAAAATTAGGGCTTAAATTTCTGTTTTAGATAATCTTTTAATTTAAATTAATGTTATAGTTTTTATTTCAGCCTCACACAGCTTTATATTTGTTTATTTCCTTACTTATGATTGTAGTGGACATATGTTATATGATACTGTGACTCAAAAGTTAGTTTTTCAGCTAAACAATAATTTGTGAAGCTTTTCCTAACAGAATCTTAGATCATGATTATTTATTCACCCAAAAAATCTTTTACACAGTTTCTTTTTGTCAGAAAAAAAAATATTGCTTTTCTTTGTTAATTCACAAATTCTAAATCTTGCTTAGTCTAACAATAAAGTAGAAAATCCTAGCTAGCAGTATAACAAAAAGCAAATAGTTATAAAAATTTAAACTGATTACTATAGATTAACAATATTTGAAAAAAAAACTCCCCTCTTTATGTCAACTGGATTTTAGCATTTTTCCTCCATGTTGCTGTATTTGGCCTCATGGTTTTGATCAGTCCTCATGGAAAGATAGTTTATCAAGAAGGTTTTCACTGAAACAATCGATGGGATTGAATGCACAACAAAGTTATTTTCTTATACACTTTAAAATTCAGTGTTAATGCAATTTCTGTCGTGTGGCATCATGATTTGATTTTCTTTCTGACAATCTGTTCTTCATACAGATTTTTGATGATTTTATACATATACATTTGTTACATATGCATATATTTCTATGACATTTCCTTTGATTGGGAAAAATAAGGTTATTTCTTTTCTTCCTTCATATACAAATACCATGCTCTCATCATAACAGGGGAAAACAGATAAAATTTTTTTTAAATACATATTCTATTTATACCATTTGTGATCCAAAAACGTTTGTAGAAAAAGATGCAGCTTGATAGGATTTTCTCATATTTTCCTTTGGATTTCTTTATAATTCAGTGTTGATGGGATTTTACGTCTCATATCATCACGGTTCTACTTTGCCTCTGATAATATGTTTCGCCTTTAGTTTTCTGAAGATCATGTGCTTTATACATATCTTACTGTCCATATATATTTCAATTATCTCTGTAGTTATTTATCATAGTATTTTCTCATTTGTTTGCTCTTTGCAACAGAATTACAATGATTTTTTAATTGAAATATTGCAAATAAATATAGTTTAAAAAATTAATTTTTTATCAGCAAGGTTTATTTCACTCATTAGGTGCAGCATTATGTTTTTTTCAAGGTAGGTCTGTTTTAGAGTTTTTTTTATTTTGGTTCTTACTAATTACTTGATTACAAAAAGAGCAGATTAAGTCTCTGCTATGCACATTCATTTCAGAAAACAATAAGTATGCAAAAATTGATTACAGAACATTAAAAAAAAACAGACTAATTAAAATAATAAAAAGAAATATAATAAAGCAATTAACAAAATAAAGCAAAAAAAACCATGAAACCAAAAGTAAAAATTATTAAAAATGTAAATAAAATACAAAAGCACTTACGCAAAAACGTTCCACTAATACAGGGATACAAAAATAGCAAGGCAATTCAATTATTTTAGTTTCTATATTTCGTAAAAAATGGCGCTAGCGCTGCATTAAAAAAAAACTATCTGGGTGTATTAGCGCTGTCTCGGTCCACTCCTCCGGAAACCCCAAAGTACATTTTTTTAAAAAAAGAATAGTTTATGTATGGAACAGAAATTTACAAAATTATTAGATCGTGTTTTAAAAACCTCTGGAAAAAAAAATTCCGAAAATATTTAAAAAAAAAATGTAAAATAATTAATTTGAAAGAAAGATTGTTTTTTTAACCGTAATTTTTAAGATATTTTATCAATCTTTGTACAGATTATGTATAATATTGTTCTACACGCGGAAAAAAAGAAAAGCATGAACTTTTTCTTAGTGTAAAATATTTTTTCAAGCATAACAACTTATAATTCGTGTTAAAAAAAAGGAACCGATTTCGACTCCTTTTTTATTTAAAAAAAATTGTAAAATAATTAAATTGAAAGATATATATATATATAATTTTATTATATTAATTTTTAAATAAATTTATTTATATGCAAAGTTTCGTTTTGTAAAAACAGAATTTTTTCCCGATATTCTCTGCAGATTGCGCCACGATGTATTTTAAGGTTTTTAATTAATATCTTTTTAACTAATTGGAATATCGGAATATAAATGGTCAAAACAGATTCCTCGGATCATTCCCAAAATTTTGATATCTTCTGCGTCTTGTGGTTCTTGAGAAAATTGGGTTATATGCATCCCTACAAAGATACGTTTACCTACGAATTTTAATATATAAGATTGCTATTATTTGAAAAGTTTATTTTTACGATAATTGTTCATCAAAACGATTCCTCATTCTTTTCAGATTATTTGAACTCTTGAAATCACATCCTGTGGTTGATAATACCCGTGGATTTTCTGGTTTCTTTTCGCTCGATTTCTCGAATTAAGCCGTAAAATAAATTATAAATATTTTTGAACATGAACTATGGCAAAAGCGTTAAAACAAGTGTCTTGACACACATGTACGATACCTTGAAGAAGGGACACGTAGAGTTAAATAAAAATTTTTTAAAAAAAACCTGGTTATATTTGGGGTTCTTGTATATATTCCCAGTCCCTCCCCATTAATGGCTAAAACAGATTTAAATTATGTATGATGGGGAATAATTCATCAACTTAAATGACATAATTAACTTAATGACTTCTAAAGCAGAATTTTTCTAAACATAAAACCTCTTTTTCTTTCAAAATTCGATAGTGATCTAAATAGCAATTGTTAACAATTTTATTGAATCTGATCATTAGTTCCAGAAATATTAGGAGAAGACCATATAGTATATTTTGCAACATCTCTTCTCCCGCAAGTCGTAAACAACAAAGTATAGGAATAATAGCACTACGACGACTAGGCCAAATGAAGATCCCATTTCGTCAGGGGCTTAGCTACCGCCGTATCAATGATTCGGGGCCTCAACATGTGTAACTACAGTCTCACTAATAGGGCTCCAAAGGAATTTTGATACAGTGCCCTCTCACGCCAGTGCTTTTCGTCTTAGTTTTCTAACACGTGCTAAGTGAGGTCTTCATACAAGAAGGTAGTCACATTCATTTGCAGTTCGGTGACAGAAGACATTAAAAAAAATGCAATTTAATTTTTTTTTTTTCTTCTATCACTGAACTGTATACGACTGTGACTACCTGATTTTCTTTTTCATTAATGAGAAAATGTCAGTTGTTATAAATCAGGGGTGTCCAACCCGCGAGATTCTTAACTTAACAAAATTCGACTATTTTGTATAATATTTTTGTTTAAAGATTTTTTTTTGTAAAAAATAAATTCCATAACTTATTATTTTATTACGTTGCTTCTGTTACTGCGAATCTCTTTTTTTTCTACATTGAAATTTACTAAACATAAATCGTACTCAAACTTAACGCACGAAAATCTGCAACATCAATTATGACATGCAAATACACATGCATTGAGATCGACTTGCAAAAACTAAGTGAAAGAGTTGAGAAACAGATACCTCACTAACTAAATAAATTAAACATTATTTGATCATTGCATTATTATTATTCTATCTATGTTTGTATACATGAAAACAACAATATATCAGTATATTTTAAATTTTCATTCCAACAAATTTTTATAATGGATCCAAATCTAATATAAAGATATATATTTTTATATGCAACCCGCAGGATTGTAAAGCTCTTCCGAAGTGGCCCGCGAGGGCATTTGGGTTGGCCACCCCTGATATAGATAAAAAAAATATTTGGAAAAAAAACCTTTCGGAACTTCTTTGCAAAATACACAAACAACCGAGTTAAACAGGAAAATGAGTTTATTTTTACAGAAATTAAAATTTACACAGATAACAGAAATTAATTTTTCCGGAATATAAAACACTCAAGGATGAAATGGGTAGTATTGAAGGGTCATTAAATACATAAGTCACCAGCAGTTGTAAGTTGCACAATGAAATGTCTTGAAAGTTGAGCAGGACAAAAAAACCTTTCAAGTTTTCTTCAACAGTTTAGCAAAGAACGTTTTTTTAAAAATCCAATGTACATCAGCAAACGCAAATTTTTTACTCCTAGTTTTAGAGAGGATTAATTGCTCTTTAAATAAGTCTAGCTTACATTTTTCTTGCATTTATAAGAATTTTTTTATTTTCCAGTGGGAGTAAAACACTTTAATTTCACAGAAAACAAAGTGTTTATTTTCATAATTTTATGATGAGACCTATATATAGTAAATGGACAAAAACAAATGCTAACAAGTAATGTAAAAAAAATTTTAAGTTAATTTCCACATTAATTATAATTAAATTATCATATTTTTACCCAAAACAATAGTGTATAGAAAATTTCAGCTCAAATGAGTGCATTAAAATGTGAGAAAAAAACCTTTTCAAGTATTGACACAAGTCACCAAAAATGATGCCATGGCTGTATTTGTAATTCTTTGAATAATTAGTTTTAATCAATTAATTTTTATTAATTATAATTAAATTACTGTACTGTCATCCAAAATAATCATGAATATAAAATTTCAGCTCAATGGAGCACTTTAAAATGTATTTTATTAATGATTGAAAATTCCATCAAGATAAATAAATATATAAGAGTGTGAGCTACTAGTAGGAATTGAAAAATGACACATAAGATACCATAAAGATAATGGTTACCAGCTTTTCTTTAGGCAACAAAAATAGGTTTCATACATAATCTTGTTTGAATTCATATCATAATTTCAAATCATGATCAGATGAAAGACTAAACTGGACTTTCTTCTCTTATCTTCTGAGGCACACAATAGGAGGACCAAACTGAATTAAGGTATAGACCCTTATTCTGCATAACAATCTTGGGTGTTATCAGAATTCGATTTGTGCATCACTTCATAGCTCGCAATTCTAACAATTAATTTATCCTGTCTTGAGGCTGCATTGGCAGCAGTAGTTATCAACTCATACATGGTTGAAAGCTTGGGTGTTTCCAAATTTCAATTGAGTCTGGTTTTACAAAAAATAATTATGTAGTAGTGTCAACTCATTAAATCTGCTAGGAACTCAAAAGTCCACATGCTGGTGTAGTAAGGAAAATAGAATGTCTGATGCTTAGCTCTGGTACAAAATTATGAGATCTGTTGACAATAAACCCAATGCTGCTTCTAGTATGATGTTTATAAAACAATCATATCTTGTCAGCGTAAGTGAAAAATATATATATTATGAGGACATGATTATCTAGTCATTGTAGGAAAACTTACAACCTATGGTCTAACTAAATCAATACACATCTCATTAGAAGTTATTGTAATATATTCCAAAATGAAGCAATATCCTCTTCTCAGAATTCTCACATAAAGCAGTGATTAGTAAACACAAGTGGTGTTTATATAGAAGATAAATTACTTTAATGTTTACTAAATTTTAAAAAAAAAATACTTTCAAAGGGGAAAAAGCCTTTGTTATTTCATATTCCACAAAACTATCAATGAATATATTTCATTTACTGTTCACATTATAAAAAAATATGCCCTGCCATTCCAGCCCATAAGAGCTTTTGGATTATCTGTTGGGAAATCTTGTTATAAAGAACCTGAGAAATGGTAAAAAAAATAGCATATGTAGGAAATTTACTGAATAATGATTGTCAGTTTCATGAGTAGTTATATAAAAGAAATTAGAAGGTATAATAATCTTTTATATTAGAGAATTATTGAGTATACTTTAAAATACAGCAATATTTAATAATACAAATAAATACTACATATAAAATAAAATCATTAATGTACATAATCAAGTAACACGTTTGGAAATTGAGCTGGCACCTTATTTTACAACATATTTAGTTGTCTAAACACAAATTTTGTAAAGGAGAATTTTAGTCCCCTAAGGGCTATTTTACATTAAAAAGGAGCACTTCAATCAAATAAAAAGAAATTCATTGGTAACAAAATTAACTTAATGTTAAATGTATAAGTGAAAACACAGGCATGAATCATAAATAAAACTAAAAAGCGATTTCCTGAACCAAGTTATTAGTAGCTATTAAAAAATTTTAAAATCCAAATTGAATTTATGTAAACACATCCCATCTTTTAAACCAAACACATATAGAGCCAAGACAAATATTAAGCAAATATGGGAAGGGTTTTAAAAAATTTTAAAGTGTTCCAAAAATAGCACAAATCAGATTCAATTAAGAACTTTCACGCTAATAGTAAACCCAAGATATTTTAAAAGGAAAAAAAAATCTTGTTATAAAAAAAATGAATGCATTATTAAAAAGAAGTCAAACTATAAATCCATAAACAGAAAAAGAGCTAACTAGTTTTGGATTATTTAGATCTTAGATTGAAAGACAAATTTGGCTTTTTAAAGATAAGTTAGAATTCCAAACAAAAGGGGAAATGGGTAGTATTCAAGGGTCATTAAATACATAAGTCACCAGCAGTTGTAAGTTGCACAATGAAATGTCTTGAAAGTTGAGCAGGACAAAAAAACCTTTCAAGTTTTCTTCAACAGTTTAGCAAAGAACGTTTTTTTAAAAATCCAATGTACATCAGCAAACGCAAATTTTTTACTCCTAGTTTTAGAGAGGATTAATTGCTCTTTAAATAAGTCTAGCTTACATTTTTCTTGCATTTATAAGAATTTTTTTATTTTCCAGTGGGAGTAAAACACTTTAATTTCACAGAAAACAAAGTGTTTATTTTCATAATTTTATGATGAGACCTATATATAGTAAATGGACAAAAACAAATGCTAACAAGTAATGTAAAAAAAATTTTAAGTTAATTTCCACATTAATTATAATTAAATTATCATATTTTTACCCAAAACAATAGTGTATAGAAAATTTCAGCTCAAATGAGCGCATTAAAATGTGAGAAAAAAACCTTTTCAAGTATTGACACAAGTCACCAAAAATGATGCCATGGCTGTATTTGTAATTCTTTGAATAATTAGTTTTAATCAATTAATTTTTATTAATTATAATTAAATTACTGTACTGTCATCCAAAATAATCATGAATATAAAATTTCAGCTCAATGGAGCACTTTAAAATGTATTTTATTAATGATTGAAAATTCCATCAAGATAAATAAATATATAAGAGTGTGAGCTACTAGTAGGAATTGAAAAATGACTCATAAGATACCATAAAGATAATGGTTACCAGCCTTTCTTTAGGCAACAAAAATAGGTTTCATACATAATCTTGTTTGAATTCATATCATAATTTCAAATCATGATCAGATGAAAGAGACTAAACTGGACTTTCTTCTCTTATCTTCTGAGGCACACAATAGGAGGACCAAACTGAATTAAGGTATAGACCCTTATTCTGCATAACAATCTTGGGTGTTATCAGAATTCGATTTGTGCATCACTTCATAGCTCGCAATTCTAACAATTAATTTATCCTGTCTTGAGGCTGCATTGGCAGCAGTAGTTATCAACTCATACATGGTTGAAAGCTTGGGTGTTTCCAAATTTCAATTGAGTCTGGTTTTACAAAAAATAATTATCATGTAGTAGTGTCAACTCATTAAATCTGCTAGGAACTCAAAAGTCCACATGCTGGTGTAGTAAGGAAAATAGAATGTCTGATGCTTAGCTCTGGTACAAAATTATGAGATCTGTTGACAATAAACCCAATGCTGCTTCTAGTATGATGTTTATAAAACAATCATATCTTGTCAGCGTAAGTGAAAAATATATATATATTATGAGGACATGATTATCTAGTCATTGTAGGAAAACTTACAACCTATGGTCTAACTAAATCAATACACATCTCATTAGAAGTTATTGTAATATATTCCAAAATGAAGCAATATCCTCTTCTCAGAATTCTCACATAAAGCAGTGATTAGTAAACACAAGTGGTGTTTATATAGAAGATAAATTACTTTAATGTTTACTAAATTTTAAAAAAAAATACTTTCAAAGGGGAAAAAGCCTTTGTTATTTCATATTCCACAAAACTATCAATGAATATATTTCATTTACTGTTCACATTATAAAAAAATATGCCCTGCCATTCCAGCCCATAAGAGCTTTTGGATTATCTGTTGGGAAATCTTGTTATAAAGAACCTGAGAAATGGTAAAAAAAATAGCATATGTAGGAAATTTACTGAATAATGATTGTCAGTTTCATGAGTAGTTATATAAAAAGAATTAGAAGGTATAATAATTTTTTATATTAGAGAATTATTAATTATACTTTAAAATACAGCAATATTTAATAATACAAATAAATACTACATATAAAATAAAATCATTAATGTACATAATCAAGTAACACGTTTGGAAATTGAGCTGGCACCTTATTTTACAACATATTTAGTTGTCTAAACACAAATTTTGTAAAGGAGAATTTTAGTCCCCTAAGGGCTATTTTACATTAAAAAGGAGCACTTCAATCAAATAAAAAGAAATTCATTGGTAACAAAATTAACTTAATGTTAAATGTATAAGTGAAAACACAGGCATGAATCATAAATAAAACTAAAAAGCGATTTCCTGAACCAAGTTATTAGTAGCTATTAAAAAATTTTAAAATCCAAATTGAATTTATGTAAACACATCCCATCTTTTAAACCAAACACATATAGAGCCAAGACAAATATTAAGCAAATATGGGAAGGGTTTTAAAAAATTTTAAAGTGTTCCAAAAATAGCACAAATCAGATTCAATTAAGAACTTTCACGCTAATAGTAAACCCAAGATATTTTAAAAGGAAAAAAAAATCTTGTTATAAAAAAAATGAATGCATTATTAAAAAGAAGTCAAACTATAAATCCATAAACAGAAAAAGAGCTAACTAGTTTTGGATTATTTAGATCTTAGATTGAAAGACAAATTTGGCTTTTTAAAGATAAGTTAGAATTCCAAACAAAAGGGGATGATTCATATCACTAATGTACACTAATCATATAAATATGCATTGATATTGAAAAAAATTCAAACTGCTTCATATTATTCTTTATGCATCTGTATATGAGAATAATAAATAATAAAATACAAATTAGTAAAACTAAAAATAGAAATATACTTTAAATAAGAAATCAGTTTATGTTATAAATAAATTTATTCGAAATAAGAGAGCTGCTTACAAATTCTTTCATAAACATTTAAAAATTATAAATGAAAATTTCATTATTTTTCAGGATAATCGGACTTTCTTTTTGTTTCCAATTTAAAAATATATTTCATAAAATTTTTAACAAACATCTAACAATTTTCAACAGAATATTGAAAATATAAGATTCACAACAACAACAGTTTTTTCATGATTTTTATGCCCAATCAATATGAGGAAAAAGTTCATATATTGAGATTTATCAGGTAGATTACGAAGACGATGATGGCTTGGCAAGGTTTGCAGAATGCTCATAGTAAACATAAGGAGCAAAATCAGGTTGAGCTGCCCAGTAAAAGGCATCTGCATACAAATTTATTCTTTGAGTCATCTGAAAAAATTATATTTTATAATATTATTGCTAGAAAAATATGAACAATATAAATAGTGATATAAATATACATAATGCAAGGAACCAAATAAATAAATTCAAACTGGCAAAGAAAAAAAAAGTCGCTTCTATTTTCAAGGGTAAAAAGAAAATGAAAGTTGTAGCAAACAAAATTTATGTCTTTCTTATTAAGGAAAACAAAATTTTATAATATAAAAAGTAAGAAATTAAAATTAACCTATTTGTTGCAACATGCTAGGCTTGAATAACATTTGAATTACATTTTCTTACATGTTTTGCACAAAGAATTCTAATTTTGGAATTTTGTTTTACACACACATTTGATGAGTCCTTGGCCACTTTCACTGAAATGAGCAATTGCAATTGACCAGAGAGAAATTTTGTGTTCAGGAATATCTTTAATTCTAAGCAAGTTCTTAGGGCACAAAGTGAATTGTGATATCTCTTGTATATACTTATTTTAAAATTTCTCCAGAAGTTCCAAGCTGGTAGAAATCATCCTATTTCTTACTCATAACAAGTGCCAATATATTGGTATTCAGAAAAAATAACAGATTTCACAACAATACCTTTTTAAAATAATTTTCTAGTTTTTTTTTTTGGCAAGATTCACAAAGGTGGATGTACAGTTCAAAATCATGATGTGTAATGTTTTTGTACTTGGTTCAAAGTTCTATCAGAATTCTATCACATCATCTGTGTCCAATAGTGGAATGAGCTTCACGAAGTACATGAAATAATTCAGAATCTGTGATGCAATACTGTATAGTACCGACATCTTCTTTAACATGTTAAATAAGATTACTTTTGTTTTCCACAATCATATCATAGAGATTCAGCAACAAATGGTTCCTGTATTCCTTCTTAGTAAATATTTTGTCTTTTTGCACATCAGTTATTTTCTGATAAATAGTTTTGGTTAACAAAAAACTGGGATGTTTTTTTTTTGCAGCATTTGTGCAAATTTTGGGCAGTTCATCATTGAACAGCTGTTTCATATCTTTTGACCATGACTCCTTCTCTAAAAATACAGCTTGCTCTTCCATTTTCATACAGCACAGAAAAATCCAGTAATTGTACAGTAATATCTGATAGGTAAATAAAATTGGAATTCAAAACTATATGGAATAAATTTATGCAAAAAAAGAAATAGAATCATTGTCACAGATTACATATTTAAGATCAAAATAAATTTACATTTATGAAAAAAATCACATATTTAATCAACCTTCAATTTAAAAAAAATGAAAAGTGAATTGAATTTAAGTAAGAAAGAAATCAATTTTATAGCTTAATTTTTTTTATACAAATATGTTTACTAAGCAGTTAAACTTTTGAAATATATAAAGAATACAAAAAGTTTATTTATTAAACATTAAATTCAAAAACTTATTCAGAATTATAAGGGTAAACTAATTAAGAGATACGTATAAATAGCATTTTGCAAAAAGTCTTAATTGGGCGATAAAAAGCTACAAAATATGAAACATAGCATTTAAGATAAAACAGTGCTAATTTCACTGAAATACCTGACTATTTAATAAAAAAAAAAGACTAATTTTGAAATGCAGACAGTTCAGGATTTCTTTTAAAAAGACAAGGAAAAAATATGAAAAGGAGAGGGGGGCATAAAACAAAAAACGAAATTACTTTAGTTACAATGGAAAGTTTTTAGGAATATTAAAATTAAGAAACAGAAGTTAAGATTAATTTATGGATGATATTTACTCTAAATCCCCATTTGTCTCTAACTTGTCTACACAAGTTTAAATCCATTTCAGCCACAAGTAGACCATCTCTCAATCGTGACAGCCCCTAAAAAATTCACACATTTGAAAAATGATACATTTTATTGCTTCTTTTAAAAGACAAAATATAAAAATATGATACTCACTGGAGTCCTGCTACCATCAGGACCAGCCACATAACTTGAGCCTAAATTCATTAAAAAATAGCACAAATTAGGTCACTAGCATTCTTTTAATCAAGAGAGCTCAAAATAATTTTATTTTCTGAATTCAGTTTCTTTTCCCATCAATGCATTAAAACTCTGGCCCTACACTACATTTTACATCCTGTACCCAAAAGTAAGCAAGATCATCTGATATCGCTAATTTCTCTAAGAAGTCAATTTCCTAAAACTTTTCTGATTTGAAAAAAAATAGTTTCATTTTGTATGGTTAAACACACAGTAGTGCCTTATTTAGTCTAACTAGGCCTCTAGGTTGTCTGGATTAACAGAAATATGGATCGAACAAAACATAAAAATATGACATAGATAACCACTCTCTCCATGGTAAATACACTGCTCAAAACAATTAGGGGAGCACATGATTTTCACAAAAGTAAGCAAAGATGTATACCAATAAGTAACATAAAATGAATCATCCATAATGTAAAGCCTACCAGGAAACGGAAGAAGAAAACTTTATATGCAAATCAAAGTTCATGACGTCAAAAACCAGAAAAAGGATATAACGGCAGAAATTGGGATGTTGCAGAAACGTCTGTTTTATTGCCGTAACTGTGAAATTCGATTGGGCAGTATTTTTTTTTTTTTTTTGAGACAAGGTTACTTGAGAATGTCTCAACAACGTGATTTACCGAATCCATGGCATGGCGTGTTATAGGCAGACTGGAATCCGGGCAAACACAACGTAGTGTCGCGGACGCTGTTGGAGTGACCAGAAGTGTTGTTGCAAGACTGTGGAATCGATTCCAAGAAACAGGAAATGTTAGACGTCGACCAGGGGCAGGTCGGCCACGCGCCACTACATCAACTGATGACCGGTATATACAGTTAACAGCCCGTCAAAACAGAACAGAGAATGCTAGGCAGCTGCAAAGACA
This sequence comes from Trichonephila clavipes, assembly GCA_019973935.1. Classification (NCBI taxonomy): domain Eukaryota; kingdom Metazoa; phylum Arthropoda; class Arachnida; order Araneae; family Nephilidae; genus Trichonephila; species Trichonephila clavipes. The sequence goes on along the minus strand of BMAU01000146.1, from coordinate 261,877 downwards.
GTTGCTCTTGGCAACAGGACGAAGGGTGTCCAGCCAAGCAGTTTGTAATCGGCTTCATGAGGGGAGGGCGCTATGCACGTAGGCCAATGGTCTGCATTCCGTTGACCCACGCCACCGTGCGGCCCGAAAAAAAGATGGGCTGCTGAACATCGAGATTGAGAGCAACATGATTGGAGCCAAGTGCTGTTTACAGACGAGTCTTGATTCAGTCTAGAGTGTGACACCCGACGTGTTCTTGTATGGAGAGACAGGGACACTCGAAATAACCCCACATTCGTTCGTGAAAGGTCACAATACAGAAGAGCTGGTTACATGGTATGGGGTGGAATCAACATAGTCGGACGTACGAACCTGCATATCATTCAGAATGGCACTTTGACGGGTCGAAGGTATGCAGACGAGATACTTCGACCTCATATCATCCCTTACGCAGGAGCCATTGGAGATTCCTTTGTTTTTCAGGATGATAATGTCCGACCGTATAGAGCTCGTCTGGTGGAAAACATGCTTGAATCTGAAACAATACAGCGTATGGAATTGCCAGCGTGCTCTTCTGACCTGAATCCAATCGAGCATGTTTGGGACATACTCGAATGACCCATTGCTGCGCGACCAAGGCCGCCTGCTACTGTCGAGACTTGGAGATTGCACTTCTTGAGGAGCGGAACAGTATTCCCCAAAGTCTGATCGATAACTTCATCGCATCCATGGCAAACAGGTGTGCAGCAGTCTTAGCTGTTCGAGGAGACCACACGCCCTATTAAAACCCATGCATCATGTCTAAACAGTACCTTTTTTATCGTTTACATGTAACCAAATTGTTGCCCTAAATCATCTTTTCATGTTTTTTCCATATTTTCAAAGAATTAAAGCTTAATTCCAAATTTGTTTACGCCTTTTTTCTGTATTGCGCATTAATACGCTTGTACTATGCATTGTATGCCAATAAGTGGCTGTCTCACACGGTTTTCTTCACTTTTTTGCTTGCTCCCCTAATTGTTTTGAGCAGTGTAGATAAAATATTTTAAAGTAAATAATTGCATCAGGGAATTTTAAACAATGTAACTTACATACATATTAGATTGAAAAAAATTACTTAATAAATGTAATTAGCATTCATAAAAATAATGCCTTTGTTTTTAAATAACTATCTGGATTAAGCAATAACAGACAAATGAGAGTTTTATAGTACTCACAATTATTTCATCAAACAAGTTTTCAATTCAATAGAGTTGCTTCTATTAAGAAATCGAATCTTTGCACAAATAAAACTTACCATAAAAGTGTCCAAAATCCTTATGTGCTAAAATTAAATAAAATTTTCAAACTATTATTAGTACTGATCCCATAGAATAATTTGAATCACACATATGTAATATAAATAATAAAATCAGTGTAAGAATAACTCACCAGGTTTTCCATCACCAGAAGTAAATTCACTGGGAAATTTTTCCTATAAGAAATAAGTATTTTACATCAGCCTTGATTTAGCCAAGTAGAACTCAAGTATTAAAATGAGATTTGTAAAACAATTTCGGAATTTTTTACTTTCCATATTGGCAGTCTGAGTACATAAGGTATCAGGTACACAAACACAAACGATTGCATTAAATTATTATCTATTTGTTTTTCCAAACAAGAGTATAATTTTTTTAAGGTTATAGGTTTCATACCAAGATATATTAATTATATGGTTCTCATAAATATAAAAATTGATACAAATATATTAAAGGACTTTATGATATAGTGAAAATATAAGTATAGTGCACACTTACTGTTCCTACTCTATTTATTGCACAAGTGAAATAGCTATTGGCTATAGCAGCACATCTTGCTTCAATTGGCCACATAGGTTCACTTAGAAAAGAAAAACAATATACCAAAGGGAAGAAAAAAGTATTTGATTTGGGAAAAAAAAGGCATATTATTTATGATTGATTTAGGCATGTTTTTTTTAAAGTTAAAACAAACATAAAAGATTATAAGCAGAAATCTTTTCTTTTTAACATGGTTCCCATATATCAACATTATAGTCCTGCTCATCTAGTATAGTGGTTAATGACACCGACTGCTGTGCCGTAGGACCCGAGTTTGAATCCTGGAGAAGGCATAGATGTTTGTTAATGTATAGTACCTTTGTGGCATGGTACTATACATTAACAAACATCATCTGGCCATCGAGTCGCAAGTCCTCTTGTAAGTTTGGTGGAAGGGGAAGAGAGGTAGGATGACCTTGACCATTCTCAAAGTATTCTCCCTCAGAATTGGGGTGGAATCGATCCAAATCATACTGTCACCTGCATGATGTTCAAAGCTATGGCTAATGACAGGAGAACATGACAAATTTCATGGGTCTTAATCTGGCCTTTGCCAATCAGGTGACATTAGCAACAACATAGGTTTCTTAATTTTTAAAAATATTCAAGTTGAAAATTTAGAAAGTTTCCACCCATATTCTATTGCTTGATGATTATTTTTAACAATTTATCAAGTATAAAACATCAAATAGTGTTTTAGTTTAATACATACAAGTGCCAATCTATTACACAGCAGAAAACTCAATATGAGTTTGCTTATCTTAAATATGAGCCAATTTCTTTAAAAGTAGTTTAAGTCCATTTTTGACAAAAAGGTTAATATTGAATGCAATCTGCTATGAGCTTTTTATCTATGAAAAAATATCCTTCAAAATTTTCATCATTTTATCAATATAAATTTTCGTAGTTAATGAAATTACAAATATAATTATAGTGAAAGTGATAAACATCTCCATATAATATGTAATGGACTTATACCACTTTCAAAGAAAATGGTTCATATACTTTTTCAAATCTGCTGTGAAGTACATTTACAAAAAACCACAAAGAAAATGGACGACATGAAAAAAAAATTAAAAAGTACAAAATAGTTACCTTAACTCACCAACAGTGGCTGAAGGATTAAAGACTATTTCAGCACCATTTAGTCCATAAACCATCCAGTTTTGAGGATGATGTCTTCCATAACAAATGTTCACAGCAATCTTACCTATGAAAAACAGAAAGTATTAAAAATTAACAAGCAGTAACTTTAGAAACTCTGTTACTAATATTAATAATGGAGTTCACTGAATGGATACAGAGAATTCTTATGCTTTCTAATTTTTCAACTCATTTATGAATCTTGGTATTTTTCAATTATCTCCAGTCACATTGAATTAGAAACTTTGATTTCAATTGACAACTAATATTTCCTTCTATTGGCATCTAATTCTGTAATATTTTTTTTACTACAAAATAAATCAAATTCTTGCATAGTTCATATAAGTTTTCACAGATATAGCTCTATTGGCCAGATATAAATTTTAATCCTTTCTTGGTCATCATCGTGTTTCCATGTTTGATTTTTGTGCAATTGATGTCATGCAATGAATAGTATACTGCATTGTTGGAAGCTAATTTGTAGCTATTTGCACATCTTGCAATATTCAGTGTTGACTATTATTATTTTTTGTACATCTGATAATAGCTAAGAGTCCTTTTTTCTTCACATTTTTAACAGAGAGATTTTAACATAATCATTTTCATTAACTTTGTTTTCTTTAGTTATTGTTTGCATGTCAAAATGGTGCTGATAATTTTTTACATTCAGCATGGCATGTGTTAGAATATATACTAAAAAACTCAAAATATTTTTGATATTAATAATCAAGACTTTTTTTTAGTCAAAATAAGAAATAAATGATTTCAAATCAGTTTTTACACCCAAAGACCAAGAAAGATTGAAAAACTTTTAATACTAAGGTTGTAAAAGCATCTTCCAAAACATTTTTTACATATTTTAAATTAATTTTATTCAGATATTTATCTGAAATACTTCGAAGCAATGGGTTTGATAAATATAATATCAACAAGCATTTTTTTAAAATTTAAAACTTTGATACATAGCAAAACAACAAAAGAACAAAAACAGGAAACCGATTAGCAGGATATTATATGTGCGACTACTAATAAATCAAGTAAAATAAAAAAAACCTGCTTACTGACAAAAATATATTTTGCACTTTCAAATTCAAAATAAAAAAAAAAACATTAATTCTATAGCAATAATAAAATATTCTTTTTTTAATATGAAATTCGGAAAAAAACAAAAAAATTCACCACCACCATGGTGGGTGGGGTGGGGGGAATACTTATATTGCTATTTATCAAAGAGTATAAAATTCTAGAAATCTATTTAAAATATCCTGAATTGAATTATAAGTTGATTAAAATTAAGGAATCAGCATCAAATTCATGAAAAACAACTATATTAACACTGGCTATTAACTGGTTAGTTAACAGCCACTGGGTGAAAATTTTCATCAGGTTATATTTATTTCTAATTTAATATTTACATAGTAATAACAAAAATACCTGCTTTATTTAAATTATTCAATGAATCGTTTTTGATATTGTTACTATAAGTGGGTCTTAATGTTTATTAGTAAAAATAAATCTTAAATAATCTTTTTTTAACAGAATATAATTTTCTAATAATTTTAATGTATGTATTCAATCTAAAAATAACCTTTGAAAATATTTTTTATTCCACCTTACTTTTTATTCCAGTTAAAATAAGAATCAAAAATTCACTGAAGTTTAAAAAATCATGCGATACTTCTTAATATCTTGTGAATCTCCTTCCACTTACAAAGTGCAGCAACTTGATGTCGGTGACAGACTTAGGTTCAATGGACCCTAGGCTCAAGTTAATTTGATGCTCTTGTATAATAATAAGAAGAAGAATAATAGGAATAATGAATTCAAATTAAATTTAGGTATTGAATTTAGGCATGAATTAAATATATTTATGAAAAATCTAACATCGATAGATAAATGTTACACTTAACGAAAATTTTTTTAGTACCAATGTTAGATATTTTAAATTTTACTACTTACACGATCAATTATTTTAAAAATAATTCTACCCTTTTAATACTGACAACTTGAGGTTGTCAAAGTAAAAAAAGAAGCATTAAAATTCAATCTTACAGTTGATAAAACAACAAAATGGATTTCAAATTTTTGCCACCTCAAAAATTTAGACACCCTTAAACATTTGCCATCCTAGGCTCAGGCCTAACCCTAAATCCGTCACTGCTTGACGTGGCAATGACTCAACAAGTAGCCAGACAATGCATGAAGAAATCTTCAACCATGGTGTTTTCAGCGATGTTCATACATTGCTGGTGCAAGTTTTTGAGCAAAAACAGATCTCTCAATCATTTCTCATATATGTTCAATGGAATTCATGTCAAGCAATCAAGGTGAAAAAATTCTTCGGGATTGTCCAGAGTTTTTTTCAAAACCAACACCAACCAATTTTGTTTCAGTGACAGGGAAGATTGTTATCCTGGAAAGTTCTATCATTATTTAGATACATGCAATATATAAATGGTTTTCAAGTGGTTCCACACTCCAGTTGATGATTAATTCAAATTTGACCAGATAATCTAGTCTATGCCATGTAAAAACAGCCCACACCATTAGGAATCTACCACCAGCTTCACAGTATTTTGTTGGTGGGAGAGTATTATATGAGCTTTTGTGGGGTCTGTGACAATTCAAACCCTATTATCTGCTTTTACCAACTGGTTTTGTCATCTGACTACAGCTACCCCCATATCAATGATATGGGGCCTTCAAGCTATAAGGCCTCAATATGACTGGCGAACGATAGTAAAATGTCGAAAGCCCCCCAAAAGACCCTTAAAGTATTTTGTTACAAGGCCCACTCAGGCCTAGCTACACCAATGTATGACTATGTAACATTTTTCCAATCCTCTAGGATCTAACTGATATCTTTATGAACACAAAAGGAGGACTGTAACTAATAATGTGCAGTAAATAAAGGCACTCAATAATTAGCCTTTTTTTACTCTCAATCCCATCAACACCAAATTTATCTGTGCAGTCCTCATGGATACATTTGTCATATGTTCCACATAGTGTTGCTCGTTTACAAACACTGACTATTTCAAACAGACATTGCTAGTCTCAGATACTAAATTGATATGGTTGGTCATAGTTTTATTCATGGTGGAAGGTAATGTGTGAAACTATACATTATCATCATACTCATTCAAGGAATGTCAACTTCCCTAACAATTTCCAAAACGGAAAGTCTCATATTTTTAACTCCAACAAGAATTCTGAATTCAAAGTTCATTAATTCCCATTGAGCTGAAATAATAGTTTATAAAAAAAACTTTTCACTGAATCATTGAGTGCAAATAAAGACCTGTGGCATAGCTAGTCTTGAGTGGGACCTGTATCAAAGATCCTTGGGGTTCTTGTTAGTGGCTCCATAAGTCTGTGATTTTTTTTGTTTACAGTTTTGGGGCCCCATATCATTGATACGGCAGTAGCTATTGATGATGTATTACTCATTTTTAAATTTCTTGCATGTTGATACAGCCATATGAATGATGACATATTGTTAACCCATGACTTTTCAAACTTCAGTGCATAGTAATCAATAAGTTAAAAAATTCTCAATTCTTTAGTATTTTAAAAGCAAAGTTTTTTATTCTTAAAGTATCTTATTCCAAACTAAAAATGCAGAAAAAATTCATATGATACTAAATGATGCTTCAAAAAGTTACAATGAAAATGTGATTGGGAATCATTCATAAGTATTGATTGATTGATTGTTTAAACAATGTTGCACTCAGAGGCAACACGAGAACTATTCAAGATGGATCTAATAAATTTGAGCCATGGTCAAAACTATGGAGGAAGAAACCTGGATTGGCATTCTACTCTCTGAATTTCCACTCTATGCAAATGTGATTAACATTCAGATTTAACATGCATCAGCCTCTCTACACTGCTGATCTTTAGTGACACCAGGACTTTGCAAAAACAATGCTAGCCATGAATTCATGGCCATGATCCTTCTGATACCAAGGCCACTTGATAAGTACCAAAATTTACACCAAAGAATAAATCACAATAAAAAAAACTTTTTATAAAAACTAAAACTCTTACCCCAACGAGTTTGAAATATTGGATGGCCCAGTTCACTTTCCATATAATACGAAGACTAAATTTAAAAATAAAAGTAAAAATATAAATATAGCACTTAATATATAAAACAAAAATAAAAGTTTATCTAATTTTTTTCTTACTTCATTAAAATCTCCAACACGAGGAATGTGATTTTTACGAGTTTTTCCCAATACAACACCATTTTCTGATATTACAACAGCAGTGTTCCACAGTACATCTCCATGTGCTTCATCTCTTTCAAGTATTGGAGAAACAATGGTCATGCTATATTTTACAGCAAGCTACAAAAAAGTTTCTTAAGTTACCTTAGATATTAGCAATTTAGATTTATGTGTGTGTGATTCAAGTTTCTTCTCAAATAAAATACATTGAAGTATATGTCATTTCGACAATAATGATAACAATACTAATGATCTATTTTACTCTTCATTTTTTTATTATAAGAGTTTAATACAAATTTTTGTTAAGCTGAAAAATTGAAATGATCTCAATTGCTAAAAAGTGATACAGAAATAATTCCTAGTAATTAAATAATATGTAATTAATAATTTACTTTAATTTTCAACAAATTAATCCTGTAATGCTATTGACAAGATGCATTATTTTCAAACAAAAAATATTTATGCGCATGTATAAAAAAATTAAGAATTCTTATTTTAATTTCGCCATAATTAGTACTATATGTGTGAAGTATAGGACGAAGCTTTAATACATTGTACATTTTATTTCACAAAATTTCTTATTATATAACAAATGCAGGATGAAATAAAGTACTACAACGTGCACTTTTAACACAAAAAATAAGATTGAAAGTTTTAATGTGTATGTTATACATAGGGTATAAAAATGATAGTTTTAAAAATAAAAAAAGAGAAGCATAAAAAACAGACGTTTACATACATCAAAATACTGTTTATTTCAAAGAAATGACATTCTTTATGAAGTTAAAGAGTTGTAGCTCTACAAGTATACTACTTTTTCTAAAGCTTGGAATAATACCTCAAATAAATTACTTCAAAACATAAGAACATTTCAGGAAGTAAATCAGTCTTCGTTTTCCTTTCGTTTTGTCGGAACTGTTGTTGGGGGGGGAGAGGGATCGGGAGAGTTATTCGAGGTATGACGTGTGCAGTTGGGATTGTCGCAGGGGAAAGAGGCGTACTCACTCACCGCTTGTTGAAGTCGCTCGTTCGTCAGCTCCATGTAGCTTGTTTCTTTCCCGATGATTGGATTGTTGGGATCCCCGATTGCATCTCTCACTCCTTTAAGTAGTAAGTGCGTGCTCTCTAGAGTTGTGGAGTAGAGGTGGATGATGGTGGTGAGCTCTTGGAGTTTTCGGCAGTTCTCAGAAGTGGGGCCAAAGTCCTCTGGTGTTCCGGGCCGTGATGCTTGGGGTGTGTTGGGCAATGGTATTTCCATGCTGGTCTCTCCGGATGGCTCTTCAGTTACGGTAGGTTGACTTGCGTCGTGACTGGTAGTCGGAGTAGGGTTAGCATTTCGGTGCCGTTCAGAAATATTTTTGTTTTTTCCGTACCATATTCGGATATTCAGAAAAAAGTCGTTCAGCAGATGGGTTGTTAAAAGTTTGCAGGCGCCAGACTGAAAAATAAACTTATCAGCCAGCAAAAGTTGCGACACGTGGTCCTGGGCTACGAAATTCGTATTGGGAGCGTAAGTCATACACGTCCGCACGCTAGCTAGTCCCAGACCGTTCTAACCTCGCCTGCCATCTAGTTGGATGACAGTGGATGACAGTCTATTTTTGGGTACCTGGACTGATAAACAGTCCTCAATCCCATATCATGATGTCTGTGATGCAGGACTTGACTTCGTTGGTTTTTTCAGTCTGCGGAGTGACATGTCGGCGATTTGGCTGTGGTGATGGAATCCGGGAGGAGGGGCTTAGAGATGACTACTTGGAGTTAAAGTTTTATACGGTGCTGAGAGCTTAGGACTGCTCTCTCAGTGAATTGGAGGTAGAAGTGAATTTAGCCTCAGGCTGGCTGCCCATGGGGGTAAAAGTTAAAAATATATACTTGTCCAGTTGGGTGTGGAGATTAAATAAATATTGAAAGAAAAATAATAAAAAATTTTAAAAATTTACTAGGGTGCAATAATTAAAAAATTATTGCAGGGATAAAAAACTAAGGCGGATTGTAAGAATCAAAAGGATTCTTCTTGGCCTTTAGTATTATCGTTACAGTTGTAATCGTTTAGATTTAACATATTTACATTATTAGTATTTGGCAAATTATCGAAAAATTTATAGCTAATTTTTGAATATGTGCTTTAAAACTAGTGATTTTTTAAGAGCTTTTATTTATGCGATCATTTTTTCATGTAGCGGCAGGCATTTACAATCATTCTAATATATGAATTCTGCAGAGTATTTAAAATATTAATATTGGTTTTAGCAGCATAACCCCATACTGGACAGGCATAAGCGAGTATTGGACGCATAACGGCTGTATAAAGAAGCACTTTGTTATCTCTACTTAAATGTGAGTTCCGGGAAATTAGGGGAAAAAATTTAAACATTGTTTTTCGGAACTTATCGCGAACGTGTAATATGTGTTGTTTCAAGTTAAGTGCGAGTCAAAAATAACGCCAAGATATTTGGTATTCTGAGACCAGGGAATTTGTTTATTGAACATTATGAGAGGGGAGGAATGGTGCGCTTTTTGGTAAAGATGACGGCACAAGATTTTTCTACAGTGATACTAATTTTCCATCTGTCGTAATAATTTTTCTAGCAGCTTGAGGTGTTTGTTAATGGCAAAGGTAACAGTCTTTAAGTTTTTGTACGTGGCATTAATGGCCGTATCATCCACATAGAGACTAATATTTGTTAGTGAGTAGCTGGGAATGTCATTTATATAGAGATTGAACAACAGGGGCCCGAGCAATGAGCCCTGAGGACACCCTGCAGAGATGGAATGAGGAGTTAGATAATGATTCATTTACTCTGATCGAAAAGGATCTGTTAGTGAATACGAGTGGATGAGGTGAATGAGGGGAGAAGGAATATCGTAAGTAATTAGTTTGAAAGTGAGGTCTAAAATCCAAACACGGTCGAAGGCTTTCTGGATATCCAGAAAAGACCACTCCCCGTAACTCTTCTTTTTTTTGAAACCTTCGAAATACTTTCTGTTAGTCTGAGAAAGAGGATGAAGGGTAGATAGTTTATTTGTAAATCCATATTGATTGGGGTTAATTGGGCTATTATCATTAATGAATTTTTTTTTTTAAGTCTATTAAGAATAATGTACTCAGTTAATTTACTTAAAGTTGAAAAAGAGAAATAGGTCTATGAATTAGGAAGATTTTTATTTGTACCAGGTTTTTAATAATAGGGAAAATGATAGCTTCTTTCAGTTACTAGGAAAGTGATGAAATTTAAGAATTTTATTGACAAGAATAGTTAGTATGAGGATTAATTTGATAGGAAAATTTTTAGCATTTTATTTGTGATAGTATCTTTACCGGGGGCCTTTTTAGAGCTAGTATTTTTAATGAAGTTAATAATTTCATCAGGCATGACAGGTTCAATTTGAGTAGAAGGGGGAAGAGAGAAAGGTATTCACAGCAGAGGTGACAACCTCGTCATCCTGATCGTAGTTGTCCTGCATGCGGTTATTTTCAATGAAGTTATTTTTAATCGTATTAGCAAGGAGGTTAGCCTTCTGCGGATCAGTGACAATATACCAGTAGCACAGTTCAACGTAGGAATTTGAGATCTTTTATTTTTTAAGAACCGTTGTGCCTCCCAGAGGACTATTGTCAGTTGTATTTAGAGCTTCTAGTCTAGCATTCCAAGTATCATTACTATATATTTTAAGTTCTTTTTTGAGGTTGGCTTGAGCTCTATTGCATAAAGTTTTATAAAAAGGATTTAAAGTCTGCTGATATCGTTTACGTAGGTTGTTTTTATGCTTAATAAGTTGATTAATGTGATTTGGAGTGTAGTTTCGGTGAGCGTTCACTATTGGCTGGGAGGCGTGGCTATGGGTAGCGACGACCGCTTCAGTGAACTCTGTAATTTTTGGTTTCAAGATCGTTGGTATTATTAATATTATTCGGATAGTAGTTAAAGAAGTTATTATTTAAATTAATTCTAAAATCCTTCCAGTTGGTGGTAATTGCTCTAGGATTTGAGGATTCCACTTTAAGTTTAAAATCGAAATTTAGGAAAACAGGGTTGTGGTCAGAATATAGATCATTAATAGATTTAATAGTATAAGGGTAGTAAAAGTTTTTGATTAAAGCAAAGTCTATTGTATTAGCTGAGTTATGGCCAAATCTTGTGGGAGAGTCAGGGGAAAAGCTATGTGCAGATTTAAGATATTGGCAAAATTAAAAGATGCTTTGCCTCTGTTTTGAGTTTACATTGCAATTCAAGCGCTATGAGTAGCATTGAAATCGCCGAAGACGACACAATGACTACTCGTTTGGAGAAAATATTCTAAATCTATTGTAAATAAGTTATCGTCAGAGGAAGGGGGAATGTAAACAGAGACAATAGAAACGGGGTCATGGTCGAGGGGAGTTAGAATAATGTTAGTCGCTTCAATAGCTTGCATAGGTGGGGTGGGGAGACAGTAATGTTTAAGAGATTTTTGATAAGAATAAGAGTTCCGCCGGCGGCGTTGCGTTAGTGATCCTATCATTTCTGTAGCAAGTGTAATTTTGCTATTGTAAAAGTGTGCGAAGGTCTCAGATGAGTTTCCTGTATGAGAAAAATATCGGGAGAGTGCTTCTCTATAAAAATTCGTAGCTCTACTCTACGTCTAAGCAGTCCGTTTGCGTTCCAAGAACACAAATTGAGGCCAATGGGGGACTTAACCATTATTATTGTTACAAGAGGCCTCTAATAAGGCGTACATTTGATTTGGGTTATTGTTTGCTCTTTGCACGTGGTTAAAATTATTCATGAAATTAGGATTTGAAGTAGCTATGGCTTGGGTAAATTGAGAAAGTTGGCACAAACATTGCATAGTCATTTGTAGGGTCGCTTGCAAGTTAAAATTATTATTAAAAATATTTCCGTTAAAGTTATATCCGTTAAAGTTATTATTAGACTTGTTATTAAAATTTGGAATGGATCTGTTATTTGCAGGGATTTCTATTGGCCTCAATTTGAGCAGAATTCACAGGTCCTTTTGGTGCCATCGGTTGTTTATTTTGGGAGTTAAAGTTGGTTGAAATTTTATTTGGATTTGCGGCTTGAGCATAGGATACATTGGGTCTTATAATACTATTGTATACATTAGTATACGAATTACGATTATTCAGGGCAGTGCCCTTAGGGGGCTTTGGGAAACAGGGGCATCCTCTCCAGTTAGCCATGTGGCCGTACATTTCGCAGTTGATACAGTAGGCAGTTTCTAGCCTTTCGGTTATTAGGCATTCACGGGTAATATGTCCCTCACCACATTTTAAGCAGCGGGGTTTTAGATGACAGTTCTCTGAATTATGATGGAAGTGGTTACACGTGTAGCATTGCGTGACACCTTTCCGTTGTAACCTTCCACACGAATGCTTAAGTAACTTAGGGTTTTTAAGTGGAAGATTTTTAAATTCTCAATACTTCTTGGGAGAGTCACCAGAAATACCGGGATAGGTTGTTTACTACGGCGGCCTATTAGCTGATTTACTTTTTCAGGGGTAAAGCCTAGTTCTTCTAAGTCGGCTTGAATTTCTTCTGACCTTGAAGTTGCGGGGCAGTCCTTTCAGTACAACCTTGATGGGGCGCTCGTTTTTGGGTTTAATTTCATAAAATTGGAATTTAGTTTTTTTAAAAGTTAACAGTTCATGAAATTGTTCTAAGTTATCGGTATAAAGTTTAATAAATTCTCCGGTTGTACGGGATCTTATCTTAGGGAACTTTTCATTAATAATTTTCATTTGACTTCTGACAGTTTCAGTGATTCTAAGCATGACTGGAGGGGGAAGCGTACTAACGGGGTTTTGATTGCCGGAAGGGGTAGGGCCAGTGGCCGATGGGGGTTTGGGAGTAACAACGGGAATAGCGTTTTGAGAACCTGTGATTTCTTCTATATTGCTATCACTAGGTAAGGAAAATCTATTTGGGGAAATCGAAATGCTATCATTTGGAATATTTAAAATTTGCTTTTTAGTTGTCTTCCTTAGTGGAGGATATTCAAAGTCCGATTCTTCTTTTCGTTTATTGGAAATCCTGTTACTATTAAGGTTTAATACTCTTTTAGTAGGAGTTACATCTGGGGAGTTTTTAGGCGTAATAATTTTCAATCCTGAATCATGATGAGGGCAGCCAGGGGAAACACAAGGAGGAAATGAGGCTAAATCACTTACCGCCAAGTTAATTGTTTCTTCAACTTCTTGAAGCTCCGAAACGGCACGTCTGTAGAAAGGCTCATCCGGGTGGTGATCGGGCATGGCTTGAAGTTCAGCGATGCAGGCCAGCTTGAACTTTTTGAAAGTCTCCATCTTTTGCAGCTGGGCTTTGGTTTGTAAAATCTGCTCACATGCCGAAAGAGGTGGAGGAGTTGGTGTTCGTCTGGGCGAGTCGATTAAGTCCATATCCGTGGGTTCGTTTCGATTATCCATTTCCATTTGTTATCAGGTCAAAAAATAGGGGAGAATTACAGTGTCTGCTCAAGCAGGTTAGCCCTGACAAGGGCTGTAGATAATAGATGCACTATCAATATGGGGAGGGGAAAATAACAAGATACTGCCGAATCAATATGCCACGTGGCGGTCGGTCGTAGTAGCAGAGGGAGAGCGTTTGCAGTTCAACCTCACTGGTCAGCGTCCGAGCTAGCAAAATTAAATATCAATATAATTCTCTAAATCAGGTTTTTACCATATTTCGATTCAATTTTTAATTTATCAATTTTTCTCTTTTTCTGCCATCTAGTTTATATGTATATCCGTTTATATATTCGGTGAAGTCACAACGGAGCATGCGTTAGTCACTGGATGCGTGCGATCCCGGCACTCTATTGGCCGATCAGCAATGAAACTTAATTTGCGTTCTATGATGTCACTGCTAGTTACCGCGATGTACATGAATTATTCGAATCCACATCTACGAGTTGAATGCACATGCTGTTGAAGTAGATGGGATCACAAAAAATAAGATCTGTTGGCAACAAATGCCCCTCCTCCCATCACTTATACAACTTGCCTAGGGCTTACAAAAAAAAAAAATTTGGATTGACCTATCCACAAGTAGAAATCTGAGAATAGAACAGTATTGTTATTTTTTTTTTACAAGACAAGAATTTCAACAAGACAATACATATGATACTCACACAACAAGATTACATATTGAAAACACACTCTACAAATTTTTTTAATTCCAGCTGAGTTAGAGGTTTCGTAAAAACATCAGCTAGCTTGCGCTTGCTCCTAACATATTTATAGTGAAAACCTTATCATAAAATAACTCTCTAATAAAGAAATAACAAATGTCTATGTGTTTTGTCCTATAATTTTTAATTGGTGATTTAAGAAAATCTATTGCAGCTTGAATATCAACAAGTACTGTAAGGGTTTGGACTCATATTCAAATATATCTTTATTTTTACATTCTTTTATAACATTATCAAGCCAGATTATTTCTTTAACTCCCTCTACCATTGCAATAAATTCTGCTTCCATTGTAGAAAGTCTCACTGACTTTTCCTTAAAAGTTCTCCAAACGTTTCATCATAGTTTTCGCCTTTCACCTGATTATGTCCACCCGCTACAAGCCTTGCTTTATGGCGAATTATTTTTCCAATTTTGTTCTTTTTAACGTTATAAACCCAACGGCATCCAAAGACTTGCTTATCCGGAGGTGGATCAACCAATTTTCAGACCTCTCTATTCTTTAAATTTTTTATTTCCACATCCGTTGGTATCATCCCCAGTTCACTTTGAGGAGACTTTTCCATTTGTTTATACGTGTTAGGAACTTCATCTAGTCAACACACTAGATCTTTTTCGCTGAATTCCAGATACACTTTGTGCAGGAGATTTACAACCCCTTCAAATGTGTTAGATCCCTTGAAGTAAAAAAGATCTTCGTTATACTTTATATTATGCTCAGCACATCTCTGCATTACGAGATCGCAACCGTTCATCCCCTCTACATAATAGTAGATATCATTCCTCGATCCATCTGCCCTTCGAGACTTTTCTTGTCCAAATGACTTCACGTGGAGATGAAATGGATGATTTGTCCCCATGGTCAACTTCACTTTCACTGGAATCTGCCTCTTGGCTTTGAGGTACCATCTGATGAGTAGACTGCAAACTGGAACTTGGGAGATTTTCATCAAGTACTTCTCGACCGATTTCAACACTGTCTACTAGTTAATCTTCTTTAACATCTGGAATTTTGGGCACCCCAGCACTGCTCCACTGTAAGAATTTTGATCAATTTGGGAGAAGGAAATATTACGATTCTACTGCTTTATCCTCTTCTGGTATCCATATCCTATACCCCTTTGTGCTAAAAGCATATCCTACTAGGATTTCCTTCTTAGCCTTTGGGTCTAGGAATTCCAACATAAGCTGTACTACCAAATTTCTTAAAATGACGTATAGATGGCTTAACCCCAGTATAAAGTTCAAATGGTGTTTTAGTTTGATCATCATGACAAAGCCTATTCCATACTTTAACGAAAAACAGAACTGCCTCAGGCCAAAAACTTTTGCCTATATTATTTTGATGTAGAAGTGTCCTTGCTTCATCTACTACAGTTTGATTTAATCTCTCTGCAGCTCCATTCATTTGAGGCGAGTACATACTAGTCCTTTCGTGTTTAATTCCCCTTTCAGAACAGAAATGTTTAGTGTTCGTTTATAAATTCTCCACCATTATCCGTTCTTATGGTCCTAACTTTTTAATTTAACGCCCTCTCAGCACGACGTACAAAACGGGAAAAAACATCAGATTTATCAAATATAGGAAAAACATTCTTCTTGAATAGTCATCTATTATAAACTGCTGTTTGTAAAAAATGCAACGCCATGAAGGAATCATCAGAATTAAATGAACTTTGCAGCAAATATCAATTATAGGATGTTACGTAAAATAGTAAAGTTTCAGAGCCACCACGCATGCGGGGCGGGCACAGCACCCTCTGAACTGATGCTGAAAGCGTATAAATAGAGCGCTGTAGCAGGACGTTGAAAATAGTTCGTGATTATTTGTTAGTGGCGAAAGTTTAGTGAGACTTAAGTATGCCTCCACGACGAAATAAGGAGAAATTCCAACAACTTACGAAGCTTGAACGGGGAAAGATTATCGGCCTTCAAGAAGGAGGATTTTCCTATCGTGCAATAGGAGCTCGTGTGCGACGGAACAGTTCCACAGTGATGCGAGTTTGGGAGCAGTGAACCGACGAGCACCGAATAACTCGAAAAACTGGCAATGGACGACGGAAGGTGACGTCAGCGCGCGACGATCGACACCTGCTCTGCATGGCGGTGAATGACAGTACAACTTCCTCCAGACAAGTGTGTTGTTCTTTTTGTGAAATCACTTCCACTACGGTATCTTGGGACATCACATTTATTTATATAAATACGAAAATAATGATCGCGGATACTGCACACAGCAAGTCTGACCCAAAAGCACACAGCGACAGGTCAGCTCGTCAACCTCGTAGAATGAATGCGTGGGAGTGAAGCGGGAAAAAGAGCGCGTGGGCGGATCACTCAGTTATCCTTCCGCCAGAAAAAATAGTTCACTCGCTTCACCCCAACATACCCCTCCTGCGAGTGACACATTTTTTTTTCAAACAATACAAACATTATAGACATACACATAAAATATAACAATAAACACAGTGACATAAAATCAAGAGAGTAATGCAATTTTTTGCATTGAATATTCCAACTTTTCTACATTCATGGCTTTCGTAAGGAAATCTGCAATTAAAAATTCTGTTTGGACATATTCTAATTTAATTACAGTATCTTCAATTAAATCCTTTATAAAATGAAAACGTAAGTTCATATGCCTTGATTTATTTGAAGAACGGGTACCCTTAATCCACTGAATTGCTGCTTGGCTATCTGAATTTAAAGTTACAGCATTATTTATAAATTGTTCACATTTTAATTCAGTTAACAAATTTACAGTCCAAATTATATCTTTACAAATTTCAGAAATAGAAAATAACTCTGCTTCACATGTTGATAAACTAACACTCTTTTGTTTACGACATTTCCATAAAATTAATGAATTACCTAGTAAAACTACACCTCCAGAAAATGATTTTCCATTTTCTGCATTTCCCAACTAGCATCTGAACTAGCATTTAAAATACCAAATTCATTTTCATAAAACAATTTTTTATCTTTTGAGCCCATCAAATATCTTAACACTCGTTTAGCCAAATTGTAATGTCTCTTCTCTGGATTATGATTAAATTGGGATAAATAAGACATTACAAAAGAAATATCAGGTCGAGTTCTATTAGCTAAATATAAAAGTTCACCAATTAATTCCTGATACATAGTAATATAAATAAATTCATTTGTAGAAGGAAAAATTTTGTCTTCCCCTTCACAATTGGAGTTTTCACACTTTTACAATTTTCTAAATTATGTTTGACTAATAATGAATTAATGTAGTCACACTGGGATAAATAAATACCATTTTCACATTTTTCAATTTCCATGCCTAAAAACTTATTAGTTTTGTTTTCAACCACTTCAAATACATTTTTAATCTTACTAACAATATCTTCATACATTTTATCATTGTTACAAAAAATAGCTAAATCATCTACATACATACATAATATAAGAACACTTTGATTAACAGATTTAATAAAAACACAATTATCAGAAGCTAATTGTTTTAAACCAAAATTTTCTAATTCACACCCTTTATTTTCATATACCAGTTTCTACCAGACTGTGGCAAAATACTCCATAAATACTCTTTTTCAATTTACAAACTTTATCATCTCCAATTAATTTTTCATAACCAGGAGGGGGTAACACATACACCGTCTCCTCTAAATCACCATATAAGTATGCAGTTTTTACATCAAAGAAATTAACATTTAACTTTAATTTAGCTGCAAGTGCAATTAACAATCGAAAAGATTCAATATTTACAACTGGTGAATACGACTCTGAATAATCTATGTTTTTAATTTGATTAAAACCAGCTGCTACAAGCCTTGCTTTGTATTTTATATTTTTCCCAGCATCATCTTGTTTTAAGCTATATACCCATTTAGTTTTTATTAATTTTGATTTCGCAGGTTTTTGTACAATTTCCTAAACTTTATGTTTATCTAACGAATCTAATTCATTCTCCATTGCTAATTTCCAATTTTTCCAATTAGGACTATTTTCTGCCTCAAAATAAGAGTTTGGTACATTATTCACCAAATGGACAGACATCAGCTTAGATTTTAGTCTTTCCGATCTTCTAACAGGGATTTGATTTTGCCCATCATTCAATTCAAGTACCGGAATTTGGATTCTGCCTGTCCGAGGTGATGACGTGGTTTGAAGGGGAATTGAGTTATCATTCTCAATTGCTCCAGGTCCATTATTTATATCAAAATTATACAACACTCCATTCTCTGTATTTTGATTAATTTCGTTTCTTTCGGGAGAAACTTCAAAAAACGAGTCAATATCCCATGTTTCATTTTCTATCTCACCTAAATAATTACTACCTTTTAAATATTCATTAAATTTAACTGATCTCTCCTCAATTACTTTTTGATTTTTAATATCATAAATTCGATATCCCCTCCTTTCTCTAGCATAATTCCACGTCTTCCTGGAACTTCAAATTTGTTTCTCAATACTTTCGGAACGCGAAAATAGGCCACACAGCCAAATTTTTTCAGATAATTTAATTTTGGTTTATTACCTGTCCAAATTTCTAATGGGATTTTTTCTTTCCCTTTTCGTGGTGTAACATTAGATACTTGAGTACTACAATTAATAGCTTCAGCCCAAAATTTTAAAGGAAGTTTACTTTCATATAATAAAGATCTAGCTCTTTCTAGAAGAACACGGTTGGCTCTTTCTGCCTTGCCATTTGATTCACTATTGTATGTAATAGTTTTTTCATGAAATATTCCTGAATTAGCCAGGTAAGTATCTAGTTGTTCATTTACAAATTCTAACCCATTATCTGTTCTTATCTTTTTAATCCTTTTATCAGTTAAATTTTCATATTTGGCTTTAAATTGAGAATATATCAAACACTTCATATTTATTTTTTAAGAAATAAGTAAAGTACATGCCAGAAAAATCATCTACAATTACCATAAAATATTTTGCACCACCATGCGATTCGATATTAATTGGACCACACAGGTCGGCATGGAGCAACTCAAGAATTTGTGAGCTTTGATATATATCAATACTATGATGAGTTTTTCTGGTTACCTTACTTATATCACAAGTTTCACATGTGAAATTATTTACATTATCAATATCAATATAATCTTTCATTTTAAGCATATATTTACAATTTAAATGACATAACCTGTTATGCCAAATTTCATAATTATTAGTAGATTGGTCAGAAATAAAACACTCAGAATTATACATAGGTTCTAATTTAATTTCTAATCTACCATTATTTTTAAATGCTTTAGTTATTAACTTATCATTTTTATCATATATCAATACACAATTATTTTCTGATTTAATCTTACAACCTTTATCCATTAAACATGTTACAGACAGTAAATTACATCTTAATTGAGGAACATAACTGACATCAGTAATTGTTAGATTAATAGAATTACAATGTTTTGTACTCACAGTTATAGCTGAAACGTTTCCAGTTCCTTGGCTCATCATTTTAGAATTTTTATCGGCTAAGTAAATGTCCATCACTTCTGGACTAATATTTTTGAACCACACAGATTCTTTGGCCATATGACAGGATGCACCACTATCCAGAAATTGTCACAAAGTTTTTCTTCTCGATGGGAAGCTGTAAATACGTGTCCAATTCTAGACGAATTGTTTCTTTGGCTTGTACTTGGAGAGTTCTTGTTTCTATAATAACAGTCCTTAGCTAGATGATTTGATTTTCTGCAAATATAACAGTCTCGTTTGCTTTTCATTTTTTCTCTCTCTCTTACAATAAAATGCTTCAGAATTAATTTTATCCATGTGAGTTTTAATTGGCAAGTTTAAAATTGCTTCTTCTCTTAAAATTTGTAATATTTCGTCCATGCTTTTTCCTCTTTGTGCTTTCAGAATATCGCGCACTTTGGAGAATTTTCCATTTAATCCTCTAACGGTATGGTAGACCAATTCCCTCGGCGACACGTCCAGTCCAAGGGAGTGACACTTAGTCGAAATCCCCCGCGCTCTTGCAATATAATCTGCTACAGTTTCTCCATTTTTCATTCTGATGTTTTTTAGTTCATTGCCCGCGTCAATTTTTCGGCCTTCGCCGATGTAAGTCGCTCTAATTTTATCCCACAGCACTTTCGCGTTGTCTTCCGCCGCGAACTGTAAGGCTTGCTCATCTGCGAGCGATAACTTAATGTATGCTATTGCATCTGAGTTCGTCATTTATTTGTACTAATACAAGTCGTTTGTGCATTAAATTTCATTTAATTCTGATGATTCCTTCATGGTGTTGCATTTCTTACAAACAGTAGTATAGAAACATAAAGTTCACCTCTTCTACTACGAGTAATACTTAGACCCCAAACATCCAAATAAATTAAATTTAGTGGTCTTTTAGACCTTCTATATTCCTGGATTTTAAAAGATACACGCTTGTGTTTGTTAATTTTACATGGCTCACACTCGAACTGTTGCATTTTCTTAAGGGTTGGCAAACCTCGGACTGCGTTTAACCTAGTTTTAAGGATGTAATCAATATTTGTGTGCCCAAATTTTTTATGCCATTCTCTCAACTTGTTTACTTTCACGTTATCCCCACTATTTTTCTCAACATTGTATATCTGAACCTGAATTAGGATATACCCAGTAGAGTCCTTTTTCGAACTTTGCTGTAAAAATTAAGACATTATGAGATGAGATACTTTTATACTCCCTTTTTGACCTACAAATTTACAACCATTGGCATCCAGCATGGGACCAAAAATTAAATTACGTCTCAATTTACTAATCATATTTTCATCCTCAACATTTTTATAGTCACTAAATAAATTTTTAATTTTACAAAAATGACTGCTGGCCGCAGTATCAAAAATCCATGGGCCATCATCTCTTTTATGACTTAGATTAGCTTCAGCAACAAAAAATGATAAATGTTTACCTTTACATAATGCCAGTATATTTACATTATTACTTCTTGGGCAGCTAAATTGTTGACCTCTAGAACAGGATCTTGTGTTAGACTGTCTTTTCCAACCTATACTCACAACTATCCTTGGTTTCCTCAAGGCACACAGGCCGCGGTAGCCGAGTGGTATAGGTATCGGACCGTGGCTTGCTTTGTCACGGGTTCGAGCCCAGTACCACTAAAGACCCGCCGTGTAGGGCAACGATGCACGTTAAATCTGTCGAGAGCTGAAACGTCCTCCCGTTGGTGTGGCGTGGTAGTTAGGAGAGGGGGGTGCCAGCTCAGGTGTCGTCCACGTCACTTGACCATGGTTCAAAATTACGTGGACCGTCGCCAAAAGCCCTCGTGTAGCTAAACAGTGCGACGTTAATATTCAATCAATCAATCAAACCTCAAGGCACACAGCAGCAACAGACGTCGATGGAGAGTTCCGACGTGACATAAGACTTCGGCTAGAAGATTTATGCTGACGCCGACTTCTGTCTCTCTTGGGGCAATCTCTCTTCATATGTCCCGAACGCCTGCACAGATAGCCTCTAATAACGGGTTTCTGCACATGAAGTATCTCCAGATCTTGTGTGCGATGTTTGGCTGTCACAGTCACGGAACTGCATTCGCGTTTCCTCCGCGATTATTTCTGCCAATATATCATTGAATACGAATTTAGACTCTTCCCATCTCAACACATTCTGGACTATCGTATCGAATTTTGAGGGCAAACTCTTTAAAAAAATAAAGCTATAACGTACACTTCATCCAAAGGCTTTCCAATATTTATCTATTGATCCGCTATGCCTTATAACCTTGATGCAAATAGATTTACTTTCTCACTGCTGCGTATTTGACAATTGACCAGTTGGTTGAAAAGTAAAAGGTGATAACTCCGATTGTCAGGCTGGAAGTTTTGTTTAAGAGTGAACCAAACTTCAACTGGATCATCGAGATTTTCTATAATTTTCCGGTACTCGGGATTAATGTTTAAATAAATTAAGGATAATGAGCCTTTTTCTTGATATATATTTACTGTAATCCTGCGAAAAACCTGGTTCTGATTTATTAGGAGCCTCTTCTTTAGCTAGCACAATGTCATAACAGTTCTTTTCTAGCAACAAATACTTCATGTCGGTAAGCCAAGTAGGGTAATTGTAAGCACCTAGATTTTCTATCTGGTAAGCAGTTGCCATTTTTCTCAAAAAAATTTCTTGTTCCTAAGCAAATTCATAAACACCCCTCCATCTTCAAAGAGTCTTCAGGTCATCAACGAAAAACTTTTTAATTTAAACTCGATACTTCAGATTAATGCTTGGGTTACATTTCTGGCCCATAACCAATTGTTGATCCAATATCTCATTACTGCCTGTGGGCTATTGGAAGTTAGCAAAATATATACACAGAAGACTGAAGTATCAGTGGTGTTTCTTATTTATACCAAATGATGATGACCAAAGTTTTAAAACGAAATAACATTTATTATGCATTCAATTGAAAAAAAAATTCATTACAACAAACTTATTAACTTCCCAAAGCAAGCGATATTCCAAACATTCAATTTACCTAAAGTACTTATCATCTTAGCAACTGGCAGAGCTAACCTAACCTCAACTGCCATCCAGTTTTTCTTCACGTCACAGGGATATGGATCGGCAATACATTCTCCGTCCTCTATCTGATGATGTATTTTGGCGCTGACAAGTGGAAGACCTGAGTGGGAAAAAACAAAGTTCACACCGAGTCAGTTTAAGTGATCTGATTGACTGGTAAGGTAATGCATGCGAATGATGTCACAGTCTGGGGATAGTAGTCTTCTGATTTCAGCGGAAAAAAGTCCTGAGAATTTTGACAGTCAACTGGGAGCTGTAGTAAAAGCAATGGCATTGGTTGGTAGCAATAAGTGAGAAAGCTCTCTAATGGCTGCCCTGAAGTTGGGGAAATTGAAATAAGAAATTGTTTGCCTGGTATGCCATCTAGTTTAACTGAATAATATTTTTTGGAATCTGGAATGCAGAGCGTTCCTCCATCCCATCACTGAACAGTGAATGTGGCCTGGAAACGTTGTAAGTCCTGGGTAAGGAGCACGGAGCTTCCCGATTGGTTGGCTGAAGAGTTGTAGTATTCGAAGTGGTGGCAGGGGATGACACAATAGTCTGAGGAAAATCCCTTGAAGATTCTTGTGTGATATGGGATGGAGAAGCCTTTTGGTTGGTAGAAGGAACTGAGTGAGTCGCCTCTCAAGTGGCTGTACCGAAGTTGTTAAAGGGGTGGGCATGCCTGATGGGGAGCAGCAATGAGAAGTTAAAAGAAAATTTAGCAGATCATTCATCAATAGATTAATGATTTAGCAGAAATATTATGGTGGATTATAAGAGTCTACGAGAATTCTCCTAGGTCTTTTGTGATAATATCCAAAGGAATATAATTTTCTAGATTAATTAAATTGGAGTTGTTAATATTGGAAATATTTGCAAAGAATTTCTTTGCTAAAGTTTGGATATATTTTTTAAAGGGGTGTAGCTTTAAAGCTTTGTAAATATTATAATTTTTAGTGCATCTATTTGTTTTAGTAATTGTTCTAATAATAGAGTTTTGAGCAGTTTCCAAAATTTTAATATTAGATTTTGCTGCATATCCCTAAACAGGACAGCCATATGAAATGATGGGTCGCAAAACGGCTGTGTAGAGAAGCACTTTGTTATACATATCCATCAGTGGCGCACACAAGTATTTTTCAAGGGGGTGGGTCCGGAGTCGAAAGTTCACCATTCTTGTATCATGCTCCTTTTGATTTTGTCGATTTTCGGGAACAAAATACAGTAAAAAACTGGTTTTTGAATAAATAATTAGCATTAATTAATAAAACTAATCATTAATAGCAAGTAATTAATTAAATTTTACGTACTATATACTTAGAATTATAATCAATCGGAAAAAAAATCAAGGGCTTTGGGGTCCGGACCCCCCTTGTGTGCGCCACTGATATCCATTTCTGAATTACGGCAGATTAGGGGGTAAATTGATCTTAAAGCGTTCCGGAATTTATCACGCAAATGTAAGATGTGTTGTTTCCAGGTGAGATTTTTATCAAGTGGGATACCTAAGTATTTTGTAGTCTGAGATCATTGTAGTGGTGTGGAATAGAGTGTTGGTCGCATTACTGGTTTAATTCTCTTGGTAAAAAGTACAGCTACGGTCTTGTCAACATTAATTTTAATTTTCCATTGGTTAAAGTAATTTTCAAGTAGAGCCAGGTGTTTGTTGAGTGCAGTCGTGATTGTTTTCATGTTTTTGAAAGTTTTGCGGAATCGTCTGCGTACAAGTTGAGCATTGTTTGTGGGTGAGATGGTATGTCATTTAGATAAATATAGAAAAGTACTGGGCCCAATAAGGAACCTTGTACTATACCAATGTTGACGTTGTGTGGAAGTGAGAGAGTGTCGCTGACTCTGACTTTGAAGGTCCTATTGACTAGATAAGAATTGATAATGTGGATGAGAGGGGGAGGAAAATGATTAATGATTAGTTTGAAAATGAGTCCACTGATCCAGACCCGGTCGAAAGCCTTTTTGGATGTCCAGGAAGACAGTTCCAGTGGATCTGCCTCTCTGAAATCCAGCCAAAAATTTTTCTGTAAGTTTGAGCAGAGGATGATAAGTGGAAAGTTGTCTTGTGAATCCATATTGACTGAGGTTGAGAAAATTAGTTATTAATGCAGGTATTAATTCTGTTAAGGATAATGTGCTCAGCAATTTTGATAAGTGAGTAAAGTAAAGAAATTGGTCAGTAAGAACCAGGATAGTGGTTATTTTTCCCAGGTTTTTTAATAGGGAATACAATGGCAATTTTCCAATTGTTTGGAAAATGCCTGAGGTAAGGAAATTTGGTAATAATATAAGTGAAGATAAGTAGAATTTTAAGTGGAAAGTGCTTAGATCCATCTAGTTTATCAGTATATATCTGTTTATATATTCGGCAAAGTCACAACAGAGCATGCGTGAGTCACTGGGTGCGTGCGATCCCGGCACTCTATTGACTGATTGGCAATGTCAATTAATTTGCATTCTATGATGTCACTGCCAGTTACCGCGATGTACATGAACTATTCGGATACACATCTATGAGTTGAACATACAAGTTGTTGAAGTCAGTGGCGTAACAGAGAACATTTGGGCCCCCTGCAAAGTCAGGTTTTGGGCCCCCACGTTGAATTTTACAAAGGGTAGGCACTTGCGTCAGTCAGGCTTTGGGCCCCTTAGAACCCTGGGCCTCCCTGAAATGCGGGGGTGTACATTACACCACTGACAACACAGTACACCCACCGTGCTACTGTACGGTAGGGTAAGGCATTATTTCCAAGGGCTTACATTAATTCACTGTGATATTCCATCGGAGAAGAGCTATTTTGATGTAAGAACGCTGCTGAACACTGGTTACTTCCATCACACAACACTCACCAACTGACTGTGTGTGATTTCACAACCCTCACTGCGCTACGACCAGTTATCACAGAGCCATTTGTTCTTTTGTATACACACTATGCCAGAGAAACTTCCACACGACACATATACGTTTGTGATCAATTCATATATACAAGAAAAAAAATAGCTGCCATGAATTATGCCCCAACCCTCGTATATATATTTGTACTTATTTACATTAAAATAAATACTTTACAAATCATTTTCCGTCATGACTGATTTGAGAAAAGACCAAACTAGGTTAATATCAAAGTTCAAATATTTTATTTTTATGTTTTGCTTGAATTTTGTAAATTGAATAGTAATCTACACATAAATATACATATATAGCCGAAGGTTTGATTCACATCAAAATGCAGCCAAGTTCGAGTGAAATCTCTCTGGTGAATGGAAATATTACTCTACATCAGTGCCGGTTTATCCGTTAGGCACTTGTCGCGGGCGCCCAGGGGCCAGGATAAGCTGGACTTAAACTAGCCTGGTTAAATATTTTGATCCTCCAGCGACAAAAGGGCCTGTAGATTTTCTGTCCCTAGGGTCCGAATGAGCTTAAATTGGCACTGCTATACATTTTTACTTTGTATGAAAAGTGAAGTCTTGCAATTTGAAATTATTGAAATGGAGTTTCATAATTATTTCATGAACTCTTTAATGTAGTCTGAATATAAAACATTAAGAAAACCCTATTTTAAACAGAATATGTTTTAATATTTTTTCTTTATGTAAAGCAATATGGAAATTCTGTAAATTTACCGTACACTTGTAATCCTTATACTTTCTCCTCTTGTTAAAAGTTCCAAGATTATTTTGTTATAAAATGAGGCATTTTTATCATCAATTGCTATTAATATCAACAAAATATCCATATTGAAAAATAAATGTAAATTTTTAAACTTTCAGCATGGCTTCTGAATGATACAAGATAAATATTTTATATTTTTGCAATGAAATTTCAGAAGTTTGATCCATGTCAGAAATCATTGCTGAGAAATTAGAAGTAGACTCGAAAGAAAAATGCAGACTAAAACTTTTTAAAATCGTAAGTAGTAAATTTTATTACATATTTATTTAAGAATTATTCATTTTGTCCTTTTTGTATTTCACATTTCACCTTTATTATTTTCTATCTAGTTCTATGCATGTGCTTAGTTCTATCTATGCATGCATATGCAAACAAAGTTCTTAATTTCCATATAAGGTAGTTCATGTACCTTGGCAATCGATTTTGAAATCTGAAGTCATGGACAGAGGAACAAGTCGACAGCTGAGTCCACTGGCGTACCGGAAAATAATTGGGCCCCCCTGCAAGGTCAGATCTTGGGCCCCAAGCCGGATATATATATACAAATAATTGCAAAACCATAAAATAATGCACCTTTACACATCACATAAAAATATTTAAATATTAAACTTATAACTGAATATAAAATCAACCTGTGTATGAGTAAACAAAGTAAATAACGTTTAACATTAGAGAGTATTTATAGTACTTAAAAAATGGAAAATCTTAACAACAGTCAACTGATAACCTGGTAACTTAAATAAAAACGATACACTAAGAAAAACGCAAACACTGTAAAATAATATTTTCGATTTCAGATTCTTATGATAGAAAAAAGGTATCCACTTACCAAATTCTTCGTTTATGAATCCTGGGATGAGCTTGACCTTAAGTTCGATAAAATTCTAGCATAAATTGTCAAAAAGTCAAAGACACAACTACTGTTACTAATAAGAAAGCATGAAAAAGACAAAAAAGAATGCGCTCGCAGTACCACTCAGGTTGAACTACAAAAGTAACTAGTTCGTTGGGTTGTTCGCGACACACACTACTAGCTAATATACAGCACTACACTCAGGAAGTAAATCACTAAAAAAGTGAATGACATCTCATTCTTCTTAGCAAAGTCGGTTATTAATTCATCCAATTCAATTTTTCTTGCTTTTTGTTGTTCAATACTTATCAAAGACAAATAGGAGAGCCTCTCTTCTGACAACGTACAACGTAGATAATTTTTTATTAATTTTAATTTAGAAAATGACCTTTCCGCCATTGCAGAAGTAACTGGAAGAGTCAAAAACAATAAAACTGCAATACATACATCTGGTAAAATCGGCACAGAAAACTTATTTTGAATCATCAAAAAATTACCTAAATCTTTTATCGAATTTAGCTTAATTAAATCTTCACTAAAAACTGCTTTTAGAGACATAATTTGATTTGGAAATTCACTAGATAGGTCGAGGCTATATACTTTTTGAAGATTACTGGCTTCATTATATAAGAGATCATTTGTAGAGCTTACAATATTTTGGGGGGAAAGAAAACTGAATGATTTGTAAATGCCATTCATACTCTCAAAGTGATTTCTTAAATTGAGTAGTAATAACATCAACTTTGGCCTTAAAAACATCTACCTCAAACAATCATTCTCTGTCTTGCAGTTTTTTTCATCAGCATTGAAATCATCGAAAAACTATCTAAATTTTCTATGTCTCTTTTTGCCAAACTCCGGGGTGATACCCCATTTTTTAGCCATTTCATAGCTTCTTCCTTTATATTAGCAAAATTGTTACGAACATTCTTGATAGACGTTAAGCTAGAATTTAACATGCTCTTAACGTTTTTCAAATCTATTTTTGGTGATTGTAATGCTTTTGAAGTTAAATTTATGCTTTGTAAAATTTGACATTGGAAAATTAGCAAAAAAACAAATTGAAACTTTTCTATATGTTCTTTAATCGCTAAAGCTTCCTTTTTCTCATCTTGCTTAGTACTGGTTAGTAAAATATTTGAAGGTACTTTTAAAATCGAAATGTAATTGTAGCGAATTGATATTACAGAGTCAAGATGAGAATTTTTGCAGTCTGATTTGTTGCCTCAATAAAGCCTAATAACGTTTTGTTTTAATTATGATATTATCTGGTTCATTATTATCATTAACATCAGTTGTTACATACCTCATGATAAAAACTTAATTGGTCTTTTTTGAAATATCCTGTGTCGTGTCCAGAATAATAGAAAAAAAAGAACATTTCCTTATATTTTAACACAATATTTTCTTTTATTCTAGGGCCTATAATAGCAATAAGTTCATTTTGAATTTTTCGGCTAAGATATTTTTGAATTCTTTTTTCTGACAAATGAACATTGAGAAGAGGGACATATTTAGCCAAGAGGTCTATTATATTCAAAAAATTTCCCCTTTGAGTCGAATCTCGAGTGTCTTGATGTCCACGAAAAGGAAGATTGCACATCGCTAGAGTCAATGTAACGTCTATGATTCTTTGTAAGATTTGGCTAACTTTATTAACTTCTTTAAAATTGCATTTCAATAATGAATCCACCGTTTTATTTTGTTTCCAGATGTCATATGTGCGACATGCTTGGATATGAATTATAGAATTTTCATGCTCTTTAATATTTTTTTTTTATATTCCTTGCCAGTCATTCACACCAGGCTTCTTTGAAATACATATTTGTTCTATTTGTTCTATACATATTTGTTCTATCATCTTATTATAATAAGATGATGAAAAGCTCCTTCCCTTGGCATCTTTTGGAAATTACCTTCTGGTTGGTATGGGTCCAATTTTAAAATTTGTTCCCTTAAATCTGCATCTATGGGCGTACCTACATAATGCGCAAAATCATTTCTAATCAATTTTGTTTCTTTGTTTTCATTTTCCGACTCCTTTTCTTTAGATAGAGTTATCCTTATTAGTAGAAGTGTCCGAAACTGTATTTTTTTCTTGTGGATTAATTTTCACTTCCAGGATTTGTTCATCAAGTTCCCTGGCATTACTACTACTAGCGGATATTAAAAAGTTATCCAATTTTGCATATTTGCTATTAATATTATACTCTTTTTCCTTTCGAACTTTTCATTTTTGAGAACCACTCAAAGTTTTTTTAACTCCACTCATTTTAGGGCCGCGTTTCTTCTTGTCTTATTAACAAAATAACAGTATAAGAACAAGAATAATTAATTTCGTTTACAAAAAACAGTTAATATTACAGGAGAGAAGTGAGATCAAAATGTTTTAACAGCGAAGGAACACTTCCTATATTGAAGTGCATTGAATACAAAAATATATATGCTCTAAAAACAATTTTGTGAAACATTTCTCATTATGCTTTATTAGATTACTCATAAATCTACAGAAATTTCTGTGGGCATATGGGTTTCTAAATCATAAATTTGGACCATATAATCATTTAAAATGCTCTGTATGCGTTTTCAAGTATCGCAATACTATTTTTCATGAAAAAAGCATAACAGATGTACGTTATTTATGAGTTTGCTAAATGAAAATGAAATACATGTGGGGGGAAGCTAACGACGCCAATAAGTTACTTTGCTACTTCAGTAAAAAGTAACGTCTTTTTTTTTTCTCCCTACCGCTAACATGAAGTATACTAAAAAAAAACAGTAATGAATTTTTTTTTTATCTTTCTAGCATTTTATCCAATTTTCTGTCTAACTTTCTTTCTATCTGTAAATAATTTAGGTTCGAAAAGAAGACCCACTAAAGAAAAGTATCTCTTTCGTCGCGGGGATTACAGCAAATTAAAATGTTTTTTGATTTGGTTATTGGATCTAAGATATCTAATAAGCGATCAAAATTTTGATTTTGAATGATGTGTTAGATCGCCAATTTGAAAATCGCTTAAAAAAATATAAAGCTAATTTTGTGAAATTCTTCATTAATGGTGTTAGTCTAGCTTTGCCCCCCCCCCGCAGTGCGGGAGTGTACGTTACGCCACTGGTTGAAGTAGATGGGATCACAAAAAATAGGATCTGTTGGCAACAAAAAGTGTGGGTGTGCATTATATGCCAGTGTGCGCTATACGCCGGAATTTACAGTACTTAAAAATTAAAAAACTCTAGAAAGTATAGGTGGGCATTATATACCAGATTTTACAGTACTTCTAAATCAAAATTTGATAAATGCATAAATTATAATATAAGCATGGAAAATTCAAAAAATTTACATCATCCAAGCATTTTATCGAAATGTATCAAAAACAATATGTAAGGAATTTTATAATACACACTATCAATTATTCTATCAATTATTTAAAACAAGTGCTTTCACTCATTGGTCATGAATTCTAAATGAAGAATCAATACATCTCTAAAACAGTCAGTATAACACAAAAAAGAAAAAATTCAAAGCATTTTTTTAAAGTGCTATAATTTTTAAAAAATTATATGCATATCAGTTATTTTGGATTACTTTCTTAATGTTAAAATAAGAAACTGACCTCTGAGCATAGTAAAGTAGTAGGACCTGTTTCTGCATTTTCTGCAAATTCACACCATGGATGTTTTTCTCTGGTACAAAAAGCAAAAGGCATTGCTACAAATGAAATATAAAAGAATAACTATCAGTTTATTTAGAATGTAAAATACTATCAAATTTCAAACCTAAAATTCCTCAAATCTAGATTTATTTCCAGAACTACTTTACTTTCAAATCATTTTTACATCAACTAGTTACTCATACATTTCAAAACAGATCTACCTTAAAAGTTTCAGTCAGATTATGCACAAATGATGAGAAAAATATTCAATTGGCATAAAATTTTCCTAGCTTTAAAACTATATGAGAATATCAAGAGGCCCAAAAATACATTAGAATTGCTATTAAAAGTAAAAGATTTGGTGAAATCTAGACTATAAACCATAACCAATCATTTACATTCTATCATAGTCTCCAGAAAAGTATAAGAGCTATAATCCCTTTTTCACTTCAATGAGGTCGTTCAAAAATACATTAAAGAACAATTATGTAATAGGATTAATATAAGAGATTGTCAAGTCGAGTTAGATACTAGCTCAGGTATCATTTACTTTAGTGGACTTAAGTTAAAAATTAAGAGGTTACTGCCAATCTTCATGCAGATTCAGCATAATATATGTGTGTTCTTTACTAAATTACATTTAATAAATAATGACTGATGCAATTTAAATCAAATGATCATCAGAGTTTACTTTCAGAAGATTTAATAAGCAACTCCTAGAAATAGATATCTGCCCTACATGGACTACTACTACAAATTTGCCCCGACAACCTTTTAAAGCAACACATCCTACTGTATTTACCTTCAGATGCCCATTTTACTGAACATTTTCTAACAATCTACACTGAAATTCTAAAATTTTGATTGATTTGAATTTACATCCATCAGGAACAGTGCAGAGATATTATTCATCTGATCTTTATTTAAAAAGGTTTCTATATCATAAAAAGTAAGGATATATTAGATCAGTGATCCGCAACCCCCTGTCTGTGGATCAAATGGAGCCGGGCCGCCTAAAGAACATTCAACTATTGCCATTTTATTTAAAGTGGTGCATTTCTCTCGGATTTGCGCAACTTTCCACGGAAATCACTTTATATTCCACATTAAATCACTTTTATTCATTTTTAACTATATTTTATTCTGAAGGCATATTTAAAAGTAACTAAATTAAAAAATTTTTATCTAAACAATCTAAAACAAACAATTAACCTCTCCCAACCCTCAGCGGGCCATGGTAAAACAATCAAATGTTGACCGGTTCACAGCAATAAAAAGGTTGCGGAGCACTGTATTAGATTACTTACTCCATGCTTCTTGGAAACAAATAATATTAACTTGGCACTCAGCAGCAATGGCAACAATTTCTCTTATTCGATTGTGCAGTTCATCTCTCTGTTTAGAAATAGGAGCATCAGTTGGAGCTACAATGGAATTCTGCACTAAACCAACTCGAACAATGCGTGGAGGTCTAAGATCTTCAGGTTCAGCATCAAAAGCAAACCCTTTCATATCTACATTACTCTCAACAGCTGAAGCTCTTGCAACTTCATTCAGTTCTAGTGATCTAGAAGTACAAAAAATTTATTCAAAATGTTAATTCTAAAATAATATTGACCATTAACCCCTTATTCCTCCCCCAAAAAAAACATGCATCTCACCTGAAGCATTTTATATTTTTTTAAAATTAATAACATTATTGGAGTTAATTTTTTGAAAAACATACAAGATTAATAAGTTTAAGAAAAGGAAAGGAAGGAAACAAAAGAAGCATTTGTTCTAAATTATATATTATTATTATTAATTAATTTTTATTTTCAATTAATTGCTCTAAGGCTGCATAACATGGGAATTACGCATAACACAATAAAAAGATTTTGACTGGAACTGGAGTGCAAATCTTGCAACTTTTTCTAAGCAGGTAAAGGCGGATTAAACATATCAATATAATATCAACTATGCCAGCGGTTCTTAAACTTTCGATTGCCACAGTCCCCCATTAAATATCAGCCAGACGTTGCAGATCTCCTAAATTTTGAACACCCTTCTCTCTGACTCCCAACACATGGCTGAGTGATTTGAAGGTTCCTCAATAATTCTACGACAGCCTCTACTATTTATACTGACTTCTTTAACACTTCTTTTTTTAATCCTTTCAGAAAACAGTAAACATCTAATTAAAAATATTACAAAATACTTAATATTAACTGAATTAATATTTTTGATCGAAATGCATGTTGTTGTAGAGTTTTTTATTGAGGGCAATTTAGTGAGCCAGTCTAGGATGGCACATCTTTCAACTTTTCCATGAGATCTTTCAGTCCGTAAAAGAGGGAAACTTGAACAATAAATGAGAGACCTTCACAGACCCTCTAGAATGGTGCTGGGGATCTCCAGGGGTCTGTGGACCACAGCTTAAGAATCACTGAGCTAGGTTATTAATATAACATGAATATTCTGCTGAAATAATTTTCAAGTATATTTGGATGACACTTGAGTAACCTAAGAAAAAACATCTTTTTAAATTGAAATTGAATTTTTTTAAAGAAAATTCAAGATCTCCCTCCTTAACATCATTTTGCTTAAAATATTATTCATTTCCAGTGATTCACATCCATGAAAATATCAACAATTTCATTTAAAAAAACTGAAAATTCAAAGTAGAATGTGAAAAGCTTTTTATTCACATTGTGTTATTCAATGCAATTTTTTAATTAAGAACTTTCTACAATGATGAATATATCTTGAAAAAAATTATTGCCAATGATACTTATAAACCAATTTATTTTAAATACTTTACATTTTAAACTGGGTGTAGCAACCACAATATCAATGATACATGATCCCCCCAATCTTTAGGGACCCCAAAATGTGTATGCAAAAAATCGTTAAATGTTAAGAGACCTCAAAAGAGAGGGCCCCCAAAACATTTAGAAACAGGGTCCACTCAGGACTTGCTACATCAGTGATTTTAAAAGAACTAAAATGAATTTAAACACAGATTTAAAACAAAGAAATTTAAAATAGAGAGCATCGTTAACATTGGAAGTGACAAATCATAAATAGACTACAGTAACAAATTTAACAGTTCCTTTCTAGATAACTGAAAAACTACTTTTGTTCAAAAGGAAAAAATATATATATAAAGAATAACAAAGTAAGAATTTTTAACCAAGTAAGAAAAATTAGTTTAGATTATAAGGTAGAAGGTTATTTTAAGTACAATATATAAGAAAGAGATAAAGTTTTTAACATAATTATAAATAATTTGACCAAAATGCAAAAAGCAATTGAAAACTGTTTATGTGAATGACTTTAAAACTTACATAAAAATAAGCTGTTAAAATTTTCATTCAATTGAACTCATTAAGAAGATATCTTACAGCTACTCTGCCAGATCAGAAGTTCATATTTTCACAAAATGACCATTTAATTTATAAATTTATATATAATTCCACATAAATATTATTTTTGAAATTTTTTTATACATTTTTTTAAGTATAACTAATCAAAATTTTATAAATGAAGCAACAAAATTTAAGAGATACCTTAATTCTTTTCCATACAGAACTCTTTTCACAAAACGCAAATTATCTTCTGGTATGTGTTTTTCTAAAACTGATTCTAAACTGTCAATTTGTTCAGCCATTTTTAAAGCAGAAAAGTGAGTTTGTGGAAAGAAATTGAGATGCCTATCTGAAATAACACAGTTGCAGATAAAGTGTGATAAGTTAAGGTTAACAGAGAAGAGATATATTTCGACAATATTATGTAACAGAGAGTTCTCCGAGGATGACTGTAAATTAAAATGCTAGAAGTATTGTACACGTCGAAATAACTATTGCAAACAATTCATGTTTCTGACAGTTCAGAGGTCATTTAGTCAAGTCGAACAAGAAAATTTAAAATGATGCCGAGGACATTCGGTTTCAACCGGAAAAAAACACGGGATGTTTATTGGATGTTATTGCGCATGCTCAAATGTTTTGACACATCGGAACTCCAAGAACTCCGGATGCTCTTGTTGATCTACTGCATCCAGTCATAGGTCAGCTTCGATCATCAGTTCGCACACAAGAATCCTGAAAATGAGAACAATGATTTTCAGATATACAAAGCAATGAGCTTTTTTTAATGTCCAAAAATAAGTCGTTAAAAATGAATTAAAATCAAATTGTAACTTCTTTTCCGGTATTGGGGATATTTGTAGCATAGTTGTGATACACAGTGTTATTCAAATAAATTAATTGCATGTTAGATACATTAGAAGACACACAGTTCATTTCCACGGCTATTAAAAGATAAAACGAAACCTACCGACGCTATATTTTTTATAAATCATATTACTGTTGCGTGGAGTTGATTTGTTTTAAATCAAATAAATTCCAATGCTTTAACTTTAATGTTTTCTTGAGAAAACAAAATAAGCGTTTTATTTAGTTTATGGAAAGCATTTCCTTTTGTACTAACTTTTAGTTTCGTTTGAAGCAGACTTAATGTTTAAAGATTTTTAATGATCTTCTATATTTCTTTGTTGTGGTATTCTCTGCTTTCTTACTCTATTTTCGATTCTTCTGAAATCTTTCATTTCAAAGCAAAATTTTTGAAATTCCAGGGATTTTTGTGAATTTTCCGCTTGATGCCGATCGGTAAACAGCTGGAATCACCGAGGTGATTGACATGCGCAATAGAAACCTTTGATTGTAAACAAGATGGCGACTGCTGTGTTGTGGTTCGGAGTAGAAGTACCATCGTATTAACAAAATGCGTGTTAAACGCATGGTATAATTAAACATGTCTAACTCACCATCATCAAATTCGGATAAAAGATTAGCTGATTATTTTGTAATATGTGGGCTGGATCTGAGTTCTGGTTTAGAACCAGATCAACTTGCGGGTAATCAAATTTCTTCTTATTTCTAAAGAAAAAGTCGTGTTTCAAATATAGGACAGTAAAATTTTCAGAAATTTAAGCTTTTATGTTTAAGAGTTATTTATTTTATGCTTCGCATATGTTGGGTGCTTTATTATATAGAAAAATTTTTGCAGTTGAAATTTCACAATAATAATCTATAGAGGTTCAAGTGTGTAGTATAGGAGGGCCACTTTGTATTTTGCGATTTTTATCTAAATGTCATGGTGTTATATCGAATTCATTCTATAATAAATAATACTGAAAAAAGTACCTTGGCGACCACTTTTAGTCACCAAAATAAAGAACTGCGCCAAATGCCCCCCATACTACACTTGGAACTTAATCGATAATATGCTTTAATTTTAATTTGTTTTAAATGTTTGTAAATCCTTTTTAATACAACTATCATGACAAAATAAGTTTGTAAACATGTTCGTTTTATTTGTGTGGTCTGAAGCAACTAGCTGCTTCTTTCTTTTGGACGTTCGTAAATAATTTTAAATACATCTTAAAACATAAATTGCTTCATTTATGTAATTTTTAAATGTCTCTCTACATATATATTTTGTATAAAAGTTACAAAGTTGCCCAAGGTGATAAAGGTTGTCAAATTATGTGAACTGAAATTTATATTTATTGGTGTATTATATTTAGAAATTGCATCAAATATCTGGATTGTTCAACTATATATATACCCAAATTTATAATGTGTTTATATTTATCCAGTACTTTTATGCAGAATTCATAATGTAAACAAAATACAGTAATTCATTTTGTTACCAGGAGATTTCAATGGCATTTGAACTATGTTCTTTCATTTATTTTGTATTATGGAATAATTACATGCAATAATTTTTCTTTATCCATTTCTATTTATTAATTTTACATGAAAAGATGTTTCTTCTAAGCCTGACAATCAATAGTATTGTGGTCAAACATTTTTTTCTATAATGTCATGACTTTTTTATTTGTTGTATTTCAAAATCTTTCTGCATTAGTTATGAATAAGCGATTCGGTTTATGAATAAGGATAGAAAGGCTGTAGTGTGTAATACATTAGGTCAAATAACTTTTTATAATTTTATGCTTTGGTAATTAATAAAAAAATTTCTGTACAAAATTGTTTTAAGTTATAGAAATTTTTAATTGTCTGATGAAAAAAAGAAATGCTTCCCTAAAACTAATGATAAACAGAAAAATTGAATCATCAATTTTGTCATGTTAATGCATAAGTTTGTTGAAATTTTTAGTTAACCACAGTTCAACTAAGTATATGCTTTAACTAGTATTCCTTTGTTTCAGAAAAATTTGCTTTAGCATGCCAAATATGTTGTTTAATTTAGGTACTTATTTTATTCTTCCTTTATGCTACAGTTATGCTTGATGATGCATATTGAGCTGTTAACAGAAAGACACATTTTTAGGTATTTATGTATTAGCATCACCTCAGCAAAATTTGCACCACATGAATCACACCATTATATCAAAACAACAAAGATTCTTATGTGTCTTTTTTGAAGAAATATTCTCGTGGCGCAATTTTGCTGCAGTGACACTAATATGTAAGTACTCATTTTTATTTATATTGCAATTTATGAATTTAATGTATTGTAGCATGATAATTTAAGTTTCCTATATATATGTATTATTTTACTAAATAGTCACATGTTTTCTCTTTTTAATAATAGTTACATATTATCTCTAACTTTAAATATTACAGGAGAAAGTTTGCACTGCACACCCCTGGACAGGCCATATCGTTCCAAGGTATTGGCCCACTATCCAGAAAATGTATCCTGGAATCCATTTGACAAAAGTGCAGTTGGAATGGTTTGTGTCACACTTTTTATTTTAGTGATACTAACAAGGAAATGTTTTCTTTATTAGAATATATATTTTCTTATTTCTTTTATTTACTTTGAAATTATATTATGAGAAATATATTAGTTTTTATATATACTAATGTGATCAAAATGTAAACATTGGTAAAAAGATCATGATTATAAAATGTTAATTTGAATAAAATTTTGAAAATTTTATATAAGGTAAATAATGCTTAAATTAAATTAATCTTATTAAATAAGTTCATTAACTTAATAACTCTGATCTTGTATTTAAACTGTCATTTTATGTATTTTTCAGTTATGCTTGCCAAAAGGGTTGACATTCCGCACTCAAAAGCATAAACGCAGTTCGTATTTTCACTCGTTCATCATCACCAAGGAAGATGGTTCTCGCACATATGGGCAGTGTTATACTTTCTATGAAGAGGTGAATGATCGAAAAATCTGCGATGCTATGCATACGTTACAGGTGGGTATTTTTATTAAATTGTATTGCTAATTTTGTATTTAATATGCTCTTTGCAAAATGATTAAGCATTTTAGGAATAACTTTGTATAGAATTATAGTTATTTAACTTATAGTAAAATTTGTATAAGCTGTTAAAACTTATTTAAAGTAAATAAAATTGTAAAATAATTTTTTAAAAAACATCTGTATTTTATAATTATGAAAGCTAAGAAAGTTTTTTTTTTCGTTATCACATCTTCACTATAACTTTTACAACTTTTTAATTTTGAAGAAATTTTATATGATCATCTTTGAGGCTAATAAATACAATCGGGTTGTAAACTAAACTCAGTGGCACAACAGCCCGTGAGGGCCAAGACCTACTATGCATATCTCAGTTTTCGTGACTTAAGGTGCTGGGGTGCATGTGCAGATTTTTCGGTTAGGTGGGCAGTCTGAAACTAAACCCCCAATGCTTTAGGTTCAAGATAACATTGGAAATTTAAAATGTAGAAAATTGTATAAAAATATAACTAAGGTTTTGCTTTAAAGAATTTAAGAAGCACTCCTTCACAATTTTTGCATCAGTGAACAGTCATATGATTACCAATAATATAACAAACTTCATAGGATGTCTTTATTACTTCTGTGACATTACCACTGACAAAACACTTTGTTGCTATTTCAAAAAATATTCAATAAAACCTATTTATCACTTCTTGAAAGAGATCTTGGAGGAAAAGTGTCATTGAATGATTCCTGCTTATTGATATTTTTTAAATACAGCACTTTTGTGATAAATCAAACAAGTTTGTTTTTCACCACAAAACAGACAACCTCCATATTGTTTGAATATTTTTCACTTTCAAGGTATGAAAGATTGTTAAAAGTTAGCTCCACCCATAAAATTGTTGCTACTCCACTGTTGTCTGTTATCACTAGCCGTACGACATTGACAGCAAAAAAGCAAAATCGATATATTTGATTTCTTGTCAAAGAATTTCCCACCAAATTTTTAATACATTGCTCTTAAATAAGTGAATTTGTCAGAGCAATGGGTCATGACTGGGCCACTTAAAAAGGCTAGGTGGGCCGCAGGTTCAGTATCGCTGGGTTAACCCCTTCCTCGTCATTTTTTTATTATTACTTAATAAAAAGAGGTGAAATTTTGTAAAATTTCTTGTAAAAAATCATATAAAATCAGTTTGTAATGTTAGAAATTTTCTATTTTTGCCTCTAAATGCATTCATTCCTTGTATTTTGCATAAATCTGCTTATTTTATTTTTATTCTTTATTGAAATGTATTGGGAGAGTTGTGAATGATTTATCTTGTTTCTTCCATATTCTTTTATATTAAGTTTTTCTTAATGTATTACATTCTTCAGTACAATAAAAGGCTTTTTTTATCTTAGGCCATGCACTTGACTGAACTGAGCAGTAGCAAGATTCCTGGTGTCCACAGCATCGCAGATGTGGGTAGCACTCGCTCTCTCCCTCGCTCTTTCAAGTTAAGCAACAGGCAATCTCACAATCACTCAGGTGCACTCTATGACCTCTCCAGAGATATCCTGTATGTCACGAAATGCATTTGCCTTATTACACAACTGCCTGTAGTCGTGGCATGTCGAAAGTTTCTTGAGGGGCTCCAAAATCTTGTTATGTCCAGGGATCCACCTAATATGAGGTTTGTATTTCTTTTACTCTAGTGTTAACTGCTATTGAAAATAATTTTCTAAATCAATCTTTTATTTTATTTTAAATCTATTTTTTCTAAAACTTATAAATTTGAAACATATTTTAAGACAGAAAAATGTGTTCAGGATCAATGTTTACAAAAGTTTGCAACATTTTAATTCATACACCTAATTTAACTGTTTTAAATCATATAATATTTTTAAAATTTCAGAATATTCCATAAATAAGTATTTTTATTTTTACGTTTAAAGAGATAGCTAATTTAGCATTAAAGTATAGCAGGGAGCATGCAACACACAGTAAAAAGGAATCAAATAAAAATGAATACTTTGATCACACATATAGGCTGCTATCTATAGGATAATAAAAGTTAAAATTTAATTATAATGTATGTCTGAAAAAATATTCAAACAATTCAGATTCTTTCACATTACGTGAAGACAACCTTAAGTTATAAATTTTTTCTGAAGATAGATGTTGTAGTTTTATTTTTTCTGTTGATTACCTTCAGTAAATAACCAGTTAGTTATTTCAAATTTTAGTCCAGATATGTTTTGCTTCTCTTATAAATTATGCTATAGAATGAATATTTTATTTTTAAAAGATAAAAATGAAGTGTTATTATTCTATTAATAATTTGCTGTATGTTTATATAGATATGGGAAAATTGCTTAAGATATTCAATTCTGGACTTATTTTTATATATTTTAGGCTTGAGTCCTATGTTTACAATATCTTATTTGAGGTACCATTGCCACCACCAAATCGAAGTTTAAAGTTTACTTGTTTTGGTCAACAAGTTTTGTGCCAAAGGCCTGGTGAGAAAATTTTATTTATTTATTATTATTTTAAATTTTTTTTGCTTGACAAAATAGTCTAGTTTGTAAATCATTGGTCTTATAGGTTGAGAGTTGTAGCCTCTCACCCCATAACTTTCAAACTAAAGTTGGAATAGATGTGTGTTCCACTTAACTGATTCTCAAAAATATCATATGCTGTGTTCAAAGAGAATTAAGAGAGTTGATTGTGAAATTTATAATTTTTTTAAAAATAATTTTTAATTGCAAATTATTCAGCTGTAGGTCATCTTTACTGAAAATAAATGATAAATTTTCAGTGCTTACTATTTCAAGGAGTAAAAACACAGTTCCCATTATTTCTTAAATACTTAATGAATAATAAAATTCCTTTTTAAAAATTAAAGTAATAATTTAAATGGACTTTGTTAAATTAATTTGAATTATGATTAAAACATAGGCTTTGAATTGTGGTTATTCTGTCTATTATACATGTCTTTTGACTTGCTACTGTACATCAAAATGCAGTCCTTGAGTTTTTTCAAAATGTTCATTTGAAAAGCTAATTTATTACTTTATTGCTATTGAGTAATTTTTCAAATTTGAAAAATTTAAGCTGCAATATGTATGTAATATATATGTGTGAATTTTCGGGAATACTTTGGTTCTTTTATTAATAATCTTCAAGCAATCTATCAGACTATTAAATCAATTTATTGTATTGCAATAGCAGATGCTGTTGCTAAAGAGGGTTGTGGTTTTAATTTTAATCAACCTGATGCACATATTCTGTTTAGAAACATTAAAGGGATTATTTGAGAGCCCCTCCATAAAATCAGACTGTCATTACCAATTAGAAGAAATGGTCTTCTCTACTAAATAGGCAGATCTATGTGTCTCTACTAAAACCTATTGGTGTTGCTTGTGTCAGATTTAAGACTGAACATGCAGAACAATTTCTTAATGAACTGCATAAATTCTATTTATTTCTCACAATATCATGTGGTTATACACTCAAAAGGCTTGGAGTTAACACTATTTTACAAGTGGTTTTCTTTTCAAAATGCTCACATCCCCTCTGTCCCTTTTAGGTCAGTGACCTTGCTCTTCCTCTGGATGGGGTAATGTCTATTAGAGCTCTACTTTGGGATGGGGAGAACATTAGAGAAAAAGTATAAACATATTTTTTTCTTAGCAGCATATCGTTAAGTTTTACTTAAATAAGTGTGTGTGTAGGTGCAACATTCAAGTCTGGCTTTGATGCTACATAATTTTTTCTGATCTTTGTTTTTCTAACCTATAAATTATTATGCAATTTTAATCATTTTCTTTTTACAATCTGATCTGCAAATATTTCATGTTCAGTAGAACATGCTGCACATTTAGCCATGTTTCTTCATACGAGATGAGAAGTTGAGTATCTTAATTTTTTTCTGTATTCAAATTACAAATATTGAAAAATAACAAATAATAATTAATAAAGAACAATGAAACCCTAAGGTACTATTAGATGAAATATAGATTTGCCATTAAAAACACTAGAGACTAAAAAAATTTGTACTATTTACTGAGGGTTGAATATATTTTTCATTATTTCAAATAAGAAATTTGGCCAATATATGTAGAATGGGATAACTGTAAAAAAATAACACTTCATTTTACTCATTGAAACTTATTTGTGAGGTTATATTGAGAAGAGGAAATTGAATAGTTTTCAGCTTAAGTATTAATCTTAATAAGTATTAATGTGCTTGAAATTTAATACATATTTAAATTATAGATGTTGTTTCTAAAGATAAAATAATTATAAAAATTTGTAAATATTTAAACAAGGCTAACTCTGATGCAAATTCTTTAAATCTTTCTATATCCTTTATCATTCTGCAGTGTCTTACTAGTTTGTCATTATGAAGGGAGTGTGAAATTATACAAACGGTTTTAAAACTTCTCAAGTTCTATGTTTTTTTTTCTTTTCTGAATTAGTTTAATTTCATCAAGAAACAACTTTATTTATTCAAAATTTGATTATTTTCTTTTTGTACCTAATTTCTAATTTTTTTTATAATTAGCTATTTTTTATTAGCATTTTCAAATAAAATTGATGGAATAAATTATACATTGAATTTTTAAAAAAAATCAATATGTTGGTGAGTTAAAATATTTCACTAGTGCATGGACTTATGTATAACTGCTGTTTATAAAATGTTATTGTTTAAGGGTTTTCTTTTGTGTTAGGAAAACAAAAAAGTTTTACTCATTTTTTGTGATGATGAAAGAGCGCAAAAAATGGAAAAATATATATAACTCAAGATTGAGCATATTAGAAATTACCGTCTTTCTGGCATTCTGAGATTTGGAGTGAAAAAATGTCTTAGGGGTGATATTTTCACACTATCAAAGATTTTAACTGAAGAAGTTGGTCAGCACACATCAAACAAGTGATAGTCAGCAGACACCTAGTCAGGAAAATAGAGAAGATGTGATAAAACCTCCTACTTTTATGACTAAAAACTCCATTATCATGATGGGGAACAAAGCCATACTGATTGATGACAATGTACCTCCTCACAACCAATGTGAATCACAAAGTGTTCAGATGAAGACAATGGATGACTGTATTAATGGATCACAATTAATCCCAATGAATTATTCACTGCAAATCCTACTACACATTCAGTAAATCTTGGATAAATATATGGATAATGAATAAAAAAACTAGAAATCTTTGGAAACTATTTATTATGCTTCTCTTATGGGCTTTTATAGATTTTTAGTTGCATAGTATTCATTTACACACAATTTGTAAAAATCCCATTTATTCATTCCCAATATATGTGGAATATAACTTGTTTAATTATTCTTTTCATTGAATGAAATAAATTTCAATTGCATTAATTAAATATAAAAAGCTTTGGTCTGTGAGGGAAAAGTTATGATTTTTTTCTCTTTGAAAATCGTATTATGGCATTTTGTTTGTTTGTTAAATATATTACATATTAATGAAACAAAACTGTTGTTAAAAATTTTTTAAAATAATTGTTAGAAAATCAAAATCAATTTTAGAAATTTGTCATTTCTGAAATACTTTTCTAGATGAATATAAATGATGTAAATTTTTAAAATGTATTAATTTTGCAAACATTTATTTAAGGAATTG
Organism: Trichonephila clavipes; assembly: GCA_019973935.1. Lineage (NCBI taxonomy): Eukaryota > Metazoa > Arthropoda > Arachnida > Araneae > Nephilidae > Trichonephila > Trichonephila clavipes. The sequence continues at coordinate 217,922 of BMAU01000146.1, read as the reverse complement.
AGTTTTATATTCAAAATAATTTATTGGTTTTTTTTTATTACTATTTTAGGTCCATGTGAACTTCCTTTCTTTGAGTATTCGTATCAGACTTTGTTCACTACATTAGGTGTTGATAATGTTATTTTGTTGTATACTAGTGTCCTTTTAGAAAATCAAGTATTACTATTTTCTGCCGGTAAGTTGTGTTATCTTTCCCCTTTATTTTTATATATATCTGGAAGAGTTTACTTTAAAATTTACTGGAGTAGCTGAAATTAATGTTTGTTACATGAATGTGACTTAATTGTAACATTTTTAAATGATTCAGAAGTTATAATTCATGCAATAAATGTAATGTTTTTTTTACATTCAAATATAAATGTTGACATTATCCTAATTTTGAAAAATATATTGTCAACAAATAGAAAATTTAGAAGAACCCCTGAAAAATTTAGAATAACATTTTTAAATGATTCAAAAGTTATATAAAAAAGTTATAATTCATGCAATAAATGTAATGTTTTTTTCATATTTAAATATAAATGTTGACATCATCCTTATTTTGAAAAATATTTTGTCAACAAATAGAAAATTTAGAAGAACCCCTCGGCTCAAGTCGATGGATTTTTTTGATGCAAAAATTCAACAGTGGCCATGTCACATGATTATACGGCATCTAAAAAATCCCTGAAGTGGCTGTTTGGCTTGGGTGCTCTCAGCAAAATTCAAATCCTTTCTACGGTTTTGTGTCACCAGAGCTCAGGTGCTTATCTCTGGGGAGAAAACTTGGCTTCAAAATTACCTGTGGCGATTGGTATCTGCCTATATGGTGCCGCAATAAAAAGAGATTCCAGCTCTCATGGAATGTATTAGGTCTGCAGTGGTAAAACACCCTATTAGAATTTTTTTTTCTTAAAAAGAACACTTTATTTTGGAGAAATCAAAGTGCGTATAGGAAAATATGATTTAAAAATTTTTTCAAAGTAAATCAGACTAGCAGTTAAAATGTTAAGACTTTAAAAAAATACAAATTTATTTATTTTTCACCCTTATTTATATCTTATTGCACCAAACTTTTTTCCACTTGGCAGATATATTCCTTAAAAAACTGCAAAAAAGGGGTGAAAACTTAAATTTATCTTATATATTAAAATTCGTAGGTAAACAAACTTATCTATGTATATATTCCAATTTTCTCAAGAACCACAAGACGCAGAAACTAGCAGAAGGTATCAAAATTTCGGGAATGATCCGAGAAACTCGTTTTGACCATTTATATTCCGATATTCCAATTAGTTAAAAAGATATTAATTAAAAACCTTAAAACACATTTAAATGCTTCGTGGCGCCGTCTGCAGATAATATCGGGAAAAATTCTGTTTTTACAAAACAACGAAACTTTGCATGTAAATAAATTTATTTAAAAATTAATATAATAAAATTATATATATTTCTTTCAATTTAATTATTTTACAATTTTTTTTAAATAAAAAATGAGTCAAAACCGGTTCCTTTTTTTGAATACAAATTATAAGTTCTTCCGTTTGAAAAAATATTTTACACTAAAAAAAAGTTCACGCTTTTTTTTCTCCGCATGTAGAACAATATTATACGTAATCCGTACAAAGATTGATAAAATATCTTAAAAATTACGATTAAAAAAACAATCTTTCTTTCAAATTAATTATTTTACAATTTTTTAAAAATATTTTTGGAACTTCTTTTTTTTCCCTGAGGTTTTTAAAACACAATCTAATAATTTTGTAATTTTGAAAATTTGTTCTATACATAAACTATTCTTTTTTGAAAAAAATGTACTTTTGGATTTCCGGTGGCTGCAAAATTAAACGAAAAAAATTGCCTAAAATGTCAGTAATAATTAATTAATTATAATTACATTCTTTATTTTTGTTTCATACTTTTTGATTACAAAAGCAATCGTTTCAATAGCTATCTGTAAATTTTTCTTTTATTAATTACTTATAGAAATTTGATTTTAATAAATATATATATGTTTTTTAAAAGGATTATTTCTATTATTTCATTACTAAAGGAATTCTTTGTTAATTAAAAAGTTCATCATCTATTATTTATATGAATTTTGAAAGCATTAACATAAAAATAAAGCCCGAAAAAATCTTTTACTTTAACGGAAAATCTACTTTTATTTTAAAGCTAAATTCAATGCTTTTCCCCAAAGGAACCGATGGCGCGATTGTTAAATCGGCTGCGCTTTATGAAATGGCAGTCCCAGGTTTGAAACTGAGGAGGCAGAAACTTTCACTTTTGCATTACGTTACTTTTTAAAGCTTTACTCTTAGCATCAGAATCGTTTTCTTTTTATTATTGCTTCTCATTAATAATTTTTTAAATTCTAACGCAATGTTTTTTTTATAAGTCATGCATCGAAATTTGAAGCTATATCTTATCTGTGAGAAGGAGGGGAAGATAGAACAATAATTTAACACTAAAAAGAACAGTGTTCGGGCTATAGAGAGGGGAGAGAAACCTGTCTTAAATCAAAAATAAGAGGAATGGAGCAAATTTCAAAAAAGGGAAATTTTTTGACATAATTTTAGAAATTACTCACATTGTACTCGTACAAACACACACAAAAATGCTGGTGTCACGAGGAAAATAGAAAGCCCAAACAACGCTGGGCTAAGCGGGGAAGGGTGGAAGTCATTTTGAAAATGAGTATTAGAAGTTCTGATTTTGTGAAAGAAAGGGAAAATTTACAACAGGAGTGATAGCCCGTGCAACGCCGGGCCATGCAGCTACTTCAAAAAAGGGAAATTTTTTGACACAATTTTAGAAATCACTCAACAGAAATGCTGGTGTCATGAGGAAAAGAGAAGGCCCGTGCAACGGCAGGCAGCTAGTCTACTCTATTAAAATTCGTAGGTAAACAAACGTATCTATGTAGATATGGGATGTCACCCAATTTTCTCACGAACCACAAGACGCAGAAACTAGCCGAAGGTACCAAAATTTGGGGAATGATCCCAGTACTCCGTTTTAAACATTTATATTCCGATATTCCAAATAGTTAAAAAGATATTAATTGTATACCTTAGAATGCATAATTAGTATTTTATTTTGCATGTGGTGCCATCTGCAGAGAATATTGGAAAGATAATTTATACTTAGCCTTTTAAAAATTCTGTTTTTGCAAAACAACGAAACTTTGCATATAAATATATTTATTTAAAAATTAATATAATAAAATTATATATATCTTTCTTTCAATTTAATTATTTTACAATTTTTTAAAAATATTTTCGGAACTTTTTTTTCCAGAGGTTTTTAAAACACTATCTAATTTTTTTAATGAAACTCGCACAAAAAATAATTACAGATTCGTAAAGATCATTTATTTCGCTATGATATGCTATAATTTATTTTACAAAATAATTATATTCTGTATTTTTTACGACTTTTTTAAAATGAGTCGAAATTGGTTCCTTTTTTTGAATACGAATTATAAGTTGTTCCGCTTGAACTTTCTGTCGTGTTAATGAAAAAAATATTTTGCACTAAAAAAAGTTCATGCTTTTCTTTTTTTTCTGCATGTAGAACAATATTATACGTAATCTGTACAAAGATTGATAATATCTTAAAAATTACGGTTAAAAAAACAATTTGTTTTTCAATTTTTTCCCCTTTTGCGAAAATTATGTAAACATTGCTTTTTTTTTAAAGTTTTTTGTTTAAAAATTACCGTTGTTTGCAAGATATATGAAGTTTGAAAGCATTAACTTAAAAATGAAGCCCGAAAAAAATATTTTACTTTAACGAATAACGAAATGGTGTACTGAAAAAAATCTACCTTTATTTTAAAGCTCAATTTAATGCTCTTCCCCGGAGTAAGGGTAGCTCAGCTGTTTAAAGCACTTCTTTAAAAAAGGGTAGTTCCCAGATTCGAAACTGAAGAGGAAGAGACTTTCCATTTCACATCACGCTACTTTTTAAAGTTTAAAATTTTTTTAGTGGAATGAAAAAGGTTAAAATTACAATGAACTATCAAAATGTTTTTATCAGATTGTTATTTTTAAGTGTTTTTTTCAGTACATGTATGTATGTGTGTATATATATATATATATATATATATATATATATATATATATATATATATATATATATACATATACACATATTGTTTTTTTTCTTACTTATATATTTATATGTTTAATCAAACGTTCAGAAAAAAGCAATCATTTAATAGCTATCAGTTAGTTTTCTTTCATTTATTACTTATAGAAATTTGATTTTAATAAATATATATATGTTTTTTTTAAAGGATTATTTCTATTATTTCATTACAAAATTAATTCTTTGTTAATTAAAAAGTACATCGTCTATTTAAGAAAATAAGTGGAATGGAACAAATTTCGAAAAAGGGAGAAATCACTTGCATTGTGCGCGTACAAACACACACACAGAAAGGCTGGTGTCATGAGGAAAAGAGAAAGCCCGAGCAACGCTGGGCTAAGTGGTGGAGGGGAGGAAGTCATTTTGAAAATGAGTTTTAGAAGTTCTGATTTTGTGAAAGAAAGGGAAAATTTATAATAGTAGACATAGCCCGGGCCATGCAGCTAGTAAGTTATTAGATATGTGTTTTGATACATATATATAATTATGCATTAACATTATTATCTTTATACTAGATCTGCTTAAAACGTATCCAACCTTGAATTCTCCCACACACAGTTGTGATGCTAGGCAGTGGCATACACTTGATTTTTTTTTAATGCGTGTATGGAAAAGGGGTTATATTTTAAAAAACAGGTAGAGATGAAAGTAACGAGGCACACTCTGTGCTAAAAATTAAAAATCTGTTGATCTATGAGGCATTTCAACCCCTCCCCCTTCCTCTGGTGTAGTGTACTGATGCTGGGGTGGCATCATTAATCATAGTGGAAGGAAACAACTTAATGTGCATGTTTTAATTTTTCTTTCACATTGACATCTGCTGGCGAGGTGCTATTATAAGTGTTCACCACATTTTTTATTTCATGTTATACTGCAACATTTTTTGTCAAAGGTTTGAGGATTCTGAAAATGAAATTATTCATGTGATTCATCAGGTGTTTGGAGATCATGCTATACAGATAGCACAAATAAGGGCATAGTTTAACCAATTCTGAAATAGCCACACCAACATTCACTTCTAGATTTCAAACCGTTTGCAACACAGTTGTTGAAAAGTATGAAAACTGGTAAAAAGAGATAATTATTAAACTTTATGAGATATTGCCAAAGAGATTGTGACTAGTAAAGACTCCTTATGTACTATTTTGTGGGATGATTTGAACATATGCATAGTTACTGCAAAATTAATGCCCAAACTGCTTTCAGCAGTTCATATAGGATACTGCCTTGAAGTTGCACAGAAAGTGCTGGACATTATCAACACTGTTTCTAATTTTTAAAAATTATTGTGATAGCTGTAGATGATTCATGAATATATACCCCAGAAAAAGTACAGTTGTCACAATGAAAGTATCCTGAAGTCCCAAGGCTGAATAAAATGGAAAAAGTAGGGAGTAAAATTAAGATGTGTTATTTGATGTCCCTGGAATTGTGTTGTATCAATTCATAGAATTCTTTTAATGCACAGGGAAAATTTGATACAAGAAAGCATTCAAACTATTTCAGTCATTGCAGCAGTGTAAGACTGTCTGTGTTTGCATTTGTCTTATATTATTTTAACTTTAAGGAGATGGCTACTTCTAAGAAAAAACTGTTCTTAAGGATGACTTTTGGTTATGCTGCCTTTACCCTTTTTTTAAAAAACATTATTACTTATTGGACAATGGTAGCAAGATAACATGCTGTTCAACCGCTAACATCGGGGATCTTTGGGGCTCAGGAATTAAGAGGAAATTTTATTACTCCCCTCATTTAAAAAAGAGATGATTGGGACTAGTGATTGACATTTATAGATTTTGACGAACCATGCGATTTTCAGAAAACAAATTGCAAAAGAAAGGAACTACTTGGTAGATTTTTGAACCAAGCCTGTCCTTTATTAGAATGTTTCGTATGAAATATTGACCATCCATGTTTTAGAGTGCAAACATGTTTTTATTTTAGGATTCTTCTTTTGCTGAGAAATTTTTCATGTAATATTCTTTTCAGATTATGACAAACTAATGGTTGTTGCTGAATGTATTGTTGCACTTTTGTTTCCATTCACATGGCAACATGTTTATGTACCCATCCTTCCTGCATCTCTTCACCACTTCCTGGATGCTCCAGTTCCCTACATCATGGGATTATGCTGTGCTCGGGAAGAACGTGCTCAATTGTCCATTCCAGGAGAAGTAAGAAAATTGTTTTGTCCATTCTCTGAAATAAGTTTAATGCAGATTGTTGCAAATTCCTTTCCTGTAAATGAAACTTAGCAATGACAGGAGTAAAAATGTCTAAATGGTTCAAGAGAATTCCTTTTCACCCTAGTTTTTAAAGTAATTGTAAAGATCCAGATCCAATGGTGGGCACTTTGCCCCTAAAAAGTAACAGCTAAAATTACCAAAGCTTTGCCTTGGTGGAGACCCAGAAATTGAACACTAACTGCACATGCCCCAGAGGCTCTACCAGATTAAACAGTTCCCTGTTGGCATTTAGAGTTCATGGATTCATGACCTGTACGTGTGCATTTGTCTGATACAGTTGGTAATGAGATTCGGACCAGGCAACACGTTTCCGGTCATCAACAATCATTGGTGATGCTGATGGTTGCAGGACAGGTGTAATGCTTTGTACTGTGCTGACTGCATTGTTATACTGATTTGTTGTATATCTCAATTATTTGCATACACATTCCTGTACCTGTTTTTCTAGCTCTTCAGTGTATATTAATTGCAGTAATAGCTGGAAAAACAACTTTCTCTAAATGTTGCTCTGAAAATCCTTTGACAAAACAACTCTCTTGATTTGGAGGGGAGGGGCAACTTTTTCTTATGCAAATTGCTACTAACAGTGATTAGGAGTAGATACCTTATAACTTATCTGAATGGAAATTATTTTTCAATATCATTATTAAGGTTATAATAAAATGTCTATCTGTGGGTCAGATGGTTGGCAGTTGAATTTTTATGCCAAGCTTTAGGTTAACAGATTTTACCTCAAAATGACTATGCATAGTTAATCATTGAAATTATTGGTGATTTTGTTAGCATTAGTATACTTTTCATGATATTGTTTAAAATCATTCTTTTCCACTTTTTTCTCCAAGACCAAAATCCTATCAAATGATTTTGCTTGTAAGAAAAATTTTAAATTTTCATATGCTATTAAAATATATTATCAACTATATAATCAATGAATTAGAAATTATAAAAAAAAGCTAACTAATTTTTTTTGTCTTGTATATGCATAAAAAATGTTAAACAATTTTTAAAATTAAATACTATTATTTTTTATTAAAAAAAGTTAAAAAATTTTATGTTAAGGAATTTGTTGGAAAAAAAAAATATTTGCAATAAAAACTCGCATCTTTGAAAACTGCAATTTCAAATTTTTTCAATTTAGTTTTTAGCTGAATTTGAGTCATTCTTAGCTTATCATTTGAATTAAACACATTTATTTATTTATATATATTTATTTCATCCTGTGGTAATGATTTAAAGAAAATATTTTGTGAACTATTATATCTCTTGGTAAGCATTCTTGCTCTTGGTAAAAGACTCAATTCTGCTATTAAATTGTATTCCCAATGGATTGTTATCTTTTATTTTTCTCTTAAAATTTGTTATAGTACAGAAAAATAGAATTTCCTTTATTCATGGAGGTAAAATGTATTTAATAATATATTTAATGTTTGAAATAATAAATATATAAAAGAATATTTAAAGTTATTATGTAGCATTTTTTAGCAGAATTGATATAAATAAAAGTTGAATAATACTTTTTCTTTACAAACACATTGTTCTATTTTGTAAATTATTTTAGACAATTTTTTTTTTAATTTAAATATTTCTGACACATATTCTTTATATTATTTATTTGTAATATATCATTGATAACTTACATTATTTAGCTTTTCCACCTAGCTCCCATATTTTAACAAATTTAGTTAAATACCATTAATTATTTTACTTCCCATCTAACCTATATATGTTTTCCGATAGATTAAAATAAATGAAAATTGTTTTTATAGGCAAATCTGTGTTTTGTTGACATCGACAATCAAATTGTCGAAGTTCCAGAAGACATTCCAAAATTTCCATGCCGTAATGAGATGATATTGGAATTAGTTGATACCTTGAAAACTTTTGGCATTTGCTCAAATGAGAAAGGGTTAGATCGCAACTCTAATGAAAGAAACTCTAGGAACCATTTGCGAAAACTCTCATGGACTTTTGACAGTGGTGATTCAGGTGTGAGTAGCACTGATAGCAGTGCCAGAAGCTCTTATAGTAGCCTTGCAAGTACTCATAGTCATATCCTCCAGCAAAGTGAAGCGCTCCAAAAAGTTACAGCCCTTGCTACAAGAACAGGTATTATCTGTGTATCATGAAAAGTGTACATTTCATCTCTTTTATTTTGAGTACTGTAAAAAATTTATATTTTGAATGTTAATAACATTTTTTCATCTCATAATCAAAAAAAGTATTTTTAAAAAAAGTAATTGACATTTTGTAATAAGTGGTTTTTACTAAGAAAAAGCATCATATGTTGTAAATTACAAAATAATTATTTGTTGTGCATTTTGGGAAAATTAAGATCGTTATTTAGCACTTTTTATATCCATTTCATAATCTTTTTATATCATTATTCATTTTCTCATTTTTAACATTTTATATTGATCTGTCATTATTTTCTTATATTTTCCTTTTGTATTGCTATGATTATTTTTTAGTTGGATAATAGTTCTAGGTGTGATGAGTTATTTTGGAATTAGAGTTTGAACCTTAATAAATATAAACTATAAACTTTTATTATTAAACTATAACTAATTATATACTTATGTATATAATTAGGAATAATTATTTTCTTTCAGCAAAGTATTTTCTTACATCTAATGAAAATTAATGCTATAGAGATTTGAGTGAATGTCTCTCATATACAATAAAATACTTGTAACTCCAATAATACATGATTGCTAAGTATTGTGTTTTAAAAACTTAATAGGGTAATTTAAACAGCATGAAACAATGATGTAGTACACAAACAAGTGGGGATTTTAAAAGTTAAAAACCCTATTTTAATTTTGTTTGATTATATAAAAGTAATATGACGCGGTGGGCACCAAATTATGAGGGGATGTGACCCAAGGTAAAAAGGGACACGCGGGGAAGGGGTTCTTTACAAAGTCCACTAGTTAATTAGACACATTTATTAGACAAAACAAACATTTACATACATAACTAGAGAACTAATAGTTAGCATAGAATTGAAAAGGATCAGAGCGCATGCTGAAGATTGTTCTGTCCACCAGAGGGAGCGACAGTCTCTCTACTGTTAATATGGGAAGAGTCTAAACAACGGGGGGTTACAATCTCCCCCTATGTATCTGATGACGTCCCGGTGAGGAGACAGAATCAGAAGAATTAGCTGTTGTAGTAGTAGCTTTTGTTGAGGGATGGATGGTTCTGCTGGAAAGGGCTGTTGAAGCAGTTGATGTGGACGTAACTTTTCATGGTCGGCCTCTTTTTCGAAGTGGAGCTACAGGAGAAGTGTCCATGTCTTTAAAAGGTGTTAAAGCAGAAGTATGGTAAGTAGCTATATCGGTTCAGATGGATTGGTAAGATTTGCGATAACGTAAGAAGTGGGTGACTTTTGTGTGAGAATTAAATATGGGCCTTCACACTTTGGCATGAACTTGGAAGTCTTCTTGTTCTTTGCATTACTGATGGGATGTAAAGTTACCCATACTTTATCTCCAGGAGAATAATAGACTGGACGACGATTTTTATCATATTGCTTTTTTCGCTGATCTTGTTTTGTTTCTATTCTTTCTCATATGTCTTCGGTAATAGTTGCGAATCATTTTAAATAAGTTATTTCGGCAACAAAACTGTCATTGTGAATAACGCTTTTGAAATATTGCACCACATCTTCTATAGTTCGTAGCTCTCTTCCAAAAAGTAGGTAAGCAGGAGTGTGGCCTGTAGTGTCACAGACAGTTGTGTTCATGGCAAAACGAATGACTGGGAGTTTGGAATGCCAATTAGAATGATCTTCTCCAACAAGTATTGCAAGGCGGGGCTTAAGGTCTCTGTTTTTTCTCTCTACTGGATTAGATTGTGGTGAATAAACTGGTATTAAGTTTTGACTTATATTTAACGTAAAGCAAATCTGTTATAGAACAGCACTGACAAACTGTGTTCCGTTGTCACTGATAATTCGTTTCGGTATGCCATGACGCATGAAAACTTCTTCTATGAGAGTTGTAGCACATTGACGAGCACTGGCTTGAGAAAGGGGAAACCCACTTTGTGGCACAATCCTCAACAATAAATATCCATTGTTTACCTGAGTCAGTTTGAGGCAATGGTCCAAATAAATCAATAGCAATGACTTCAAATCTCTGTGAGTAGACTGGAGTTCTAAGCAAACCAGCATGCTTTTGGTTTGTAGCTTTAAAGCGAGCACATTCTGGACATTTCTTAATGTAATCGGATATGTACTTTTTCATGCCTGTCCAATAATATTGTTTTGCGATTTTCTGGAATGTTCCATCTTCTCCATAATGTCCAGCCATCGGATCATTATGATGTCTTTGCATTATCAATTCACGTTCAGCATTTGGAATGACTAACTGAGCTTCTGCGGAATCAACATCAGGAACATAACGATATAAAACACCTTGATTCATCAAAAATCCACGTTCAGTCCAATTTGCATATTCTTCAGTTTTCAGAGGGGATTCGAAACTGTCGATGATTTTTTAAAAATTATCATCTTTAAGCTGCGCCTCGCGCATGTCCTTACAACTTCGTGTTGGCATATCAGCTATCGTGATATTATTGGCTTCGCAAAAGGATTCTTCTTCTTGAGTAACTGGGCGGGATAACATATCTGCAACGACATTTGCTTTACCAGGAATATACTGTACTTTCAGGTTGAAAGACTGGATTTCAAGTGCCCAACTTGCAAGTCATCCAGTTGGAGACTTGAAGTTTAGAAGCCATTTCAGAGGTTGGTGGTCGGATGCCACGGTTATTTCCATTCCTTCAATATAACCACGAAATTTCTTCAAAGCCCATACCACAGCAAGGGCTTCCCTCTCTGTGGTGGAATAGTTGCATTCTGCTGGAGTTAGCAGTCGATTAGCGTATTCTATAGTATGTTCATCAGATCCTTCTCCTTGAAGTAAAACTGTTCCAAGGGCATAATTGCTTGAGTCTGTTCGAATAATATATGGTTAAGTACCATCTGCTTGTAAGACAGTTTTTAAGGGTTTGAAATGCATTTTGTTGATCAAATCCCCATTGCCATTGGACTTTCTTCTTTGTAAGATAACTTACTGGACATGAAATCTTTGCAAAATCTTGAATATATCGTCAAAACCATTAACAAGTTTGCAGGAAAGATTGTAGTTCTTTGACATTTTTAGGAGGTGGAATATCCAGTATAGAGGCTACTTTTTCTGGATCAACTTCTATTCCTTTTTGTGTAATCCAAAATCCAAGATATTTAACTCGAGAAGAGGCAAAATGGCATTTTTCTCTATTTGCTTTAAGTTTGAAAAGTAAGAGTCTTTCAAAAATAGCTTTAAGATCAAACATGTGTTTTTCAAAAGTTTCTGACGAAACAATTATATCGTCTAGATAAGGTAATGCTAGAATGTCTTCCAGACCATTACAAAAACTGTTCATCACTCTTTGAAACATAGCAGGTGCGTTGCGCACACCATATGGCATCCGTAAGTAACGGTAAGTGCCAAAAGGACATACAAATGCTGTCTTGTCTTGATCTTCAACATGCACTTTAACTTGATGATATCCTGCTCTCAGATCTAATGTAGACATGAAAGGAGTAAGTTTTGCTTGATGTAGCAAGTCATCCATTCTGGGCAGTGGATATGTTTCTGCAACTGTTATTTCATTTAACTTTTTGTAATCAATACAGAGGCGAAATGTTCCATTTGGTTTTGGTATAAGTACGACAGGAGAAGCATAAGGAGATTCACATTCTTCTATTATGCCTTCCGCGAGAAGTTTATCGATTTCTTGTTTTAATATTTCTTTCTTGGAAGGATTCATCCTATAAGGTAGCACTGCTACTGGGAGATGGTCTCTAGTATTTATACGATGTTCAATAATTGGAGTAGGCTCTCCCCCTGGTTAAAAGCATTCTTCATATTTTTCCAACAGTGAATTGATTTCTTTGGGTTGTGTAAGTGAAAGGTGAGTACCTTCATTTTCCCGAAGTTGACAAGGATGTGGTTCAGTATCAACAGTGAAAAGAGCATTGATGTTAGGAGGCACTTTCACAAAATTGTATTTTCTGTGGGATGTGTCCGTGAAATACCACTGTTTTCTTTGGAGATCTAAGACGATCCCTGCAGCTGTTAAAAAGTCTATACCTAGAAGTGTTTTGTTTCTTTAGCATTTTTCAAAATTATTAGCTCCGGGGCAATGACTTTTCCTTGGATACCAATGTCTACAGAAGTTGTCAGTATTTCAGTGGTTTGAGTACGACCATCAGCTAGAGTCATCTGCATAATTTTTTCTTCAAAATTCAATCCTTTTTGTTTAAGTAAATGATATAATTTTTCACCAGCCACTGAATGTGTAGCACCAGTATCAGCACAAACTGCTGCTTCTGTATTACAAATGGAAATTTGAATTATACTAATGGGATTATTTTCACTGGAGAAACTATAAAAGTTTGATTGATTCAAACTTGATGACAAGGTATCTTTTTGTCAAACTGGGTTGCAAGTGTGGCATCTTGATCGAATGATTCCGGGAGCACCAAATCCATAACAAGGTACAGGAGTTCTGTCTTCTTTTGTATCCACAATTTTCTTCTCAGGTATTCTGTCATTTGAAGTGGGATTCCGCCTATTGTTACTGGGAACCCTAGTTTCCTGCCTACTTTGACTGGGGAAACCTGACAGAGAATGTTCATGTGACAGCAACTTAGGATTTTGTGTGTAGTTACTTCTCCAAGGATTGGACTTCATTTCTTTTTGTTTCCAACTAAAGTTTTTGTTATTTTTATTTTGCATGTTTCTAACTTCTTCATACGAATCCAGCTTATCCACAAGTTGTAGAGGGTTATTCCAACTACACCATTGGTCCAAAAAGTGATCTTTGTAATCTTGAGGGGCTTTCTTTTTAATTTGGTCTGCCACAATCAAATCTTTCAATTCTTCAAGCGTGGTAACTTTTGATTCTTTGAGCCACCCATCAAAATACGTTTGCAAATCAAAATAGAAGTCACGTCAGGTTTTTACAGGATCATTGGTGTGCCGGGAAAACATCTGCCGAAATTTCTCTGCACTTAATTTAAAGCGTTTTAGTAAAATTTGTTTGACTTTATAATAGTCTTGAGCATTTACAACAGATTCTTTTGCAATTAAATTTGAAACTTCAGTCGGGGTAAAAGACCAACAAGGTACACCACCCACTGAGGAACTGGTACTTTTAAAAATGTTAACTGCCTTTCGAAGAGGTCTAGAAAAATTATTACATCAGTTGTCTTTGGATCAAAAATAGGTAACAGTTTATGGAGTTCTAACTTTGGCATATTGGAGTCTGCAGTTGTAGAAGTATCAGTTGTAATTTGAAGTTTTTGCAGTTCAAATATTCATTGGTTTTCCTTATCTCTTTCAGCTGACGATTCGAGCTCTTTTCTATCACTAATAATACAATTTAAACGTTCTTTAGTAAAATCTACATCATACCCTTCACTTTTTAAGATTGCGTCTTTTATGTCAAGAAATTTGAAATTGTCTGGTATTGATATGTCTAGCGTTTCCGCCAATTCAAGGAGGTCCTGCCTGCGACCTTTTGCTAAATAGGCCATCGTGAAATGTCACTTCAAATTAATTACAAATTTATATTCTTTGAACTTGAAATTAAATTTAACAAAATGTTATTAATGAAATAATAATACAGTATTTTACCACATAAAAGTAATATCTGAATTTCTTACAATATGCAATTTGAAAAAAAAATTTTTTTGAATCACAGAAATAAAAATATTTTCGTTTTCACTTTCAATACACAGTCAAAGTAAAATTACTGTCAAACATAGTTAAAAAAATCATTAAAATGATCTGAAAGCGCATTTGAAATGTATCATACCACAAGTAAAAAGAATCATATACGTACTCATAAATAAAAGTTCTACTTAGCCGAAACAAAATTTCCTATTAGTATTCAAAAAGAAAAGTTTACTCTTTATACCATAAAAAACACAATTTCATAGAACTCAGAACAACCTTGAACTATCTATTTCTCCCTATTTTATTTATTTTTGCCTACGCAGCATAAAATATCTCAACAGTTTCAAAAATGAATCATAGTTTAAAATTAATACTAGAACATAAAGGGAAATTGATAAATATTCTTTTTTTTTTAACCACTAAATATATTATGTAACTGAAGGAAATCTTTAAACAAGTTATACATATAAATGAACATTTTATTAAAAATAGTATATAACAAAACAAAAGTTTTATAGCATTAATCTTTCAAACAAAGATTGTGTGTGTGTGTGTGTGTGTGTGCAATCATTTAAGAAAAGAATGCATATTCATTTTATTTCGTTTTCACTTAAGCTTTTAAGTAAACAACGTTATACGCATTAATTTAAAAAACACAGCATATATTTTAAGAACATTGAATATAATTTTAAATGTATATTATACTACTGTTTAGCAATAGACATTTCTTAAAATAAGAAAAAGATTTCTTAAGTCAATGAGAACAGTTTATATAATTAGCACAGGAATGTACAGAAATGTTTTCTAATAATGAACAATGAGATCAATACTTAAAGAATTCAACTATTCTTTAGGATATTAAAAATCCAATTTGCTTTTGGGCATGCAATAATGAAACTAGTATTATAAGGTATAATACTTTAAAGAGAATTCAAGATAAAAAACTTTTACTTGCACTTCAGTTGAAGATTAATCCAAAGATTTGTTACTTGCTCATTCTACGGGTGAGAACTGAGTAATAAAACCATATAACAGGAGAATAACAACATTCGAGCTGTTAACCTGAAAATTAATACTGAGCAACGGCCAAGCCTCTTGTAACTTATTACACGTTGGGCGTCAGATTATGACGTGGTGGGCGCCAAATTATGAGGGGATGTGACCCAAGGTAAAAAGGGACACGCGGGGAAGGGGTTCTTTACAAAGTCCACTAGTTAATTAAACACATTTATTAGACAAAACAAACATTTACATACATAACTAGAGAACTAATAGTTAGCATAGAATTGAAAGGGATCAGAGCGCATGCTCGTACATCCTTACAGTTCTGAAACTTGGCCATTACTGAAGATTGTTCTGTCCGCCAGAGGGAGCAACAGTCTCTCTACTGTTAATATGGGAAGAGTCTAAACAACGGGGGGTTACAGTAATAGCTAAAATTTATATTTATCATAAACTTAATGTAATAATTATGATTAAGATAGATACATTGTAGTATTATAGAGCAGTGATACTCAATCTGTGGCCCAACAGACCTTTCTGTGTGGCCCGGCCATGGCCCATTACACTAACAAATTATTTAAGAATAATGCCTTAAAATTTAGTGAGAAATTCTATCAATCACATATATCAATTTTTCAATCGAGGTCGGGCTGGTATGAATTGCGAGTTTACTTTTTTCCTTTTTGTAATTGTAACGGTTAGTGATAACAAATAACAGTGGAGTAGCTACTATTTTGTGGGTGAATCTAATTTTTAATTAATCCTCATGTCTTCCAAGCGAAAAATAACTAAAGAAGATATATATTGCTTGAAGACAATTGGTATTTTGACTATTTCTGAGAGAACACAAACATGGATCAACAACTTGTTTGAATAATGTAAAAATGTTATATTTAAAAAATACAATTTTTTACTTGTTACGACATCATTAAACATAAATCTTTCAATGGCTCTTTTTCTTGGGAATTTCTTTCAAAACTGTATAAATTGGCTTTCTTAAAAAAACACTATGCAACAACAACAAAGTATTTGGGAAGGTGGGCTTGGAATCATTGATGAAAAGAAATCGAAATTACCCCATAACTAGGTAAAAAAATGCATAAAACATTTTTTTTTTTTTTTTTTTTGTGTGTTTTGAGTTTGCTAGAGTTTAATATAATTTTAAGATAAAATCGCAAAATTTTTAAGTTTCAATTTGTTGATCAATTTACCAAATTTTAAATGTCCTTGATTTTATAGTGTCCCCCCCCATTAATCCTCATGTTGCTTCCCATGGGAAATAATTGTAGTATGTATGTGGCCTTAGGAAAAAAAGGTTAACGCCCCTGTTAATTTCTTGTTTAGAGTGAAAGAATTTTGAAGAAATACTGTCTATATATTTAGTTGAAATCAGTGGTTTAACATTAATTGATGGTATAACTTTTAAATCAGTTTCATGAAGTTTTTAACTTGGAATAAATGCATTTTAGTTTTAACTAGAATTTTTTCAATACCTTAGCTCTTCAGTAGATGGCTAAAGAAGACACTCAAAGTATTCCTTTAAATATAAAAATTAATTTTTAGATTTTAAACAAATATAGTAGAGTTAAAATAATTTATTCTGTATGATCTTGATAGAATTTAAATATGCACAGTGAATTACTTTTCTATATTGCTTTAAATCTAAATTCTGCTTTGTTGTATACATGTCATGTTTCTAAAAAATTGATTCTGGCTTCTCCTTCCTGTACTGGGTTCACTGACACTGAGATAATTTCACTAAAAATTGATCCTCTGCCTATTTTTGGCTGCTGACATCCAAAGGGTCATAGTTGAGTCACGAGTTCTTGTGCTTCTTAAGACCCAGTGTGTGAAAGGCTTTATACGTGTTAAAACTGTCGAGACAAATTCCCCATTTAATAAAGGCATGGAATTGTGAAGAATTTGGTACTAGCTATAGTATCATCTTTGTCACATAATGATAGTTCAAAACTATGAGGTCTTTTGACAGTAAACTTCATGAACAACCAATCCATATATCCCTACGAGCCAGCTTTGGTAGCTTGAGTAATGTTGATGCTCTGAGCCCTATTTAATCTCTTAATATTGAATCTTAATTTTTAAGTGACAGAAAAATGGTTCCAGTTATATTAATTTTCTATTTCATTAAATCTAATTAGAAGGCAAAATAAACACTGCATGCCTTAGGGGCTTTTAGATTTATAATGTTGTTGCATGCTTTATGTTCAAAATTGCATTAAAAATTTTGAAGTTACATAAGCGATTTTTGTTAATTAAATTCTTTATTCTGCTGGAAATAAGTATAATTCTAGCTGTAGTTGAATGGTCATGGTTTTAAACTCATGACTAGTGTTATTTCTGTTGTTGGTGTGGACCCATCATGTTGAATGGTTGAAGCATGTTAAATCTGTCAGTGTTCAAAGGTCTTATGTTTATATTGTGCGGAAGTTTAGAGAATAGTGCTTTAATGTCCTCATCATAGCTTGAATATGATTCAAAGTATTATAAGATTTGTTGCCAATAGCTGTCATGTGGTTTTAGACTGTGACATTAATAAATACAACAACCAGCCAATTAAAATAAACATGTTGTATAGTAACATTTTACATTTACTTTCTCCACTCTTTATTCATGTGTTTTTCCGTTTTTTGTGTAGGAGTCATTACTTCAATAGGTGATTTAGAAAAGCCAAAGAAGGTTGATAATGATGGAGGGTCCAGAAGTCGGGGAAAAGAAGAAATTAGACAGTACATAGATATGCTAAAGTTAAATAATGCTGTGAGAGAGATATTCTTGTGTCGATTTATTCATATGTTTAGATCGTATGAAAATTTTGTCATTCAACCAAATCAAGTATGTTGTCGAATCTATTTCATTGTTTGTTTCTTAATTTTCTAAATTTATGTAAATCCCTCTGTGCAATATTTTTTCTTTCCATTTTCAAGTTTTAAAATATACCCCTAATTGCAGTAATTTTTATTTATTTTTGTAACTTTTTGTGTTTTCCCTTATTTTATATATATTTTCAGCTAATAAAGGCATTACTTATGTGCTTGTTGCAGAAAAAACCATGTATGTTTTGTTTTTTTTACATACATTTTAATTTTTCATCATCTTTAAATATGACATTATTGATTTTGACTTTCTTTTTTTATTTTGGAAAATTTTATTTTATATATTTAAATTTCTCTTGAGGAAGTTGCCACCTTTAAATAGAATTTATATTTTTATGTAATAAAATATATTATAAAAATCATTATATTTTTCAAATTATATGATTTGTGTTTTAAGAAAATTTATTAAAGATCTCGGTACTACTTTTTTATTATTGTACTATTCTATATTGTTTTACTCTTAAATGGTTGAAAAATGAATTTCTTGTTTATTTTTTCAGCATGATATGGAACAGTGGTTGAGTACTAGGGAAACAATGCAGAATTTTGATAAAACAGCCTTTTTGTCTGATCAACCTGAGCCACATCTTCCGTTTTTGTCTCGTTTTATTGAAACACAGATGTTTGCCACTTTCATTGACAATAAGATTGTTTCCCTCTGGGAAGAACCTGATCCATATTTAAAGGTAATTTGTATGTTTTTTAATGCATGCTGTTAGTTAGTGTTTGTCACTGATTTAATTATTTTTTATGTTTGGCAATATTGTGAGATAAAAATCAATGTGAATTCAAGGTTGAGCATGCATAGGAATATCTGCAAAAGTAAGATCTAAATTCAGTTACATTATTTCATTTGATAAATATTGAATGAAGTTGATGAATGTAATTAGTAAAGGATATTTTAATAAGATGCAAATAGTGTCAGAAATCCTTGAAAACAATTGAATTTAATTTTAAAACAACTGATTTATTTAGTTTTTTTACACACTGTTTGAAAAACTAAAATAAATGTAAATAATGATTATAAGAAGATGCCGGTCTATTACAGGTGATAGATATATATTTGAGACTTATCTTTATAGGTATCTGTTGAGAATTTATTTAACCCCTTCAGAAAATTCAGCATTTTCTTGGCCCATGCTTTATTTCTGAACAAAAACAGAATTATTTGTGAAATTTAACCTTTTTACATAAAAGCCTCTTGAATAGTTTTAGAATTCCATGTTTTTATTTGTTGTGATTGAAATCAAGATTCAATTACTACAAATTAATTAATTTGTCTGTCTATGATGATAGTATTTTAACATGTTGAAGACAATGTGCATTGTATATAGCCTAAAAAGTATATACCTGCATTTTTTGTATAATAAAATAAAGTTGAGAAAGGAGAAAGAGGGGAATTCACATGCTTCCCATCTTCAAAGTGTTAAAATAGGTCTTAATATCAATTGATCTTGTGATAGATTTGCATTCTTTATTTGTTCTTTTATTTTAAAATGAAATAATGGATCATTAAAATTATTTTTCTAACAAACATTTGTATTAAGTAATTTATACACACATCAAACCATTCTGCCCTTTAAAGTATACTACAATTGACAACAGGACCATTAATTAATACTATTAAATTGTTTGAGTTCAGTAAAGTGAATTAAAATTTTTTTTTTATAGATCAGTTATATGCCTTTGTAGTTCTTTTTGTGGTATTTATAAGGCACCATCAATTTTTATTCAATTAAAATTCTTTAAAAATGATTATTAATTTGATATAGATTGTTTAATTATTGTATTTTCTTTTTACATCATTCTAATTAGGTTAAATGATATAATTTCACACTTAGTTAAAATGTTTCATTTTGAATAAAATCTAGGCAGTACTTTTTCTTGATTTTGTTTTTAAGAGTTGTTTTACTGAATTGTTGAAAATTAACAGTTTTTGACAAGATTTAAAATAAAACAATATAAACTTGTTTGAAAAAGTAACTTTAAATTTCTATTCATATTTCAAATAAAAATGATTGTAAAAAGGCAGTGTGGACTCAAGTTAATCTAGTACAAATTTAAATAGTAATCTTGTTTTGATTCCTCAAATTTTTTACCTGTGGATTTATTTGTCATATGTGTGTATAAACTATATTTGTGTGCAGCTGTTTGATGCCAGAATGCGGTTATTAAATGGAGAACATTGTGGAGATGGAGTTAGAGTTACAACCTATGAGAGGTGTACTACATATCAAGAAACAGGTAAAAATATTTCTTTTATGAAGATTTTCATAAGAAATTGATAAACTTTCAAATATTAAAAGAAAAGGAATTAATACTTAAATGTAATTTAGTTTGTGTCAATTAATGTTACAAATAAGTAAGTTTATGATGGATTTGAAGTTTTCTTTTCTAGAAGTTGAAATAATACAGTAAAATTTTTCAGATAAAAAAATAAACTACATATAATGTACATAAAAATATAAGCTAGTTATAAATAAAGTATAATATTTATATTGTACTTTGTTTAGTTAATAAAAATTTTATTATAAATGGATTTATGTGTGGTGTATAACCACTAGAGATTTATATAATGCAAGATCCAAAAGTTTGAGAATTTTGCATTTCTTAGCTTAAATATTTTAAAATACCAATGCACAACCGGCTGCAAAGTAGGGGAGCAAGTGCTAGCACAACCTATGAAAGCATCTTTTGCGACCTCCAAGGCTGCTATTACTTCATCTGACACAAAAGCTTGTTCCCTCAGATTTCTCTCTGTTGAAAGAAATAAGAAAAATGTCATCAAGAAAGTATTGTCCACTTAATATCATAATTTAAGGCTGTTTACAACAAATGTACTCTCTCAATTGATGTGAAATATCTACAATAGAACATCATTTATCTGAATCAATTGGGATCAGACACCGTTCGGATACGTGATTGTTCAGATAACCGAAAACCAAATGCGATCCATGCAGTATATGATACCAGACACTATACAAATATTGAAAATCATCACATGCAGGAAACGTATGTGAAGAAAAAGCAAACTAGATACTAAATGTTGCAATTTTACCTTTATTGCGAAAAATAATCACTTATTTTTCGCTGTATCATTGTACGCTTTCGTTTTTTCGCTGCAAGGTCTCTGGCTCTCTTGAGCAGCAGTAGTTGAGGACAGCACTCTAATTGTTGTTCATACCACTCCATCTCTAATGCAGAAAATGCGCCTACTTTTGATGGACTCTTGCTACTTTCATTGTTGTTGTTGTCCTTGTCTTCATCTGTTTCATCGTCAACAGGGTCGGATTCTTTTTGCACGGAAGTTACGATCTCCTCATCATTTAGCATTTGAAATCCACAGTCTTCTGCATAACATGCTGTCCAGATTTCTACATCTTCTTTATCGCATTCTTGAAATCCTGAGATCCATTGAACAAAGTTGATAATCTCTTCCCTGCTGTCGTCATTGAAGTCTTTTCTGCCTTATAAATCTGGCCACAGCTTATTCCATGCATTTTTCAGGCTCTGTTTTTTGAGTGAGTCCTCTCACTGTTCGAAAATGTATCCATATACAGTACATGTAGTTGACAAAAAAAATTGGTCCAGATATTTGACGCTCCGGGTAATACACGTTCGGATAAACGACGTTCTACTGTACATAAGAATCCGTGTTCACTGTTCTGCTCTTGGGAAAGAATTTCATTGTCCTTTCTCCATGAAATTGCAGGTTGGTCTAAGTGCTCATCTTCTAGAGGGGATTCTTGGCTTTCTTTAAAATGGTAATACCAATCATGCCCCTTTGATCTTGATAGTGCATAATGATTATGTCCTTAATTAACATTTCTTTGTCTCTAAATGTTTAACACATTTGCTAACAAAATGAAATGCTAGAGGATTGTTGTGTGAACATTTTGTTCCTTATGTCACAGAACAAAGAGAATAACATTAGAACATAGTGCTTGGACATATGGTTGAATCAGCTAAAATGGGTCAAATTATCCCTAATTTAGGCTTCTTATGACACAGAACAAAGTTAATCAAAATGCTTGTGCATACAGTTGATTCAGATGAGATGGATGAAATTATCTTGAGCAAGTAATGGGGGGGGTAGAATGTATTTCAAATGATGTAACTTTACCTGCATTCTGTTGTTATCATGTGTGAGCATAATTCTTGAGTTTTTGATCCTACCTTATATTAATATTGGATTTTTTTTTTGTCATGCAATGTGTATCAAACTCAAGTTGTCCTTTTTAATATTATTTTAGATATTTTTTGTTATTTTTTAATTTGCCCTCTATTTTATTCTATAAAATATTTTGTTTCTAGAAATGCAAATAGAGAAAAGGGCCAATAATATTGATATTATTGCCCCTGCCCCCAAACCTCTCGATGGGGTAATGGAGTTTTCTGGAAGGAAACGATTCAATCCTGGTTGTTTTCCATTGTTGGACAATGACCTTTTAAGTGAAGAACCATCATCAAATCGGTGAGTAGTTAAGCCATCAGAATTCTCATTTGAAGAACAGTTTTTGTTACGCTATACCTTAATCTGAAAATATTTTTTAGTTCCAGGCGACGCACACCCAGTGCCCAGTGGAAAAGAAGAGATAGACGTCATCAGCAAGCAGAACATTTGCAAATAAACTCAGATCAGCGAGAAGTAAGGTTTTCAAATTGCATAATTATTTATATTTAATTACTAGTCACGATTTAAAAGATTACGCTTCCCCCTTTTAACTTTTTATACTTGGTTTGTTAAAAGGTTTATTTAAAATTTGAAGAATAAAAACTTAAAGTAGATTGAAGAGGAAAAGAAAAGGTTTAAATATTTATTTTAAAAAAACTAAGGTGTATGCCTAAAAGAATCATTTTAAAATTTTCATATTGAAATATTTTCTTGTATATTTATTTGTATTTGACAATTTATTTACAGCATTATAAAAAGTGAGTTTTAGACTGTTTTTTTTTCTTTTTTACTATTGCAATTATATTTGCAATTTATTTGAGTATTAATAAATGACCATGTAAGATTTCTGAGACCTGCATTTTCTACTGACATTAAAAAAGACTTTCTTAATAATGTTAAATATTTTTTTGTTTTTGTTTTTATGACTTGAAATCTAACAGTGGAAAAAATAAACAGTAAAATATTCTTTGTTTAATTTTTTTTAATAAAAAATATCTGGTTTCATTTTTTCAAAGTTTGATTTTATTAGAATAGTACCCTTTCATTTCATATGGAGTATGTGCTCGTTAAATCAGTGGGTCCATAGTCTTGTGGGCTTATTCACGAGCGCAGGAACTGGAGAATATTTCCCTCCCCTTCAGTTCACTTGCAAAAATTGTGGAGGTGGAGATAGAGGTCGTGTCGCCATCTATCGTCCCTTCGGGGAGTTTCACCGAGCTTAAATCGCACTGTCACCTGTATGGTGCTCAAGGCCAACGACAGGCGTACCTCTTGCCCATGCCACGATGAATTTCGTGGGCCTCGTTCTGACTACGTCAGACAGGTGGCATTAGCCACAACAACAACATTTGTTTTAAAATTAATTTATTTTAAACAACAAATTCTGCAAATTGTTTGTTTAAAACTTAATGGAATAAAAGAACATTTTTGAAAGCATGGTTATTTGGTATTTTTATTACTCTTTTAAAAGAAATATATATACTCTTCATAGTTTTAATGATTCCTTTATTCAAGCATGTGCTATATGTAAATTTATTGGTGTTTTTGTGGTGTTTAGTTTTAACGACCTTTTCATCCTATATAATTTTTTAAATGTTATGTACGTTTTCCTACCCTTTCCCAAATATTTTGTGTTAAAAAATGCATGTGTTGTTGTTTTCTATTTTTGCATGATGGGAAAATAACTGGTTTATTTCATCTGTTAGTTCCACCTTGCTGAAAAACATGCTGGGCTATGGAAAGTGAGTACTGGCTTGTTGCATGCTCTTTTAGCTTTACTTTTCTCTTTAACAATTTCTCTTATGTCTTTGCTTACCCTAATTGTTGTGCTATCTGCTTGCTCTTACCCTAAATTATGTTGCAGGATGTTATATTTATGTGTGTCAATTTTTTATGAATGAAAAATATATTTTAAATATGTGTCATGTGCATCATGTTTTTAAAGAATTATGTGATTGAATATATTATTACTGTTAAATAAGTCATGATTATTTATTTTATTTGATTTGAAGAAAAGAAAAGTGGATGAATTTTTTATACCCAATTAAAATTTCTGTTTTATTTACATTTTGTATTAGTTTATAGTCTTTTCATGCCTTCATATTTAGCCATTTCCTGTATAATTAAACATACTATGAATTTTTGTCTAATGTTGCAGAAAAAAAAAATCTTAAAAATTTATTTAGAGAATTCTTTATATAAGAGCATATGATGTATTTATGCCTAAATATATTTCATTAATACTTAAGCATTATTACATGTCAAAGTTGCGAGAATTGTAAAATGCAATAATAATAATAATGGTAATAAATAAATAAAAAGATTATAAAACTTTTTTTTCAAGGATGAATTTATTTTGATGAATTAAAACAATGAGAAAAGTAAGAGTAAGTTCTGTAATAGTAATTTAAAATCTTGAAGTATACATCATGAAAACACTTGTCTCCTATATACAATATACAATGCATTATGTACAATATTTCTCATTGAAACTTTTAATGTTTGTGAGCCATTTCTGTACCTAAATGTTTATTTCTGAAAATTATATCAAGAGGGTTCACAGCAATAGCTGTATCATAATCATAAGTATATTGATGCTAAAATAATTTATTTATTTTCTATTGTCTACTTTTTGTATTCTGATAAGTACTCTTCAACTTTGGTTACATAACATCTGAATGTATGGAATGCATGAAATTCACTGAAAGAAAATTCTATGTATTTGTAAGTTATTGTATTTATGGTTGATGCTTAAAAATTTATTGCATGCCATTTATAAGTATGTTTCAACAGACTAGTACTTAAATTAATGGAAATAACTTATAATTTTTCAAAGTACTATCAAACTGAACTTATAATTTTTCAAAGTACTATCATCGAACTGGTATGTTTTAAATATTTTATCATTTGCGTATTGTTTAAAATGTATCATGAAAACTAAATATGATGCCTACATATTAATATGTATAATTTTGTTCCACTTCTGATAAATTTCATACATCTGCTTGTTTTGAAAAATCTGATCTAAATTTTGTTCCATTTACTAACCTCAAATTGATATGCTTAAATATTACTGATCTTATACGAATGAAGTCTTCCAAGAATATAAAACTGTTTGTTTCACAGATGGGAGTAAATTGAATGGAAGGGTTGGTTTTGCCTGCGTTATTTACGAGGAAGGTGTTGAAAATTTTACTTTCCAGCATCGATTAAGAGATGAATGCTGTGTTTTTCAAGTCGAACTACTCTGTATTAATCTTGTTGTAAAATTGATTCAGGACTCTCTCCGCCAGAGTGAAACGCTCAACTTTCTTATTTGCACTGACTCACTCTCTTCACTCCATTGTTTGCTCAGCGTAAACTCCACAGAAAAACTTGTTGTAGAAGTTCAGTCTATTCTGTACTACCTAGACTGTGACATCCACTTTTCTTATGTTCGGGGCCATAGTGGAAATCTCGGCAATGATAGAGCGGATCAGTTGGCCAAAGAGGCAACTTGCCAAGATATAAACCTTTTAATGTCTACTCCATTGTCCCACTGGAAACACATGTAGCTTGGGAAAGAACTGTTTCCTCCTGGAACACCAAATTCTTGACCTCACCTAAAGCTTTGTGGACTAAAAGGTTTATTCCGACCATTTATTAATGGCTTAAATGTAAGAAATTTGTTACTGATTTCAAGTTATCCCAGATTCTAACAGGACATGGAAATTTTTTAAGAGCTATTTATCTAGATTTAATTTAATTGGGAGTGATATTTGTTCTTGTGGTCAGGATGCTAAACTGTGTAACATGAATTGTTGTATTGTAAACTATATTTCTGTAAAAGAGAGAATTTTAAAAAGGAGTTGAAATATGTTTAGGTATTTCCTGACCACCTATTTTGTCTTTGTTAGTAAATTGTACTGAAAGCCTAAATGTCTTAAGAAAATTTATTTACTGTATATAGAGACTGTATAGATTTAGAAAGATTATAGACTGTATAAATTTTTAAAGTTTGATTGGTACCTCTCCTTGTTTATATTTGTGTATTTCTACTTTTCCTTTTTATTTTATGTTTTTGTCTTAAATGTTTTTTTCTCCAAATTTGTTTTAAATGATATAATTGTATTATCACTTACGTCTGTAAGCCTCATGTTATGCAATGTGGAGCATGAGAAGTTTTGCAAATTAAATAAATAAAAAAAATATATTACTGAATTAAATATTTTCTTTTGTGTGTTGATAGAAGTACATTCAAGAAGCAAGGACTAAAACAATACGTAACCAGAAGCATTATGATGTATCTCCTGCTTCTATATCTCAGACATACTGGAAATTTGTTGTGGCTCTTTTAAAAGAGTGTAAAATGAGAGTAAGTTTATAATATATTTTTTATCTCCCTAATTGAAACAAAAAAGGCATTCCAAGTTTAATTCTTTATAGTAATTTTGTACCAGGTTCAAAATAATCTTGTTTGTAAAATGCAGAATATAAATCTCATACTGAGTATTATTAAATTTATTTGAACTCTTTAAGACATCTTATTAACATAATAGGAATGATGTAGAGTGGTTATTCAGGTATTTTACGTGTCACATGAGTTTTCAAAGTTGTGAGATATGTTGCTAAGGGTCATTGTGTTACTTTTACTGTGACTAATGAAAAGATTAAGGCATATAGAGTATTTATATGGTAGAAGTGTTAAGAAAAAGGAAAAACCTACTAAGATAGTTTTAGAGCACATATAGGTGAAAATACACAGCTCACTGGCATTTGCTTTTTATACTGTGTATAGAGAGGGAGGATGGGAAAAGACATATCTCAAAGCTGTGCTACCAAAAAGAGTTAAACAGCACATGTACTATTTCGAAAGTTTTTGAAATTAAGCAGCAGAAATACAACAGTTTAATTCAAACCAATCTTACAAAACTCATTTTCCTTTTCAAATAATTTATTTCCTATGAAATAGATTTGCTGCTTGAAAAATGCTACATTATTGTCGTATTCTGAATTTATTATTCAATAGTTTCATTATGAACAATATATTTTGTCAATTCTTGTTTCTCTATAAACCTTTTTGTACTTTTTTCCCCCCATGAAATATGTTTCATAGTTTTGTCTCACATTTCAATGCAAAATTGATTTTTAATTCCTTATTCAAGTTATCAATGAAAAAAAATTTCAAATGGATGGAATGTTTATAAATTTTGAAGACACTGTATTTGTATGCAAGAAAGGGTAAAGTGTAACTAAATACATTTTGATATTAGGATATTTTTTAAAAATTGCTGAAGTGTGAATATTGTTTGCAAACATTTTTAATTGGGTCTATTAAGTTTTGTTACCATTTGTTTCTAAGGAAATAATTTAGATCCTTTGCTATAATATTTCTCAAGAAATTCATTTTTTGTACATATTCAATAATTTTATGATGCAGAAGAGTTTTTAAAACTGCATATTAAAAGATGGTGTATTGTTTTCCTGCTATTATTAAATGAAAAAACAGAAGGCAAAGAAAGAAATCATCCTTACTCTGTATTAAAGTAACTGAAAAAAAAATGAGTCATTCTTTTAAAATCTATAAGCTGTAGAAAATGTTTTTGAAAATTATGTAGAAATAATACTCTATATTGTGTGTGAAAGTGGTGAGAAAAAAAAATGTTGACTTTAGAAATCTAAGCATGGAAAATAGTCTGTTTCTTATTGTATTTAAGATGAGTACAATTTATATTGAATCATTCTCACATATAGTATTGAAAATATATAATTCTTTTCACATAAAATTATATTGGCATGTAACTGTGTAAGAATGATACTTTTATATAAAAAAAATTTGATTCCTTTAATATAGACTAAAAGAATGCTTGTTGAGAAAATGGGCCAGGAAGCTGTTGATCTAGGACATAATGAAATTAGCATTACTGGTGTTGAAGAAAACACTCTTATTGCCAGTTTATGTGATCTTTTAGAAAGGGTTTGGGCCCATGGACTCCAGTCTAAACAGGTAGAAGCTCTTGTATTCTGTAATTAAAAAATTTAATGATTCAAAATTTTAGTTAATATGTGTGCAGTCTTGGTTTTACAAGCTTAGGTAAAATTATCTACTAGGTAAGATTTCACTTTTTAATTATATATTACCATGTTTTTATTAACTCGCTTTCTTGCTTTTTGGGGTGGAATTTTGTAATTGATTTTAAACTAACTTTCCGATGAGCTAGAGACTTGAAATTTGGACCATAGCTCAGAAGTGGATGATAATGCATAAAAATCTGAAAAAAGAAGTTACCCGGGCCCCTATTTCGACAGGGGCCCCATAACTCCAGAACTTACATGAACAAAGACCACCTGTTGGTAGCATGGGCCGAGTTGCGTCTACGTATTCAATTTTGTGGCTCTGAGGTTAAAGAGGGGCCCCCAGGTTACCATGTTTTCTTATTAACGCTTTCTTGTCTCTGTCCTGGTGGAATTTTGTAATTGATTTTAAACTAACTGCCCGATGAGATAAAGACTTGAAATTTTGACCATAACTCAAAAGGGGATGGCAATGCATGAACATGCAAAAAAAGTAGTTCTAGTCTCGAACTTGGGCCTCTGAAGAGGCTTGTATGTCTGTCTGGGTTGAATTTTGTAATTGATTTTAAACTAACTTCCCGATGAGCTATAGACTTGAAATTTGGACCTTACCTCAGAAGTGGATGACAATGCATGAAAATGTGAAAAAAAGTTTTAGTCTTGAACCAGGGCCCCGATTTCGACAGGGCCCCCGTAACTCCGGAACGTACACAAATTTATGCGAACAAAGACCCCTTGTCAATAGCGAGGGTTGAGTTGCATCTATGTATTCAATTTCGTGGCTCTGGGGTCAAAGAGGGGCCTGCAAAACAAGCAGTTAGACTTTGCTATAATTTATTTGAGCGATATGCTAATTGCCCAAGACAACAAGAACAGCGCTATGAATATCTAAGTATGTGTCTACTTGAATTTGCAATGAATTTTGAACCATTTTATGCAAAGAAAGTGGAAGACGGTGAAGATAGTATTGATGCAGAAAAGGAAGAACAACCAACAAGACAAAGACACATGAATTTAACAAACACTAAAATGGTCATTAGAAATGTTCCAGTTGTGCCAATGCTATTTTTTCAAATGCCGATGGGCCCAGAAAATTATTTCTATAGTCTGCTTGTACAATGTGTACCATTTTTCTCTAAAAATGAATTAATTGATGAGCATTATAATGCATGTGAGACTTTTCTTGCTCGAGAACAGCAATTAAGACAAATGCATATCTTGAAACACATTGTGCAAGAGATAGACAACTTTAGATTGCTTTTAATCAGGTACATGCTTTCAATCTTCTTGAAAATCTAGAAGAAATTGTGTGTTGTGGCAGAACTTGAAGATGAAGTTACTGAACAGGCAATGACAAATGAGCAGTTTCATATTTAAAATTTTGACAAACTGATTTGACATTGATTGCTTTTAATATTTGAATATAAGTTTTACAAAAATTATTTTCGTTTGCTTCGTTTTTTTGTTTCTAAAATAATAATTGTTTAGTTAGATGTGCTATTGGTAAGTAGATATGACATTTTTCTATTTCAGATATAACCAGAAGAAAAAAAGACTGAGATAAATCTGAAATTTATTGCATGTCTGTAATTATGTCATCAAAGTATTTAAAATCAATTCCAAAATGTCATTCACGTAACCCTAAAAAGCAGAAAATAATAATAAAATTTTTTTTTTAATGTACAATGTTTTCATAACAGACTAAAAAGTATAACATAATACTTATGAAGGATAAAACCATGTATAGGTTTCTAACTTTTTCTAAATTATCCTGAAAATTCATATTTGGTAACTTTTGATAGCTATTAGAATACTTGCAAGGTTGGAAACGAAAAACATGGGGCGCATGCAATACATAACTATGAAGAGTGTAGAGAGTAACTATCAATAAAAAAACTTAATTATCGCTTCACATTATTTGTGGTGCAATAAAATTATTAGTTGAGCTATTAATGCATCAATTATCTGCTGCATGCGCGCCATGTTTTTTATCATAGCTATCAAAAGTTGCCAAGTATGAATTTTCAGGATAATTTAGAAAAGTTAGAAATCTTTGTGTGGTTTTATCCTTCATAAAGATTAGAGAAATTATTTTATACTTTTGAGTCTGTTATAAAAACATGGTACATTAATTATTTTTATTTTATTATTATTAATAAATAGAAATATGAATATGTAGTCTGTCAATTATTAATTTTTAAAGCTGATATCAAGTAAATTTATTAAAAGCTTCTTGATTGAAAAGCAGCTTTTTGGGCCATGATTAAATAATTTAATATTATGATAGTTTTTTTTTGTTTGTATTAAAATGGGTAATGAATAAAACGTCCCAGTCTTTATGCAAAACGATGTCAACCGGAAACATATATAACTCTTAATTTAGTTATTAAGTGAAGTCCTGAAGGACTCAGGGCCATTATGGATTAAATATTCCTTGAGGGAAGAATATGTGAATTATATATATATATACATATATATGTGCAGAAAACTAAAACTCTTTCTTGAACAGGAAAAAAAAAAAAGCCAGAGAAAAATATTTAAAGTGCATAGACATAGATTTTAAGATTGACAGTACTCAGTAAACTTTAAATACCTTAAAAACTAATTGTATATCAGGTATTTTGTAGTACAATAGATAGTTCCCTCCTAGCAAATTCAAAAACTTAAATTTTACTTTCTCTCTATATGATAGGTATTTTATTTAATTAAATCAAAAATAATTTTAGGTGAATTTAACATTATAAATATATGTATATATATATTCATGATATATATGTATGTTGTGTTATTTATTTTTCACACCTTTAAAGGGAAAATCGGCTTTATGGTCTCATCTTGTAAGTTATTTTGAAGTAGAAGAATGTAAATCTTCTGGTAAACCCATAGATCCAAATTTTTTAACTCCAGGTGAGTATTTTTGTAAATTTCAGTCTTTTCCTCTTTTTTAATTTTTTTCATCACAATTAGCTATAATTGATTTGCTTACTGTTTTATAATAATGTAGTAAAATGTTTATTTAAAGAATATATGCAGAAATACGGAAAAAAAATCATGTAATAGCTGTAATTTGGTTAAATTGAAAAAAAAAAATTAAATTATAGTAAAAAGAGTGAGCATTCCTAGTTTCAATTAAATATCAATTTTCCTTTTGAGAGAAATGGGGCTGTGATAGCCAAATGGTCACATATGATTATGAACTTACAACTGGTGTTACTTCTGTCAAGTTGGGGGTTTGAGTCCTGGTGTCATTGAAAATTTGCGGTATAAAAAAATTGACGTGTGTTAAATCAATCAAGGCTGAAACCCTCATTGTGGTGTGGTGTAGAAGTTTGAAGATTGAGATGCCTGCTAAAGTGTGGTGTTGTCATTCAATTGAGACTCAAAATGACAAAATATATCACTAATAATCCTACTATTGCATCAAAGTGTAACATTAAAAAAAAAGACTACCTCTTCTAAGAAAATTAAACACTGTGAGGGTGCTCCATCTTGCTGAAAGGAATCTGAGTCTAGCTGAAGCATGTCAACATAAACATTTGACGTAGCAAAACGAACGACGTAGAAAAAAGAACCTTACAATTTATGTGATGTGATTACTCAGAACCCATTAACTTTCGCTGAGCCTTGTTCCTGTTCAATTACAGTGTAAGGTCTCTCAGTACCCCATATTCGACTGTTGTACCAGTTAACCTTCCCACTTATGTGGAAAGTTGATTCATCGCTAAAAATGAGACGATCAGCCATTGTTTCATCCTTCATGCTTCCCAGTGTGTAATTTGTATTTTTACCGCATTCTTCTGGTTTCAATTGCTGCACAAGTTGAATTATGTACAGTGCAGTTTTCAGCCTCTGTCGGAGAACACACCATACTGTGTTTTGGGGCATTTGTTTCTCCCTACTGCATTCGCACGTCGATTTCTGTGGGCTTTGTTCATATGTGTGGTGAATTCCTTCAATGTTTTTCGCTGAAACACATGGCCTTCCTGTGAGCCTTATGTTGCTCACTTTTGAAGGTTCTTGATTGTAACATTGACAAAATCTTCTCTGTGCCATGATAACAGAATGGCAATTGTTTAATTCTAACATGCAAAATGCTTTCTGCATGGGACTCGCCTTTTCACTAATGAACCCTCCCCCAGTGTGCAGGTTTCTTGTTGCAAAGTTTCAACTTGTGCATGTATAGACTTACGCTTCAAAGTTTTGTCTACTTTCTGTGCAAATCTTTTCAATAAATTCTTTTCCTCTAAATAGTTATAGCCATTTTTAATCTTTATGTTAATTTTGACTTGCCTTGTATATATTTATTTCATTAATATGTTTGTACTAAGAATCGTAATTGATTAATGAACAGGTTAAAAATATTTAAAAATGCTTGTTCGTAAGCTAACTTGATATCTGTTATAAGTATCAATTTAAAATAAATCAAAATCATTTTTTTTTTGTTCTTCAATACAATTTATTTTTTTATCATTTTGTGCCCCATTTTGATTTTAACTTGAATATATTTTCTGATAATATATTAACATAATATATTTTCTAGGTTATTTTTTTCTGTCTTGACTTTGTTTATGTGTAAATAATTCTTTAGTAATACATACAGCTGGTAACTTTGTAAAAGGGTTATAAAAATTATTAATTAAACATCAAAATTTAAGATTTGTTAATGTTTATTAACATTTGAATAAAACTGGTTGACTGAACCAGATCCCTATTTGCAGATTGTGCTGCATCATTCTTTATGTATGTATTTATTTTATCATTTTGTTTTTGTGATTTCTTTTTATGTTTTTGTTGCTTTGTAATTTTCATTTTCATTAACCTTTGCTATTCTATGCTTTCACTAACCCTTTTTGGTACCTTCTGTTTATTTTAATCAGTTAAATTTAAGTGAGGTAACTTAATGAATTATTTTTTTAAAAAATTCCAATTTATTCAGAGATATTTGAATTTAAAAAAAACGTTTGTGTGTTTTATGATCTGAAAACTTATTTTATTTATCCTGGTAATTTTTTTAATTTACAAAACAGATATTTATAAACTTTATATATTTTTTCATTGTTTTAAAATACAGTTAACCTCTGAAACAATACAATTGTTTTCAGTTTTATCTATTTATATTTTTAAGTAATTTTACTTTCGTATTTTTTAACAATTCCTTTCATATATATTTCTTCTAAACTAATATTTGTATTAACTTTTTGATACTTTTGTATGCTATCTTGACTTTTACTTTACTGTTTGCCACATTTATTCTTATCTCCTATAGCACTGGCATGGTGTGTTCTAAGGAAAAGGATTGATTGTAGGTGAAATAATACTTTGTATATTTAAATAATATGCTTTGAAACATATTAGCAATATCTTATAAGAACTTGTTTGCAATATATATAAGTATTGCATGTACTTTAGCTGTATAATATTAATATTTTGTTAGTTAAGTTAATAAAATTATACTAATATCATTTTTTATAGAAAAAAATCATTGCACAAATATAACTGTAATCTTCAATATTTTACTCTCAGTTTGGCCTTATGCTTTTGCAAATGCAAAATTAATAATTTATTTCTATATATATATTTTAATAATATGAATATTTCTTTTATAAAGATTTCAATAAATTTGTTTTTAAACTGATTATTCCTTTTCCTTATGATTTTCCTCCTTTGCATGGATATCTTGAAAAAACCACTTATTTTCCTTTATATTTATCATTTTTTCTTTATTATTTTGTTTAATTTGAAGTTTTATTCTGTTTAATTTCATTTTTGTTTATGTTTACACTTAGTTTTTGTTCCTTTTTCGTATTATCAGCCCGTTCTGAACCTTTCTGGAATATTGGCTTACTTCTAGTCAAAACAGGTGCGCTAAGCACTCTGGTTAGTCAACTTACAAATATTGGTAAGTTTAAAGACCCCTGTTTAGATGCAACCCCCAAACTTTCAGCATGCTTTAACTAACACTCTTTTGTACTTTCCCCCTTACTCATCATCATCATCATCATTGCTTAGTTATAAGCTTGAAGTTACATTTTATGTGATTAGCATTTCTTTAAATAATTTAATATGCACCTAAAGTAAACTAACCATTTCAAAGTAATTAAAAAATTTTATGCATTTTTGTGGGAAATTAATTGTTTTCTAAAAACATGAAAATATGCTTAATTCATAAAATTGATTTTTAAAAAAATGAGAAGCTTATTTTAAGCTTTATGTATAAGATGTGATTTTACTTTTTTTATATCTATAAAAAAACCATTTGTGCTTTACTGCTTTTGAACTTCTTTGTGAACTTTTTTCATTCAGTTATGTATATATATATATATATATATATATATATATATATATATTATTAATGTGGATAAGTATTCCCTTACAATTAAAAAAATTATTGATTTTTATGTATTTATGCTATATTTTCAATCCTATCAGCCATATCGAAAATAATTTTTTAAATGGTAGCAATTCCAAAATTTATATGCCAAACATATGTTTTAAATTTAAAAATTCTTTCTTCCTAAAGATAATGGAATTAAATACAGAGTGCGTCAAAAAAATCCGGACAAACAATTTTTTATATAACTTTATAAAAAATTAAAGAAATTAACAAAATATAATGAATAATAATAAGAGTACACTTGTACTAATAAATAAATGTAATTGGTTTCAAAGTGACCGCCGTTTGCAGCAATGCAGAGGCGTAAACGCTTGCAAAAATTTTCAACAATGAACCTCAAGTCTGTTACCTTTAATTTGGTGTGGTGTGGTAGTTAGGAAGGTGCCAGCTCAGGTCATTCACGTCACTTGACCATGGTTCAAAATTACGTGGTGCGTCACCAAAAGCCCTCGTGTTGCTGAACAGTGCGACATCAATATCCACTCACTCACTTTTACCTTTAATGTATCTCATTCCTACAGAAGTGGTTGCTTTAGAGAGTACAAAGTTTTGTGTGTTTTAGTGCAGGCCCTGGACTCTAAAATGAACCATACACTGTAATCCATAGGATTGAAAGCCGGCGAGTAGGTGGTCATTCTTCAGATATCATTTCTGGAAAATTCGCCTTGCACTATTCTTGTGTCTTTTTGGCTTTGCAAACTGGTGCAGAGTCTTGTTGAAGCATCCAATTTACATTCCCAAAATGCTTTTGGTTCCACGGAAGTACAGCATCCTCAATAATGTCCCTCTGGTACACTTTTTGATTGATTTTAATGCCCTCTTCCACAAAAACCAAATGTGTTTTGTCACTGCGCAAATTCCTCCCCAGACCATGACCGACTTTGTATATTGGCGATATTCAACAATTGCTGAGGTGCTTGGAGCATCTACACACCAGATTCTATCATTTTGGGAGTTATAACTTGTTGAACTGTAAAGAGCTTATCATCCAGTGAAAAGGAATCTCTCCCAGCGCTGACTTGCGGTTCATCTCAAAAGTTTTTGGTATCTTCGGAGTCGTACAAGTTTTTTTTTTTTTTTTTTCATTGAGAAGCTGAACTTTTTGCAACTTGTTAGGCTTCAGACCAAACTCCGTTTTTGCTATTCACCTCACTGATCTGTTACTTATTCCCATGTCACGAGCGACCTGTCTCATTGAAACCCTTGGATTTCTCTGGACTTGCTTTTTGATGGCCTTGCAATTTGTTGAAGTGTTTACAGTGCATTTTCGCCAAGCTCTTTGAAACGGCAGATTGTATACACTTTTTGCCCAGGTACATTCAGCAAACAAACTGTCATTTTCCTTGCAGAAACAACTCTAAAATAGCAGACCTTTTGCTCAACATTATTAAAAACACATAAATCAAAGTAAAAACTAAGAAATATATTTAAAAATATTTTATTATTCAAGTGTTAGATAAAGAAACATGAAAACACCAATTAAAAGGAAATTCGTTAACTTTTCTAGGAGGCAAAAAATTTGTCTGAGTTTTTTTGCCGCACCCTGTATTGGCAATATTTTGTATGCCTTTCAAAATTATTAACAGTGGTAATTAATCTCATTTGGAAAAACTTATAAATTTTGGACAAAGTGCAAAATCTAGATAAAAGGCAGATTTGTTTTTTAAAAAATGTTTCCTTAAAATGTCAAAAAAATGCACAATAAGAGTACAAAAACGTATGTGATTAGTTAAAGAATGACTGAAATTTGTATACAAGAAATGCAGAAGTTTTTCAAGTATGAAAGAAATATCAGCTTAAAATGGGAGAGGGTGCTGTATTATTAGGATTTTTGTTTAGAGGTTTTGTTAATTAGAATTACAGTTATAAAATGAAACATTTAAATAATTTGATTTAATTATTCATAAATTAACATACATATATATATATATATTATTAGCTCATTAAAAACTTTTCTGCAAAATAAATTTTCCAATTTAAATTTCCTTAAGTATTTTTTTCTTTGTAAAAGAAGTATTTCAACTACTTTTATTCGATTATATTTTAGGGGGAAAAAATCTATTCAGGATTTTAAAAAAAAATTGTTAAAATTATTTTTGTATACTTAAAAGCTCTTGATATATCCCATTCTTCACTCTATAGATATCTCCAATCTTACCCTTGAAGGTGATCCTGTAACAAGTTACAAAGAAAATAACAAAGAAAGAAGAAAAGCCAGAACACCTGATACACCCACACTTAAGTCTTTGCCAATATCTTTAGTCAATGATATCAAGTATGCTTGAAATTTCTTCATATTTGAATTAATGTATTCTTGCTTTCAAGGAGAAGGTCCTTTATATCCATGTATCAATATTTATAAAGCTGATGACAATATGTTTTATATTTTCCTCATCTCTAATGCATTATTTTAAATTCACCAAATCCCTTTTTATTTCTTTTTCATGACTATGTATACCAATAATATATTTGTCAAAAATAAGTGGTGCTTCTTATCTCCAAATATTTCACATGTGGTTAATGTCTTAACACAAACTAAAATTTCTGAATACATCTTGATTTTTCCCCTGATGCAAATTTACTACTTTGACCTGTTTGTCTAGAAAACACCTTAATTTGTGAACCATCTTCTTAACAATATTTAATTACATGTGCATTTGGAAGAAAAGCATAAACATAGTGAAGAGTTGCATAACATTAATATCATCCATTTAATCTCTAGTCAGAAGTTGCAAGTAAATTTAAGGTCACGGACTCATGGCTGGTGTGTCATGAGTTGGAGCCTAATGCCGTTGAACACCCACCGTATAGACTGGGTACATGTGAATTCTGTTGAGGCTCAAATGTCTTCCCATTGATTCAGAGTGGAAATATTAGGAGAGGGGTGTGCCAGCTTAGATGTTGTCCTTGTCACTTGACCATGGTATAAAATTACGAAGCCTGTCGCCAATAGCCCTCTTGCAGCTTTGTAGTGAGGTATTAATATCACTCACAATAATTTAGTGTCTGTTTGCCAATAGTACTCTTGCTAAGAATTCATTATTGGGATTGTGGTTATCAGATTATATAATAATTAAAGATTTTAATTATATAAGCTGATGTATTATAATCTTATTAACAGGATAAATCAGCAATTAATAAATATTATTAGATAATTATTAATTGCTGGTTTAACCTATTAATAAGATTTTTTCCCGCTAATTGAAAATATTTTTATGTGTTTTTTCCAGAAAATATAAGATACAAAATTCTGTCACTAAACTGTGTGGAAATAGTATTAAAATGAGCATTAGAAATAGAAACCCTTTTAGGAAGAGTATTAAAAATGTACAATGTAGAATAATAGCTTAAAAATTGGGGGAGTGATTGAGATATTCTTAATATCTTGGGTGCAAAGTAATATATGTCACTAATCCTATGAATTAAATAACACGGTGAAGTGTTCCATTACTGTAATAGCAGCATTTGCTGCCAGCCTTCTTATTTTGTTAAACAAGAAATTTGATTATATTCAATTTGTTTTTTGCATCATTATTAAATTGTACTTGTGTATATATATATATACATACACACACACACATACAGAATCCTTAAAGCTTTAAAAAGAAGCTAGATGAATGATGGAAATTATTGTAAAGTGTGTGATATATACTGATGGAAAAAAAATCCCAACACCAAGAAAGACTTGTGTTTGATAAACAAAATTTAGTAGGCATGTGCTTATACATCTGAAAGATGACACCAATTCAAATTTCGCGCTTAAGAGTGGAGCTAGTAGCACCACTCAGAACTTGCAAATTTGGGTTGTTATAAATGTGTGCTGTGAAGTTTGTGAGCATTATTTGTCTGTGAATTTTGATGTATTGAGTTTATGTTAGCCAAGAATATCTTTTAGAAGACACCATTATCACCAGCTCACCAATATTGGTTGTGTAATAGGGCTCTACAAGAGGGTGAATTTTCCTTCTGAGATATTGCAGAAAGACTTGTCCGGAATATATCCACTTTGCATAATTGTTGGGAGCAGTGATCAAGGGATGGTACTGCCTCAAAAAGACTGGGTTTCAGGTAACCACATGGCACAATTGAGAGGGAAGGCTGCCATATTCAACATGCTGCTGTGATGTATCGTACTGCATCTGTGGTAAAAATTTGAGTTGTAGTTCGTTTGGTGTGGAGATCTTTAGTGTTTACTGATCAAAGCAGCTTCTGCCTTGATGCTAGTGATGGCCGTGTGTTGGTCAGAAGGAAGCCAGTGGAATGCTTGCATTCAAATTGTCTGTGACCTAGACACGCTGGATGTACACCCGGAGTCATGGTTGGTGAG
Organism: Trichonephila clavipes; assembly: GCA_019973935.1. Lineage (NCBI taxonomy): Eukaryota > Metazoa > Arthropoda > Arachnida > Araneae > Nephilidae > Trichonephila > Trichonephila clavipes. The sequence goes on along the minus strand of BMAU01000146.1, from coordinate 178,970 downwards.
AAATTTCCTATGACAGCAGGAGCACTCGTGGTTATCCCAAACACACTGAGTGCAAGTTTGTGCATCAGTCTGGTAATTCACCCTATAGTACTGTCATTCATGAACAGTATTCAAGGGGAGTTTTCCAACAGGATAACACTCACCCTCACACCGCTGTTGTTTCACAGCATTCTCTACAGAGTGTTGGCATTTTACCTTGGCCTGTGAGATCACTAGATCTGTCTCCAATTTAGCACTTATTGGATGACAACAGCAGCATCCTCAGCCAGCACTGACCATCCCAGTTTGGCACAACAAGAACAAGCATAGAACTTCATATCACAAAGTAACATTCTTAACCTGTATGTAACAATGCATTTGAAAATGTGGCTTGCATTGAAAATTCTGGTGATTACACTGACTATTAATGTAACAATATTTCATATTTGAAATGCATTTTCTTGAGCCTAAATTAACCTGTGGTCTTGAAAACTTAATTAAGCATGTCAACTAGACAATTGCATTGTCAAATTTCATTACTCTACAATAAATTTTTCTTGGTATTGGAATTTTTTTCCCATCAGTGTATATTTGATTTCTCTTCTCATTTAGTATACTCATTTAATACATTTAGTATAGGAGCATCATTAATTGTGCTAAGTATATCAAATTTGATTCCTTGTCATGTTTATTATAGCATATTTTCATCAGCGACCCTCTGCTTTAAATTAAGTTTCTATACTTTTGTTTGTTACACAATATCTGTAATATACTCCCTGAAAGAAGTAAATCAGAATTATTTTTGGTGTGCATGGGTGCCCAAGGAAAAATGTGCTTTGCTTTCAATCCACCAGTCAGGAAATACTCACAATCCCAAGTGTGGTAGCGCACTATCAGCAGTTCCTTTCAATAAACCATAATACTCACTGTGCTCTTCATGAGTAGCCATTTGAAAATATCTCATTCTTCCAGAGGGTATTCTAAATTTATAAATGTTATATAAACTGTTAGTCATTCATAGAAAGATTAGATGTCATTTGATTTTTTAATAAATTTTTGAAATTCTATAGAGACTATATGGACAATCTGTGTTTTTACACCTGTGTTTTATTTTGTGTATTTGTGTCAGTGAACTGATTATTATATCTGAATTAAATAATTGAATCTAGTTCAAATTCTAATTTTAAGAATTTATTTTTTTAGAAATGTACAAGCCATGACAGAAATAAAAACAGATATTGGTTATGCCAGAGCATTTGTTAGGTTAGCATTAGAAAAAAAATTACTACACAAACATTTACAGAAATTGTTATCAAATCAAGATTTGCTCAGGTATTTTTTTTCTTTCATTTCTTGATATGATTGTAATATTTAATCATAATTTCGCTTGTTTCTGATATGATTAAATGTTTCTGAAATTGTAGGAGTTCTTATAAAAGATATGCATTTCTGCGTTGTGAAGATGAAAAAGAGCAGTTTCTGTATCATTTGTTGACATTGAATGCAGTTGATTATTTTTGTTTCACCAATACATTCACATCCACAAGTGAGTATATTTATTATTTCTGAAATTTTAAAATGTATAATGTCATATTTTAAGTTTTTAATTGAATGAATTATTTAAACTTACAAAATAATTTAATTGTGCATATATTGAATTATAAATGGTATTTTTTTTTAATGAAAAAACCGAATAAAAATGGTAATTGAACCACAAAATTCAACCAAGATTGAAAAATATTTAAATTTTTTTTAAGAGAAGAATACAGATTATAATACTTATATAAGCAGGAAAATGTCTTTTCCAGTATTTGTTGAAACATTATTTTTTTCTTTATAAATTGTTTAAAAACATTTTTTTTTCTCCCTGCCTCCAAATTGATCTGTAGCAGCTTTCAAAATATTTTTTTCTTACTCTAAAAAGGTCTCTGTTTGTGCAGATGTTATTTCTTAAATTATTTATTTCATGTTAAAAATAGTACTTCTCTTAAGCATTTTAAAATAGATATTAGCAAATATAATATTTTCCTGTTACTTGATGTGTCTTGTTATTAGATGTGTGTGTCTAATTACTGAAATTTTTATAACTTTGACTTTATTGTTATTGCTTTTCTATTTAATAAGTGTTAAGATTAGAAAGAAAAAAGTTCTCCATCCAAGTTGTTTTATTTAGTGTTAGTTAATATTTATTTAGAATTGACAACTAGAAATTGGCATCCATGTTCAGTGTGTCGATGTAGACAGTAATTTTTAATTTAAATCTTTTTTGTAGAAGTGAAACAGCATCACATGTTTCTTATTACTCTCCCACCCTCCATTACAGATTTCTTTGCAGTTGAGAAAAACCAGAGCATCTAAGGGCACATGGAATAGCTCAGTAAATACTTTGAGTTTTTCCTGAGTCCCTGGGTTCTTCTGAATTTTGTCTTAAATGAACTGCTTTCTTCTGATTACATTTGATTTATTCCTGATGTCTTATGGTTTGCTTAGGCTGTATTCTCAAATTCTTTGTGCACTATGCTCATAAAATTTTCTTATACAATTAAACTAATTTGTAATTTTATTATGTTACAAGTTGTTATTCATATTAAAAGACTTTAAACAGAATGAGATGAATAAAAAATTAAATTTATCTATTGTGAACATTGAAATGGAGTAATAAAGACACTGTAAAGCTACTATTTCTAGTGCTTGTAGGTAAAAATTGTATATTAATGTTTGTTTTTATAAATAAGAATTAGGAGTATAAAATGTTACGAATTTTTGATTACTTATGTATAATGAATAAAAAATGAAAAAGGAAACAAAATGGAATGGAGATTAACTTTTGTTTTCCTTGTATTGAATAATGATAATGATGTCTTTGTAACATTTTACGTATATTATACATATTCTGAATTTGTTATTATCATTTAGCTATCCCATATCGCGTTGTTGTGTTTCCAAGTCGAAAATTGAGTGCTTCGACTACATCTGCCAATGCATGGATCATAGTTGCTGGCACACTAGGAGAGACTAAATTAATTCCATTACCGAGACAAGCTCTAGAAATAGTTTTTCAGGTATGTATTTTTTCTATCATTTGTCTTTATCCCAAATTATTTTTTTTGCATTTATGTAGAACACAATTTTTTAAATGTTTGTGGTATTTTATCATAAAGAAAATAGTTTATGTAATTATCTTGCATAACTAAGGAGAAAAATATGTAAAATTTTATGTATAAAAAGTCCAACTTATAGTAAGTTCAATATTAATATATTTAGTATTGCAATGGATTGAGTAATTAATAATAAGTATAAATTAATCAGCAACAAAAAGAATTGAGTTAATTATTTATTGGGACACTCATATTTAAAACACATGTATTTTAAAAAATAAATGAAGGAAAGTGGCTTCAAATTTGAATTCTGGTAAAGATCATAATTTTCACATCTTAAATCTTGAAAGAAATTATAAAAACATTTGCATTTTAAAAAGGGACATACTCTTAAGTTGAAATTGTTCAAAATTGAAATAACTATAGAAATATTTTATTTTTATATTATATTGCTTTTATTTGCATAAAATATAACTTAATATTTGTATACAATATTGCTTTATAATATAAATTATAACTGTATTGAGCCATGTCCCCATACAGCGATGTTCATGTCAACCTGCATGTAGATGTCAAACGTCAAAGCTTGTACTGGAAGAGCTTCCCAAAGGGGTGGTTCAGTATGACATTCCATCAGTGTATTGTGCACATCATCCAAATTCAGCGTGGGGAAGCCTGACTTTTTAAAGCAGTTGTGAATTGTTAAAGGAGTGGCTGCTCTCCAAGCCTTGTCAATCATGATCAAAAACAGTAAAATAGAAATAGTTACATTCTGCTGATTTTTGAGGTTATCCAAAACGCTTTTAATGACTTTATGCTAGTAAAAAGTTTTAAAATTATGTATGATGCCTTGGTCGAGTGACTGATGTTTTGAAGTTGAGCTTTTGAGGAAAAATTGAAGTCCCCCCCTCCCATTTTATAAAACTGGTGCATTATTGTACACAGTGCAGTTGTCTAAAAATAAGAGAATATGCTGTTCCTGACTTCATATCCGTGTTCAACGAAATCAACCATTTCTTAAAAAGTTTGGTGTCAACCATGCCTTCTTGTTTGAGTGGTATGTAGTAGGGAGCAAGCTTATGCCCTTGAAACCGAGGTTTTTCAGATTTTCCTATGACGAGGAGAAATTTTCTCTGAGTCGTTCATGTTTACAGCCAGTAAAACATTTAACCTCTTCTTTCTATGTTTTTCTCCATGGAATTTTTTTCTTTGAATGTAAATGTTTTTTTTTTTGTAATGTTTTAAATGTAAATGTTTTTTTGTAATGTTTTAAATGTTTTGGAGTAATTTTCTCTGAGTCGTTCATGTTTACAGCCAGTAAAACATTTAACCTCTTTCTGTTTTTTTCTTTGAATGTAAATGTTTTTTTCTGGCGTACATTTGAAAAAAAATTCCAGCTTCATCAGTGTTGAAAATGTTACTTAGATAGTACTCCTTTATTAAACCTGAAAGCAAGTTCTGCCACTTAAAACGAACATTAATGTTGACACTCGAGCTTTCTCTGCACATTTTTTTGAAAACTTACCAATTCCTTTTCTTAAAATTCGTAAACCTTCCCTTGCTAGCCGAAAACTTGATTCCTAATTCTTAGGCAGATGCTTTAGCCTTATCCTTCAATAAGAATCCACCTACCAGAATATTCTGTCCTTGACACTGTCTCATCCATTTAAACTAAACACTGTTCAAGATGTGGAAAATTAGTTTCCTGTACTAATGTGTTTTCTCTATTCGAAGGTACACTAACAATTTCCCTTTATTCTTAAGAATAGTGGAGACCAAGCTCAGTGGGATATTCAGCGACATCTATATTCCTATCACCTTTTGCTTTTCAGAAATTGTTAAGCATACATACTTTTTAAAAGAAGACATGACGTCCTCTTCTTCTGAGGTGGGGTATAAAGTTGTGGTCCAAGGTTTATTGACAAGTAGCAGGTTAACAGGTAGCGAACATGAATCACTACAACTTTAGTAAAATAATATTTTTAATTTAGAATCTATGACATAGTACGATTTACACAAACATTTTTATAATTTAAGGATTTTCAAATTTTTTTTTGTTGCCTCCTATGTGTAAAACAGGTTTTGCACCCAAAATTTCATAAAATGCTAGCTATTTAATTTTTTAAGGAAAAAACTTAAAATTTGCGAAGTGATTTTAAAATACTACTACAAAAGTTGGTATGGGTTTTGTGATAACATGATTGGTATTCATACAATACTTCTTTTTATGAATGCTTATTGAAAATTCCTTAAAAATGTATAAGTTCTGAATTCAAATATTTTTTTTAAAAAATAAGTATTGCTTTGATTCAAAAATGCATACCAACTTTTGTTACATGTATTATTAGCAATAGGTATAAAAAAAAATTCTAAACATTATATAGGCACAATAGAAAAAAAGCCTTAGCATTTTAAATGAAGACAAACTTGTTATTTTATCTTTCTGAGATAAGTAAGTTTAAAGTTTTGATTTGCCTTAGGGATGTGAATAAAAACTAACGTAAAAGCTATCATAATTCTGCGTTTTTTAAGTTTAGAGCTTTCAAATTTTTGTAAGGTTATAGAAAAATATATAAATAATTTAGGTTTAAAAAAATTAGATTTGATTTTTTGACTGATTTTTGTCATTTGAATCTTATTGTGTCCCCTTAATTTTCCACTCCATCTTTCTTAACCTCTTGAACAGGACTCTCACGCCCCTCCAAATCTCTGCCATTCCTCATTGGGAATAAAATTGTTTCGCGCCCGGTTCCCTCAGATATTGTCCCTAAACCATTAGTTGTTTAAGTCAGGGTCCCCAGTCCAGCCCATGCTCTATTAGGTGCCACATGCTATAAGTCACACAAATGGGTCATAAATCTTCATGTCACTCCCACACAAAGTACACAACCCTACACATCTCTTCTTCACAATAGCAGACCATCCTTTCTAAACACATGTGTAGCAAGGCCACATGTTAAATAAAAGATATGACGACTGACAACAGGTGGGGCCATTTGATTGTCCACTTGAAGAAGGAAAGCAATAAAAGTGTCTTTTTGCCTAAGGTACCAGGAAACACAAAGAAGTTGTAGTAGACAGAAAAGGTCATCAAAGGGACTACATTACAGGGGAGACATGCAGAGATAATAAAACATAAAACATGTAAGTCCCAACCAGTTTGTTACAGAACTCTACATAATAATGAGTGTTCTAATTGTTGAGAGTTTTATAAGATAACATCGAATTTTATTGCGTGTTGTAGAGAGTTTAGCAGCCACAGGTTTTACTTTGAAATAATGAGTGTACCAAAATGTATTGTTTTAGTTAAAAATTTCAAGAGTTTTTCCAGGGACTGAGCATATACTTCAAATTAGCAAGAGGTTCGTGTTATTGAATTTTTGAATTAGGGAGAGTCGACTGTATTTGCAAAAAGAAAAAGAAATCAGCATTTTATTTCTTATAACTTTGTACAGTATGATAAATTTTGAAGCATTCTCTAATATACATTTTTAGCTCATTAGTGGATATTTCACTATACTAAGTGGTTTGATGTCTTCCTCCTGGTGTTTTTCTATCAGAAGAAACAATACAGTCCTATTTTCTTTCCTCCACATTTGGAATATATAATTTATTGCTCTTTCTATTGTCTTCTGAAAATGTGAATGGACTTATTCTTGGTTCCCAAAAGTTATCTCTCAACTGATCTACAAGAATTTTGTTGGTGTTGGAATTTTTTCTAAGGTTGGAATTATTAACATGTTCAGGATGGGGCGATTTTTTACGAGCCGCTCGCTAGTGATGCATAAGGACTACTTGCTTCAGGACGGGGCGTTTCTGTCGCTAAGCCTTAACTTAAGAAAAAAACACATGAATAATAAAATTTCAGTCCTAACGTCGTAATTTTTGGTACGCCTTTAGATTATTACACAAGTTGTCAGTTACATTAAAACTAGATTGTAATAACGTTTTTCCTTTAACTTACATGAAATTATATAAAAAAAATATGACTTACCTTGGGAAATAAGTTTCGTAAGCACTATTCATTTTTTTCCAAAATTTTCATTGACAAAACACATTAATACACTTTCAAATTAATAAAAAAAATTTCAACAAAGTATTTACAAAAAGAAATAGCAAAGTTAAATGGAAGATTGAGTGTGAAAAATCTCAAAGCATGGAGAAATGGAAAGTCCTACATTGTATGATTTGCAAGCATAAAATGCTTGGTTTTTATCGATTTACGCACAGTTTTTGACTATATACTTTGGCTCTTTTCACCCTTTTTGTTCATATTAAGGTTAGAAAAATGCTGGGGTCATTAAAAAACGTTCCAGCTGAAAAGTCACATTTGCACCCCTGGCCCACCGCAGCACCTTTGTGAAATGCACTTTTGCACCGCCCGGCCATGAGATGCGTCCATGAAGAATGCATATTTGCACTGCCTGTCACGAAGGAGTTAAGAGTGGATAGTACCCATTTTCATCTGATGGAAAACTGATTAATATATTTTTTATATACCTTAGTAATTGTGGCACTAGAGAGAATAAGTTGAATCTTGGTAATCATTAATAAACATTAATGTCCCTTAGAAAGGACAGCAGAATGTAAAGATTAATATATATTATAAAACTCTTTTTTTTTTTTTTCATTTTATTAGGTCACATTAGTATTTTAAATAAATAGGGAAAAAAATAAATATCCTATGTGAAATGTAAATAACAAGTAATTGTCTAATCGATTTAAAATAAATGTTGTATTTTGTCTTTTAAGTGAATTTTTTTACCAATGCAAAATTAATTAATTGTTAAAAAGCATTTAGTTCATAAGTTTTTTTTACATTATGTTTTTACTACTTTATTTTTATTTATTTATAAATCTGTTTTATTTGTTGTAAAAATTTGTCAAATATGCATTTAGAGCCATTCCTGTTTACTTATTCAGATCATTGGTTACATTGTTGAATATACAATGTATATATATGGTTTTTTACATCTTATTCAACAGCACAAAAATCTGGGCATCCTCACCACCTTGCGAATTGGTCATGATAATACAGGAATCTCGCCTAAATGGATGGTAGAGCATATCCTTGTTAGAAATGAAATTACTGGCCATACTTACAAGTGAGACTTGTTATTTCTGGATATTGTTTTGAAGTATTGCATTTATTTGTGTATGGAGTTTCATTTTATAGTAGGGTATTGTCCATTTATCCATGTATGTTGTGCTGTTTCTTCAGTGCGGGAAAGAAAAGTAATTAAGTTTGAAGATACATCATTTTAACCATATAACTAATATAAAAAGATTAAAACAATGAAAATGGCTTACTGATTTTTCAAAAAGTTTAACTTTAGAGTATATTGCATGAAACTTAATTTCAAGCATGATTGTTCCCTATTTCCATTGTATTGCAGATAAATTTTTGGTAGTGAAATGAACCATAAAAAATAGCAGACTATTTGGACTTAGTCAAAAGAATTAAGTTGTTTTACCAATTTGGAATCAAGAGGTAGAGAATGTGTGAATTAAAGAAGCTAAGAGTGAGACGTATATTGGGAAGAAAAATGTTTGAGGAAGTTTTTGAAGAAGATCCATGAAATAAAAAATTGTATTTTATATTGTTTCTAGATAGACTTCAGTATTACATTTCTTGAATGTTACAATAGAAATCAAGTTTTTTCTTGTGACTAAGAAGTATGAAAAGTTTAATGTTCTCTGTTTAAAAGTGATTTTTTTTAGAATGAAACAAAAAATTCAGAATTTATTAAATAATTTACAATAATTGAAATATTTTTTTAATTGGAATGAAATAGACTAATTAGATATATAACACTTCAGTTATAAGAAAGTTTAATGCCATATAAATGCAATAGTATAAGAATCTTAGTTTTTTAAAAATCATGTTTTTGTGTATAATTTCAATATATATATATAAATATATATATACACACACAGTGAATCAAATAAGTTTTAAGACTCATCTTATAGCACAGGTTCTAATGGTATCATGAATGTAAATGTGTCATGACGTCCATGGTCTGCTGATACATTGACAAGTTGTGCGCATTTAGTGCAGTAGCTGAGAGAAGATGAGCATTCATTGCAGGAGTGAATTTTTTACCTATTGATTTGCCTAAGATGGGTAAAAGTGCTACCTTGGTGAAAGTGCTTTTGAAACATACCAAATCATGAAACAAGTTTGCGGTGACTGTTGTTTTAGTAGATCAAATGTTTTTTGTGCAGTTCAAACTTTTTTTGGATGGAAGATATACGGTAGAAGATGATCAACGAAGTGGAAGACCAATTTCATATAGGACACTTGTAATTATTAAGAAAGTACAAAATTTTGCAGCAAAGGATCACTGTGTGTCAGAGATTGGTAGAAGACTCTATAAGCACCCATAAGGAAATGATTCAAAACATCCTGCATGAAGATTTGGACAAAACAAAAGTGTGCTCTAAATTTGTTCCACTCGCTTTAACCCCTGAACAAAAAGCAATGAGAAGTGCACATTGCAGAGATATCATTTCAGCTGCTGAAAACGATTCAAACTTGTCCATTGTTACAGGTGATGAATCTTGTTCTTTCCTATATGATTCTGAAACAAAGCGACAAAGTGCAGAATGGAAGTCACAAAATTTACAGCTAACTCAAAAAATCAAGGAAAGTTACATCCAAATTAAAAAAAAATGCTCATTTCATTCTTCGATAGTAAGGATATTATCCACAAAAAAATTGTTCTAACTGGATAAGCAGTTAAAGATTAGTACTACTTAGCCGTTTAAAAGTATTTAATGGCCAAAATTTGTTGCATTCATCCAAAATATTGGACTGAAAGCTTTTGGTGTTTGTTGCACGACAGTGCGCCCAGTTACACTTCCATTATTGTTTATCGATTTTTGGCAAAAAATGACTGTATGTTGAACCATCCTCTGTATTCACCTGATTTAGTGCCCTGTAACTACTCCTTATTCCCAAAACTTAAAATAAAGTTAAAAGGGTGTTATTTTGAGGATATTTCGACCATGCAGGTAGCTTCGACGAATGCTTTTCAAGCCATTCTGCAAAATGATTTACAATAGGCATTTGATTCATAAATAAATCACCATAATAAGTGTATTGTAACTGGAAGGTTCTATTTTGAATAAAAAACCAAAACAGGAATTGATTTCTTGTTTCCATTCCTTTTTACAGACCCATTCTTGAAACTTATATGATGCACTGTGTAATTACTTTGTGAATTAAATAATGAGGTAATTTTATTACAAAATCTCAGGTGAGCTTCTGTGTCATTATTAACAAGGCAGCAAAAGATAAAAAAAGAATTTAAAAATTAAATGTTGTAAAATCTACATTCTATTAAATATATCAATATATAAACGTCATTTTAAATAGCCTCTGAAAAATTTTCAAATTTATTGGATGCCTTAGCATATTTGATCCATCTTTTTTCAACCGGTTTTACCATTTTTCCTCCTTTCTTGAAAAAATTACTGAGACCATTCAAGGTAAATTTTGTATGTTTCAAATTAATTTGCTTATATCAACTGTCACTCATAAAATGTGAGAAATCTTTTAAAATTACTGTTTGGACTAATTCATTTTGATATCATTATAGGTTTCCATGTGGTAGGTGGTTAGGAAAAGGTGTGGACGATGGAAGTACAGAACGTCTTCTTGTTGGAGAAATGGTCCCAAGGGATTATGATACGGAAGGTATATAATATATATATATATATATATATGTGTGGGTGTGTTCTGATTTAGTTTATTTAACCAAATTCATGAAATGTCAATATAGCCGATCAAAATTGTTTACAGTGCTCTTGAGCAGTTTTAAATTTAAAATCTAACAATTCAGCTAATTTAATTTGGTTTTGTTTTTCAGAATTGATGGAAACATGTCGTACACCACCAAGATGCAGATCCCCCAGTGTGCCTCGAAGGCCAAGTGAGCCGAGTATGGTTTAAAAATATTTATTTTGTCTCTAACTTTGAGTTATTATTGAATTTCTTCTAATGAAATATCTTCTCTAGAATTAACCATCCCAGAAATACAACAAATGCTTGGAGATGCTGTGAATAATATTGTAAAGTATTATTACAAACCAGAAAAGGAGGTATGTTTGTATTTGTATCTCGCTTTTAAAATTCAATTTTATATGAAATTTTATAAATAGTGCTGCTTTTAATGCATGCAATTTTATAGTAAAAGAATTTCAAATTTTTTTAAAGGGGAAAAAAATGAGTAGTTCTTATTTTTTCTTATAAATTGTTAATAATTATATGGAATCATATAAATTAACATTGATTATGCTTTTGTCATTTTTAAACCATAGGTAAAAATATTTTTATTGTAAAGGAAAAAAAATATTTAATTGTGTGAATATACTGTCAGGCATTTAAAAAAATTTAATGCATTTTAAAAGTTATACGAGAATGATTTGATCCTTACTTAAAAATAAATGTGGAGAAGAAAATAATACACTGTTTAATGACAATACATTGTTTAATTTCCATATTGATATAAACTATATTTTTGTCTTAATTGCACAAAGTTTTAGTGATTTTTTTTTATGCCAAATAATTAAAAGTGTTATGAGGATTGAATTGCAAAATACTTTATGCAAAATAGTTGGTATTACATCTTTCAAAAACACAGTTGCTTAACAATTTATTTATTTATTTTTAGTCTTGAGCTTTTTTTTTTAAAAAAGTGAAAGAGAAAATGTTATTTTTATGCTGCTTTCTGGTAATCAGGACCCGACAATAAAAATACAGAAATTGACAAAAGGAATATCAAGAATGTCTGCATTGCTAATTATGTTATTTTTTTTATCTATGTTTTAATTTATGTACCTCTATGTATATAACAAGATCGTAACCCCCCCTTTCAGCATTACACATGTAATTCATAGCTGTGATTCCCTTATGATGTGTGATCTCCCTAAAGAATGTGATACTTTTGATTTGAGCCCTATATTCATGAGCCATAAAATAAGCTTTTAAATGTTATTTATAAAATCGGAGCTTATGTGTTAAGAAACAAATAGCCATATAATTTGTAACTTGAGTTCTTTAATTTAAGTTTTTCAATTAAATATGTTTTATGATTCATCAATTTAAAGTCTTGTCTAGGTCCTGATGATAATATCTTTGATTAGAAATATGCATGTGTTTGATTTTATAAAAAATTTTTTTTATTTCTTCTACTAGTCAATATATTTGTAAAAAAAAGCTAGGCTGTGTTATTAAATATTAAAAAATGTTTGCACAAATCCCTTGTATTCATTTCAGCGAGGTAGCCTGACAATTTTACTGTGTGGAGAACTTGGTTTAGTCTATTGCTTAGAACAAGTCTTCCTCTATGGTTTTAAAGCTAGACGATTTTTTAGGCATGTCTATTTATGGGATTTTTTTGGTAAGTTTGTATTTTAGAAGTTGACATATTTTCCCCCAAACCAGTGTGATTCATCACTATTTGAAAATAGTCCAAAAATGTAAAACAAAAGTAGAAAGGGATTTTTGTTCGATATGGACTTTTATTTTTAAATTTTGATTACAATTTTAATACTGATTCAATTTGAAATATAATCTTTTTTCAAATTGAATGAAATATGAATTATATGAAAATAATGAATCTATTGATTCAATTTGATACTATTTCATTATTATTGACTTTTAAAAAATGCAATGAAATAAATAAAATCTTGAATAAATAATAATGATATAAATGTTTCTTTCAGATAAAAATATTTTAACATACATAAATTCAGGAGACATAAAAAAATAATTCTAAAATGAAACTCATCCGTACTAATTAAAAATGTAAGTTAATGCTTAATTTTATTGCAAAATGTTAAGATTAGTCAATTGTTTCAAAATATAGTAATTAATACCATGTGTTTTTTTTATTGAAATTTTTTGAATTATGATAAGCAAATAGGTTTTATGTACTGTAAAGTCTTAGGCCTTTTAAGCAATGTTCCTGTTTCTCTTCCTATAAAATGTTTAATTCGAAGTTTTTAGAGATGTATGTATTTGTTTTTTTATGCAAGAGAATGAGAAAAGGTAGTTATATATATATATGTTAAAGTGTTTAGATGGTGATGCATTATTAGTTAAGCATTTGTTAGCAAGCAACAACTGTTATCCGAGTGCTCGTGGTCAGGAATTTATTGCCGATATTGTCAGAGTTCAAATGTTATTGTCAATCTGCCACAGATAAAAATTATGTGGTCTGTTACCAATAGCGCTAGTGTTAGCTTCAAATTATGACAATAAACCTGGACTTGGAACTGGAGCAAAAATCGGGACGGAGCCAAAAAAATTATCTGTTTGTTTTGATTCAATATATCTGCAGTCATTTTTTTTTTTTTTTTACTGCGACCAACTTATCGATATTTTCTAACTGAACATCGACCATCATTACATGTGCATTGCATCTCGATTTCCTCCTTTTTTTTGTTTATTTCGCTCAAAACTACTTATAAAAAGTATTGGTGGCTTAAGATAAGAATATATGTAAAATTAAATTATTTATTCAGAATTGAATCGAAAACCATTATTTTTATTGAGATGAACTGAACCGATGTATTTTTTTCAGTTCAACCAGAATTGCATTGTGAAGCCTGTCAAATGTTATTGTATGAGTTATATAAATAATGTGTGTTGTACTTTACAGTCAAAGTTGGGGCCCACTTTGAGGCCATTTTACAGGAAGATGAGGGTGCAAGCAGCCCTGTCCCAAGACAGTCCCTGGAACATGTGCTAGTAATGCGCTCGTATTGCAGTCTTGTAGAAAAGATCGACAATGCTTCATGTTCAGTGGGGAAAGATGGGAAGTTCCAACTTTTCATATGTTTTGCTGCCAGGTATTTCAGACACAGGATTGTATTTGTCTAATTTTTGATCCAATAATTCTCAAATTGTGGCATATGTATCCAAAACCAATCTTAAAGGGACTGTAATAATTTTTTTTCAAGTCTAATATTTTATTTAAATGATATCATAAGGAAAACTATATCTAAAAATTAGTTGATATGCAGTAAATGAAATAGTAACTGGCTTTCTAGTAATAAAAATATTACAATTCTGCAAAATCTTTGATCATCAGAGAAATATTATCAACAGTGCAATTACTCATTTTTTTAATTAAAAAATAGCTTCATTTTATATTAACTGTAATTTCAATTACAATTTTAAAAAATTGTTTTTAAGCAATGTGTTGAGAGTTATTTATTTATATTAAGTGTTTAATGCAATCACATTAAAATTGTGAATTATGTAGTGTTATAATAATTATTGTTTTATTAATCTAAGATTGATTCTTCAAATGTGACATCTGAATTCAGCCAATCATTTTTCTTTGTAGGAAATATATTGCTTATTTTTTTCAATCAATTTTTATGAAACATTATTACCTTAAAATAGTATTCTCTTATCTTTAAAATGAATGATGTGCAAATAATTGAAAGAAATATGAATCATGCATGTATATAAGTTTGGTTTTTGTCTATATTTGTAATACCTTCCTTTCAGTTGAAATGTCATTGAAGAGTTAAAATATTATAAGAGCTGATGTGTTAAAAATGTAGATTTTTTTAAAGGGAGTAGGGTAGGTAAGTTTTGTGAATCACACACACCCAAGTGACTTCAAATTTTTGGTATTAACTGGAATAACTTTAGAGCTTGATTTCAGAAGAAATGCTTGTAATCTCTTGGTTAGAGAATTCAAAAAATAAAAGATATAATAATTTGTAATTTCTGTGTGCTATGTGTGTGTGTATATATATATATATATATAAGCATCTGCTAATTTGGCAAAATATTTAATTTCTTTTAAGTCAATAATATCTGGGACATTAACTATTTTATTTCTTTTGAAATGAAATTTTCTAGTATCTATAGAAATCAATCATTGGTTATTCTTGTTAGTATATAATATGTGTAATTTTTTTTCTATAGCCATTAGTACAAAGTAAAATGTTATAAGAGTGGGGCATTAGTTTGGATGTTATCTGTTGCCAGAAAAATGCATTTTTAAAATTTTTCATTTGGTATGAGTTGAATTGATATTAACCTTTTATTGCTACAGGGACCATCTTCTTCATCGTATGCTCCTTCATATTGCCTCCACATCTGTCACGTCCAGCATGTATGAAGAACAGTCCTTCTTGAGAGATCCTAACCTGGTCACCTTCCTGGTACAAATCCTGGAGTCACTTTCAGAATTCAACATTGTCCTGGAGACCTCACTCACCAAGGGCATCGAGAGCTGAGCTTCAGTGTGCATTTTAAAGGGTTTTTTTAAAGTAATGTGGGACACAGTTGCTGCATTAATCCAAATTAATTTATTTCAAATGGTTGTATTTGCAAAACACACTTAACCAGAAGAGGACATCAGAAAATCACTGAGTAAAAATTTGCATTTATTTTCAGCTTTGAATTTTCTAAAGTTTTATGTTTTAAGTAATTTAGGTAGGATATGAGCATTTTTATTCATTTTGTTTTGTAATTCTAAGAGAAAATGGTTAATTAAAAAAAATAGAAGGAAGAATATTGAGATAGACAATACCAGGATTGCTGCGTATGCTATTATTTAAAGAGCATGCATATTTTATTATTATATTCATTTCTATATAGTTTGCTTTTGATGTGCAATAATGCAAAGTTCTTGTTATAATTTAGAAAGTTGTTTTTGAAATTATTGATATAGCAAATGTTACATTGGGAAAGAGATACAATCACATGAGTCTATCAAAATTTAACCTCTGATGATTTATAATGTTGTTAAATTAATTCTTAAAAATGTTTTTGTTTTAAATAAAAAGGATCATTTTTATAGTTGTGGATATTGTTGATAATGTAAAGGAATCTCATTAATTTATATATTTTGAGAAAAAATTAGTAAAAAAAAAATATCAACCTTTCATGTCATGTTGTGACTGCCAATGTATAAAAGTCATGTTTCATCTTCATCTGTGTCCAGTAAAAGTGTTGTTCATGTTATGTGGGAAGTATCTGACTTTCAAGGAAATTTTTTTTTAAAATTATTTTCTTTAAAATGATAAGTAAGAATATTTTCAGATTTTTTTAAAGTTTTTGTCGCTTTCATTTTTTTTAAAAAAAAAATTTTGCCCTTAAAAATTAATTTTTTAATTGAATTTTTACCTACACATTAAGATATTACTTGTTTAAATTGTGTTAATACTGAGAAATAGATTGTGTTCACTTTTTTTAAAGAAATTTAAGAAAACTATAAATAATGTGTTTAATTTTATGAAAGTTATATTCATAATTTAGCCTTGAAAACTGGTTATTAATAATGACTAAATTGTGTTTGTATGTGTTGGCAAAATCTGCTAGATGTTGCATGCAGATTGTCTTCATTACAAAACCTATTATTGTGAAATTAATTTTGAGTATATGTGACAGCGCAACATTTTCCTTTTCTCTCTTGCCAACCTCCGACGTATATTTGTACAAAAGGTCCTCAAGTAGTAGTAACATGTCTTTAACTGTATGAAGTGTTAGTTTCATATCATTTTATGCATGGAGATTTATTTAAAAAGTGGATGTTCTCTTGAGACTGTCCAATTTTTATTTTTAAGTTAAACATAGTCTTATCTATTAATGTGCATATAAAGATTAAACACAAAGATGTTTTCTAGTCAGTGTAGCAGATAGTTATAAGCTCTAGAATTTGAAAATGTGGTTTAACATATATTAGTTTTTGTTTCATCTACTTCACAAAAACTCTTTCCATTGTAATTCTGAAAATGTCCATCCAACTGTTAAAATATATATATATATATATATATATATAAGAATGCATATTTTCCCTTTCTTTTGCACAGTACAGTGTTATTTCTGTTTAGTTAAGGCCTGTATATCAGCTCAGAATTGTTTTCAGCTAACTGTGATACAGTTCATGTGTATTTCATTTTATGGCCAATTTTTTGTTGATGTTTAATTTTATAATTTGTGTGAAAAGTATATTAAAAAAAAAATTTTCTACGTACGAAATTCATTTTCTGTCCTTTTTTTAAAAATATTCATTTCATGTTGAATCAAGTGGTTATTATTCTAGAATTATATACAGTAATATAATGTGATTTTTTAAACAAGGTGTTTATGTCCATCCTTTGCCATTTACAACAAATATGATCTGTAAAAAGTATTTTCTTCCAAGAAAATTGGATATTTTGTATTTGTCAGAATTACTAGGATTTGTTTTTCTTTTTTAATATAATATACTTGATATATTTGTTCAAAGTTTCTATACAACCTACAAAGAATGTATTCTGTCCTACTTTTATTTTATTCTGCGTAGATTTTTTTGAAAAATTAAGGAACTACATATTGAATGTGGTCTTTTATGTTAGCTCATTAGAAAAAGAAAAATATTAACTTTTTTTTTCAAGAAACAGTCAACATGAATTTTGGAAACTGGATATATATTTCTGTGTATATACATGGATGAGTAATGCATTATTTATGATTCAGCAAAATGTGGAAAATTTATTTTATTGTGAATGTATTTTTGAATAAAATATCAACCTTCTTTGGTATTTATTCATATTAACAATTATGATTTGTAATTTTTATTACAGTTTCATTAGATATTAGTATTTTATAACAAAAAGTGTTGCAGTATATCAGATTTTATAAAATAAAAAAAATCCCTTTCTATATATGTTTTTTATTAAAATTTTCTGAGTAACATTATTAGAAATGAAATATAATAGATATAAATAGTTCTATTTAAAAGTTTCCCCCTGTTTTTGTATGCATATTTGTTTTTCAAGACAAATTCAATGTGTCACATTGTGGTCCATGTATAATTGAACAGCATACTTAATCAATTCTGTTTAAATTTATAGTTGTATTTGCTGAATAATTCTGTTATAGAAGGCCTTAGAAGAAACTATTGTGATAATTCCTGTGTATATTTCAGATGTAATATATTACATTGAAACATCTCCTGTAAAAATGAATACTACTTAAGTTCAACTTTGTTAATCCTGTATTAAAGGAATGTGTAAATAAGGATTGTTTTATTTAATGATTGTAGAGAGTTTCTTTTGTAAACTGAACAAAATAAATGATTTTATTGTATAACTTGCATGACGTTCTTTGTATAGATCAAATTTAGAATTATGTTTATATAACTCTAGATACATTTTTTTTTATTACAAATTGTTACAGATCTTTGATAATTATCCAATTGTATCTTAAATACTTTGTGTCATTTTATGGTGAAGTTTCAAGCTAGAACTGGGGTTTTGTTAAATGCTCTTGAATCGAGTTCCAAAATAAAAGATTAACTTATGTGAAAAGGTTATCTAAACTGCTAAAATAATTTTTAATAAGCTAAAAGCATAATTTCATTTATCAAATCAATCAAAAAGCACTAGTATATATCTTACATACATCTTTAAAGAATTTCAAATTTATATCTGTATTTCAGCTGAGGTAATATTCAAATTCAATGGTAAATGAAAATTTGTAGAAAAAAATCAATGAAAAGTTTTGATGTAGCTTAAATTCTGTTTAAATAAATCTTAAAGAACTAGTTTAAACTTGTGCTTTTGAGCAAGTTGCATTTATTAAATAACCATTTTGTAGTGTTATTTGAGAATACCAAATTCTGTACCAATTAATTTATTTGACAAAGAAATTTTATCTTTCAATAAATTTGTTCCTTAAATATATTTGCTTGGTATTTGTCACAGATAATTACTGAATTACCATTAAAAGTTTTTGCAAGTATTTAATAAACATTTTTTATGCACAAGGTGATGAATTTCTATTGGTTTTTCCAGATGTCAAACATATTCCATCATTCGAAATATAGAGATTGAACTTATTGTTAAATTGAACTTTTTTTTACATTTGTTAATGCATTAGATTTTGTAACATGAATATTTTTATTAATTTTTTGCAGGTTTGTACAATGTCATTTTATTTCCATGTTTAAAAGTTTATTATAATCTTATGCCTTTTCTCTGAATTTATTAGTGACTCTTATGGCTGATTTTGGAATACTGAAGCATATTTTTCATGTATATTGATAGTTTATGTTCGTATAAAGTATATTTAAAAGAAAAATTGTATCTTGGCATCAGATAAAGATACACATTTATTCATGGGACCCGAAATAAATAATTCATTTTTTGGCTATTCCATAAAATCCAATGTTTAATACATACCTATACTTTCAAACTACATTTTTTTAATTTTTAGGTATATTCACTGTATAATTCACACCACCTTTTTTACAAAGGAATCTGAAATGTCTTTGCAATGCTCTTGTATTCTGAAGTTGTTTTTATTCGAGGTATCATCCCAGACTTTAAAAAAAAATAGTATACTTCTAGAACTGCAACCCTTTAAGTTCATTAGGCATGTTATTTCTTATAAATTAACAGTATTCCGATCAATATTGAAGTCTAGTTTTTTATGCTCATCTTTTTTTATTATTGAAGGTATTTTTATACCCAACATATAACATGCACCCATAAATTTAAATCTCATTTCCTGTGTGCATTATGCACTGTATTTCAGGGTATATAAGATTTACATGCTAGTTCTTCAAAGACTCAATTTTTTCATTTTATTGCATTTATGATAAAGAGTTGTTTAGGATTTTAAATAAGAATTGTCATATTTTAAACTCAAATATATTTCAGACTAGCTGCTCTTGAAGATCTTCACTTTCAATTGTATCCACTTGAGCAGTGGTCCCCTGGCTGCCCAAAGAACGTTTTATATTATTTCTGTATTTATTTACTGGGGTGTATTTCTCTCTGGGTGGCGTGCTAATCCCTGGAAATCACTTCCTATTCATTTGTTGGTGTTACTGCAGTTTATTCTGAAGACATATTTAAATATAATTAAATCAAAATGTATAAACAATATCCAACCCCCTTAGTGGGCCGCAGTAAAATTACCGAACATTGACCGGCCACTGCTTTACTTAAGGGAATTCCTGAAAACAAAATCGCAGTATAAAAAATCCAATTTATTTACAATTCCTGTGAAAATTCACATTTATATACAAAAATCATTTTATACATAGAACATAAGATAGATTTACATATTAAAAATATACAATGCAAAAAAAAAACTGTTTCCGTCTTCATCAGTTAAATGTTGTTCTTTTCTTGAATATAAAAATTAGAAATGGCTTTCAAAACAGAATTGAGAAGTATAAGAACATTCCCAACAAATCTTTAAATATAAATATAAAAAGTTTTCATCGCACCTTTTGAAACTCCCGAATCGCAAAATCTCTTGAGAAAATAATGTAATTTATTAAAAGTTTTTTTGTTGATTATTTTTTAATTGAAAAATTTGGGAGAGGAATTTTAAAATATTATATATATATATATAGTTTAAATTTTTTACATAACATTTTTAAAATTCCTGAGAGTTATATTTCCTAACAATGTGTTCAACACGTATGTCGTTTTATGAAACAATTGACTGAAAAGTAAAATAAATTTCAAGAGTTGATACTGTTTGGAAGTGAAAATTTTAAATTTTGAAAATTGAGAAATATAGTCATGTATTCTTTGTGCCAATGACTATGAAAGTATTGTTTGTCTCGTGTGTGTGTGTTCCTTTACATATATATAACATTACCATAATCTCAAAAGGAAATTAAAACGATGGTTTTTGGTGGATTGTTTAACAGAACTCGGTTCAGGTTTAAAAACAAGTATTTATGTATTACTTTTGTTTAATAGACGTTTTCGGGCTGTTAGTTGCGAATTGACATCGGTGGAGGACACTCAAGAAATTGGATCCTCTTTTAAAATATGAAGACAAGGAAAATAAAAACACATTGATCATATTTTTTAAATATCATTACCATTTTTAATAGATCATTTTAATTGTACTGACCATAATTTAAAGTTAAAAGAAAATTTTGCGGGATTAAAGGGGCTCTCTTTAGTACGGACTAGTCGAAAGGCAGTTCAAATCTATCTCCAAAGGAAGATGGGTTAATGTATTTTATCAAAAACATTTTCCTTTTAACTAAGCAATCTTTTCATCGCTGTGAACAGATCATGGAAGGTTATTCTGTGAATATATTCCACTTACATTTAAACATCAGAGTTGTGCGCTATGCATTGCTTTATAGCCTGCTTCAAATAGATATCCCAAGGACGTGCATTAGCACGCCCAGGCCACTTAAATACGTGGGTCTGTTTGAAAATGGCACGAAATCTGAGTGGGAGGGGATAGAACGATGCATCTATTCTAAAAAAAGTCTACATATCCATCGAATGATATTTTAAATTCAAACAAAAAACATGAAAAAATATTTGGCAACATTGTATGATATTATTTCTCACGATCTGATTCAGATAAGTTGACTCTTTGGGGACCACTAGCTTTTGCATAGAACTCTTTTCACTCAAGCACGCAATCTACATTGTCTGAAAAAGTTGCTCTTCTGCGTACTTTCTTCCATTCAGTCCAGCGCGGAGCACACTTGAGAAAAGGCTGGCCTAATCTCCACTTGCCAAAGAAGAAAAATTCGCCAAACCCCGCTTTGGTGCCGCAGTACAAAGGCCTGTACACAACCCCAGTCCAAACAGTTTCGTCCTGAATGGATGCAGAAGCCGTGAAAACCTTGGGTTCTGAATCCCTGACGATTTTACGAGTCTTGATCTCCAACTCTGTTCTCCCCAAGGGTTCGTTCTGATAAATGGAGGAGATGGAACCACGGACAACTGAAACAAAAGAATGTATACTCAAATTTTACACGATATAGCCATTCTCATAAAAATCACTAAATGAGTTTTATAATTTAATAAATGATTAATGAAAACTTTTCATTAATAAGAAAAGAACCTTTCCAGAATCTATTGTTTTTGCTGCCACCTGATCAACGGAGTCAAATTGAGGCCCATGACATTCATCATGGCAAGAGGCTAGTCTTACGCCTGTCGCAGCTTGGGGCACCATGTAGGTGACAATACGCTTTGGCTCAGTTTCACCCCAATTTTGAGGGAAAACACCCTGGGAGGTCTCCCCTCTCTCTCCTTTCACCAAACTCTTGAGAGTACTTACAGCTTGACGAATATTTTAGAGTACCCCCCCTCTCTATGCTGCTCAAGCCCTATACATTTACACAGGTCCTAAGGCACAGTAATCAGCGCCACAAACCACTATACCGTCTGAGAGATGTCGTAGTCATCGTAATTTAAAATTCTGAATATAAATCAAATCATTGTTCATTTAGGTTAACAGAGAAAGATGTTGGATGTTCAGCAAACCAATTTTGAACACTTCTGGCATGCTGCATTATCGTCCATGAATATTCGTCACTATCAGGGTAAAAATGCCCCATTGCAGGGTGCATTTGTTCTGTCAGTATAGCTGTTTGTTTACCTTCGAGGAACATCAGGGCACCACTTTCAAGCCAGAAGAACGTGCCCCATATCATGGTACTCGCACCAGACTCTTGCACAGGGTGTGCAGGGTAAGATGGCTTCGTGAGGTTCACGACAAATTCGACATTCATCAGAGTAAAACAAGGGGTAACGTGATTCATCAGACCACATTGCAGTAGAACGTCGTTCATTCGAACGTTTACTATCCGGAGCAGTTTTTTTTTTTTTTTTTGTCAACTACATGTACTGTATATGAATACGTTTTTGAACAGTGCACTGTTCAACAGTTGTTTCGCGAGAGGCCAAAAGTAACGGGAAAACCCAAGGTCAGGGATAGTTGGGGAATTTTAGATTTAGAAGGCGAAAAAGATTTCAATGACGACCACAGAGAGGAGATTACCGACTTTGTCCAATCGATCCCAGGATTTCAAGAATGTGATGAAGATGTAAAAACCTGGATGGCATGCGATGCAAAAGACTCAGTGGATTTCAAATCCTAAATGATGACGAAATTGTAATTTATATGCAAGAATCCGACTCTGACGACGATGAAAAGGATGAAGACGAGGACAACAACAAAAACGAAAGTAGCAAGGGTCCGTTTTTTGCGTTAGAGACAGCTATGCAGTGGTACATAAAACAGAGTGCTGTCCTACTCAATGTGGTTGACTCACAGACATTGAGACGCCTAGTCGAAATCACGTGACGAGGATAGCAACATTTACCCTCGTTTTGAATCAGTGTGTAAATTTCGTATGCTTGATATGTTTACTTCTTGTGTGTGAAGCTTATTTCTGAAATTTTATTTATTTTTATTATATTTTTGCATTATCCTTGTTTAATAATTAGGTATGAAGTATTTTCGTAAATTTTTAGCATAATTTTTGTTTCAGTTTAGTATATTTGTCATTAGGTGTTAGTGTGCGAAGCCAGTAGCTTCTTGCAGTGTTTGTTTATATATTTATTAATAGTTCTAGATTATTTTTTAGTATCCTAATAATAAGTCCTTTGTTTTCATGTAGTTTATTATGTTTACGCACGAAAATGATTTACAGTATAGAATTGAGACCATTGAATTTGGAAAAACTTCTCATATGTGTACAATTACTTATTGGTACATATAGTGTATCACTCCTCATAAATTCATAAAATAGTGTAATTTATAAGAAACATGCAGATATGAAATGGTCCTATTTTGAAATGTTAATGTTTATACCTTTCATTCTATGATTCCCTTAGTAAATACCAGCAACAAATATTTAATGTTTTTAGAAATACTGTCTCTGTAATTTCTCATAGAAGAGTATGGAGCACACACATTCAGAAACATGAAATGCAAGTAAATATAATTTTGGAAATGAATTTATACTAAGATTTGTCAATGACATGGATATGTTTTTGTTTATTTAAAAATTTTCATACTTATTTCTAATGTTTAACAAGAGATTTATCCTTTTTGATAGCAGAGTGTATAAAATAATAGTTGGTTCATAATGAAAGTTTTGATTAATAATTAGGAATTCTTCTGTGATAGAAATGAAATTGTTTTTAACATCATTTAAAGGTTTGGGATATCTGATTATAATCTAATTATAAACAAACATTTTCATGTTTTATTGTTTGACTTCCTTTGTAATTATTACCCTTCAAAAGGTTTGAATTGTTTTAGAAATGCCTGCCTCCAACATTCAGAAAAATATGAACTTGACTTTTTAAAAATAAATTATAATAAACATGCTTAAAAGGCTTTTTTTAATAAAATTATTTTACAATAGAACAAATTAAATTGTTTTTTTGAAAATTTCTCGTATAATGAAGCAGAAAATTCTTATCGGACAGTTTTATTCAATAATCATACACATTTTAATATACATTATTTATTGACAATTTTAACATTACATGGATACACTATAAGGACAAATAGAGGATCTAACTGACTAACTAACCAGATTAAATGAAATATCCTAAGAATTTTAAAATTTCAGATCTTCAATCTATACAATCAACTTTCTGAATTTACATAAAACAAATTAGAAAACTTAAATCATGCAACTTATAGAAAGAAGTTTCGAATAAAAAAAAAACAAATACACATATAAAATGGCAATGTAACTATTTTTCGTAAAATATCTCGATACAATTTTTTTCATGTCCAATACAATTTCAAGTACAATAAACCTTTGTATAACATTTGTTTATCATACATGTAAAATTACATATTAAATACTAAAGCTTATTATATTTATTTTTAAACCACTCTAATTTTCCTTACATTAATTTTTATTTTTATTAATAAATCTTTGCATTGCATATGATACATCAAAATAAAATTGACAAAGGATTTTCTTTTCTTTTTGAATGTCACACTAATTACAAAATTCCTACAATCTGTTACTTTAAAATATACAAAGCATCATCTTCTGTTTTAATGGGAATATTTGATTTTTTGACACTGAACATACCAACACTTAATGCATACCTATTTCTACCAGTTATTGTATGTATAGTGTTAAGTATACTTCAGTTCATCCAAACTTAAACTTATTTGGATCAATGTATTGACATGTTATTTTGTTATCACTCATTATGCATCTAAAGTATCCTTTTATACATAATTATATTTATACTAAAAAAAATTGAAAATGAAACAACATTAAGAAAATAGATTCAGAATTCTTGCTCTGAAGTTTCATGTTTGAAAATATATTAACTTCAAATATAACATTAATTACTTCAAAGTTTGTCTAAGAAATGCTAAATCAGTACTCATACCATTCCAAAATTTGGAACATACATATTAAACTGCCAACTAATTTCGCCAATCAAAAAGACATCCGAATTTTTTAAAAAATTATATCGCTATAATTACTATGTTCAAACATGATCATGAATAGTTTGCACTATTGGTTGTATATCGTAGCATTTGGAGGTTTTATGATTTTAAGAAATTAGAGAGTCTATTATAATATACAAGTACTCCAAATTTGACCTCTCAATACACGTCACACAAAAATATCAGTGATTTTTGGACAATTAACCCATTAAAAATAATTTTGAAATTTTTCTGAAATTACCTTTTTTTTTTACTGAATTTTGCATTAATGTAGATTATTGCGAACAGCAATTTGTCAAGTTATTCCTTTAAGGGTAAATAGATAATTGAAAAAGGTTATATTAAAATTTTGAATATTTCTATTGCTTTTAGAAAGTAAATATCCAACAGAATCAAATGTCTATATGTAAAATCATATTTGGTTTCATGATCTTGATTACTGATAAATATCACAGAACTGATCTAAGTACATTTTTTGGATCAATATTTGTAAATAACTCGATACAAGAAATTTATTCAGGACAAGGGGTCTCAGGGGTGTTAAATTTCTCTAGAGGTCTGAAAATATAAACGATTTTCAAACGGGTATAATTCTTTTAAATTTAAATTAAATTATTCGAATCTTTTACACATTATTTAAAATAGAATGGGGCTTCAGAAAAGTATAAAATGTTTAAAATATAATAATAATTTTAAAAGTCATATATATAAGCATATGAAAATTCTATAATAATTATTAAGTATTTTTTGCTTTGAGCACGCTATTTTCTAAAATATTAACCTCTGATGTATAAAACTTTATAGAATTATACACACACAATGCATCATACTCTTTAAACCCTACCTAATTTTAGTATTATATATATTTTGTATTTCAAAATATTTGTAAAATATTGCAATTTTTTAAAAATGTATTTTTTTATTTATTAAAGTATGTAATTTACTATTCAATTTATATAAAAGTAGCTACAAAGTTTTAAAAATACATTTGTCTTTATAAATCAACTTATAGCTAGTAATTAAACCTACTCGTTAAGAAAATATCATGCGCGAGGTAAAACTTAATAAATATTTCTTATAGAAAAGTTTCTTATTTTCATATGCTTATAATTTTTAAAATTATGATTATATTTTAAACATTTTTTACTTTTCTGAAGCCCCATTCCTTTATAAGTAATGTGCAAAAGATTCGAATTATTTAACTTAAATTTAAAGAAATTATACCTGTTTGAAAATTGTTTATATTTTCAGACCCCTAGAGAAATTTAACACCCAAGCAGGGCAGGAGCAATACAGATGAACATTTTAGACTTTAATACTTATGTAAAAATTAAAATCCAGAGTATTATGCCTCATACACATTTCAGCTGGGGTTGCATAGATTTCTTTGATACACTGTGTTATACTTCAATAATATGTGTATAATCTATATGTGAAACTTATCTTCAAAATTAATGAATTTTACATTTTGATAACCCTTGTGCAAATACCAATAAATGTTATCCATAGTAAAAAAAATTGTACATATATATCTGTGTGACAAATTTATACCAGTCAAATTCTGAAAAACAGATGTTGTGTTAAGAAATCCCTATACTACATAATAAATAGATACATCACACAAATATTTTATAATTTTTATTTTTTTGTGTATAAGAATTATGAATTCAAAAATGACATTATTTTGACCATGCAGGAGAGAACAGGACTTTTATATTCAATACATATACACACAAATTTATCTTCCATAATATACACAATTTAATTAAAAAAATTTAATGTCTTAATTTTTTACCACATTCAGAAGGAAATTCTCGATAAATAATATATTTTTACTAAAATGGTGCTGCGGATAAAGGCTTTAAAAATGTTGCATAATTTTTTTTTACTTATAAATTTACAAAAGGTAAAAGGTAATTTGCATTTCTAATGGTTGAAAATGGTTTTTAATTTATCTTCAAGTATAAACAATAATGAACCTGTAGTAAATTAAGATATTTTTTCATTTCTTGTAGTGAATGCTTTTCAAAATTTGTTTCCCAAAAGAATAAAATTATATAGCAATACATATTTCTCTCTCTCTCTCTCTCTATATATATATAATACATTATATATATATACATATTTGTCTATATATGTATATAATACACACATTATATATAGAGAGACAAAAACTTGTTTTAATATATGACATGTAGGGTTACATATCAGATTCTTGTGTTTTTATTTTAGATAATTTAATACAGAAATATCTATTAACTACTCTGAAGATGAGTAAAATAATTAAAATTTAAGTTAACTAAATATATTTTATCTTTTTTATGTATGTTCTCTATCTAATTTAATTTAAAATAAACAAAAAATATTTTCATTCCTGTAGATATCTATTCAAATTCCTTTTAGCAGAAGTTTCTTTTGTGAACACAAAAATAGTATAGGAATGGAGCTGGCGACGATTTCTAAAAATGTTTGTTATTGAAAACAAGATTATTCAAAGTGGTCAGAGTATAATAAGTGAGGAGATGGTTTAAAATCCTTACGCTTCATCGCTCGAATTTTTGTACCGGGATAATAAAAACGGATTTTTTTCCTATACAATTATCTGATCTGTTACTGTAATCGAGTTATAATGTAAAAGAGCAAGAGCAAAATAGTACACAAAAGAAGTGTTGAATTAGAGTTAAGCGGGAAACAAACCAAAACATATTCACGTGCTCTCCTCATCACGTGATCATGACGTCACATGAATCAACCTCATTGCTGCTGCTCAAGAAAATCAGAGACCTTGTAGCAAAAAAACGAAGGTGTGCAATGGTACAGCGAAAAATAAGTGATTTTCCGCAATAAAGGTAAAATTGCGACATTTTGCACCTATTCTGCTTTTTCTTCAAGCACATTTCCCGCATGTGATGTGATTTCCAATATTAGTATAGTGTGCGGTTTCATATACTGCATGGATTGCTTTCGGTTATCCGAACGGTGTTCGGTCCCAATTGATTCGGATAAACGACGTTCTACTGTACCTGTTTCCAATCCTCATATGTCCACTTTCCACTGCCAACGAATTTTTGCATTTCGGGCAGAAATGAGTGTTTTTATTTTATCTCATTCCTATTCTCTGCTGAAGTCTGTTGGGAAGAGCCTTGTTTGACGCCCAGTCGAGTTCCTGTTTCGCCGTCGGAGACGACATTCACCACACTCTTGGAAAACTCTTCCAGAGAATGATTCCAACTTTTTAAAACCTTTGATACCTTGTCACGTTTGAGAAAAATAATGGTAGCGGGAGAGTTATGAATTTAAATATTTGGTGTATTGAGGCCACAGCTATTAGTTACTCTATATACACATTCATATAGAAGTTATTCAAAATATTGGTTGTTTCATTAGGGTACAGAGCTTGATATATGGGAGGAAGGAGGCCACAACTTTCCAACTTACTCTCTTTCTGCTCTTTCCTAGGTGGGGCAGTTTCTTTCTGACACCTCGAATTACATCCGGCTCATGGGTGAAGTGGGTTTTCTCACGGTCAAAGGTTGCCGGGGTGAGGACAGAAGACAGAACCCCTCAGTATTTAGGAGTGCACGTGTGCATTGGAACGCTGTTATCCTAAAGAAGCCGACTTTTCAGCTGTGTGACACGAAAACGTCATAGGCTGTTTTTGAGAACTCAGTGAGATTTGTTGTCTTTGAAATCGAGGCCTCTGCTTAACGGGTCCAGCAATCAGCCCTATTTCAAAGGGGGAAAGATCTGTCACTTTTTCTATTTTACTTATTCATCGGAAAAGCATTCTTACACCTTACTTATACTAGCATTCTAACCATGTGTAACCCACGTCATAAAATTTTTTTGCATATATGATCCATAGTACGCATTCAAATGCAAATCTCAAAGGTTTCTAATTCATTAGCCAGTGTGTGTATGCATATTGTTGGGATCATAAGTTGTAATGCCTTTTATTCACTACCTCGTGTTAAAGCCCCAAATTTGAATATTTCTTCAGATAAAAAGTTCTCCGATAGTAATATTCTATTCCTACTTCGCGCTGATAGATAGAGAAGCATATTTTATTACATTATTCCTTTTTGTCTGGGGTGATGCATTTTTTTTTTGTAAGCATAAAATGCGTTTTCCGTATTTTTCGTCTTTTAGACTGTAATCATACACCAATTTTTCATTTTACGTGTTAAGGGGGAATTTGCAATTCATAAAATTTTCAAGTTTTCAAATGCACAATATTTTTACGTTTTTTTTTTGTAAGTTGAGACATCTTTTTTTTTTTGTATGGAAGTGTATTTAGGCTTGAACATAATATATTTAGTAAATTAAAATTTTTATACAGTTTTAAAAACTTTAAAAAAAATACATACCAAAGTCACTGGTGCAGAAAGCATAAATCAATTCTCTGTCTGTACATGGGCGGCATTCTAAAAGTAAAAAAATGGAATAAACTTAATTTTAAAAAATGAAATATTAATATGAAAAATTGTTTTTTTATTAAAAAACATGACTCTGAACTTAGAACGTTCTTTTTAATGCGTTCCTTTGATTAGATATCATGGAACGATGAACACAGCTGGCTTAACCCGCAAGAACTCTCAAGGTGAGAAATCCCCCACGAAAGCTGACAGCATTGTGAAAAAGACCCACTAACAAAATACAGTGCAGTAACTAATGTCGCTGTATTAAGTTATAAAATTCAGAGAAAGCATCACACAACTATCATTACGATAAACAAATCAACTACCACAGACGGAGGGGAAAAAATCCTAACACCCAGAAAAACCTGTGTTAGATAAATGAAATTTGGTAGACGTGTTTATACATTTGAAAGATGACATCAAATTACGTGCTCAAGTGTGGCGCTAGTAGCGCTACTCAGAACTTGCACAAATCAGGATTGCTTTAAATGCGTGCCGTAAAGTTCGTGAGCGTTATTTGTTGGCGAAATTTGAATAACTGAGTTGATGTTAGACAAGAATGTCTTTCAAAGATGAAGAAGCCATTATCAACAGCTCACAGAGTTTGAACGAGTCGCGTAATAAGGGTATGAGAAGGATTTTTTTTTTCAGCAATATTGCAGAAAGATTTGGCCAGAATGGCATGATTGTTGGGAGCAGTGGTCAAGGGATGGTACTGCTTGCAGAAGACCGGGTGATCACGTGGCACTACTGAAGGGAAAGACCGCCGTATGGTTGTATCGTACTGAGTCTGAGGCAGAAATTCGAAGTGCAGTTGGTACCACAACGAACTGTTAGAAATCGGTTACTTCAACGACCCCAGTGGTGACAAGCCAGAGCTCATTGGAGGAGTGAGTGGAGATCTGTTGGGTTTTTTTTAATGAAAGCAGGATCTTCCTTGGTGCCAATGATGTGTTGGCCAGGGGAACACCTGCAATTAAAATTGTCTGCGACCTAGACACACTGGACGTGCACCTGAAATCATGGTCTGGGGAGCAATTTTCTATGACAGTTAGGAGCACTATCGTGGTTATTCCAAACACACTAACGTGGCCGCGGTAGCCGAGTGGTATAGGTATCGGACTGTGGCTTGCTTTGTCACAGGTTCGAGCCCAGTACCACTAAAGACCCGCCGTGTAGGGCAGCGATGTACGTTAAATCTGTCGAGAGCTGAAACGTCTTCCCGTTGGTGTGGTGTGGTAGTTAGGAGAGGGGGGTGCCAGCTCAGGTGTCGTCCACGTCACTTGACCATGGTTCAAAATTACGTGGTCCGTCGCCAAAAGCCCTCGTGTAGCTGAACAGTGCGACGTTAATATTAAATCAATCAATCAACCAAACACACTAACTGCAAATTTGTACGTCATTCTGTAATTCAACCTATAGTACTGCCATTCATGATCAGCATTCAAGAGGGAGTGTTCCAACAGGATAACGCTCGCCCTCACGCCACTGTTGTAATGCAACGTGCTCTACAGTGTTGACGTGTTACCTTGGCCTGATAGATAACCAGATCTGTCTCCAATTGAGCACGAATGAGATATTATTGGACGACTACTCCAGCATCATTCACACACACTCACACACAGCCAGAACTGACCGTCCCAGTTTCGGCGTAACAAGTACAACAAGCATGGAACGCCATACCACAAAGTGAGCACCCGTATGACACAATGCTTTGGAAATGCGGCTTGCATTGAAAATTATAAAGATTGGCTATTAATATAACAGCATTTCACATTCGAAGTGCATTTTCTTGAGTTTAAATTAACTTGTATCTTAAAAATTTAATTAATTAAACATGTTAACTAGATTATTGTATTGTACAAATTTCGTTGCTCTACAATAATTTCTTCATAAGATATGGGAGGGATATAAAAGTGCCCTTTGAATTTTTGTGATTTCATGGTGCGATAAGGATTGAATTCTGGCAAACTGTTTAGTTTGGTAACCCAGAGACGCAATTACTATGTGTTCTCTGTGCGTGATTGTAAGCGCAAAGTCAAACTTTGAAGCTAAACTAAAGCTACTGCAACGGGCCTCGGTCAAGTGATGTGGACCCACTTTTCAAACTTCCCCACCACGCAAGACATTGAACTTCCAGAGATTTAATGTACATTAAAACGGGGGATCTTCAATGATATCACAACTCGAACCCGCGAATCAAGATCCCAGACATCTGTACTTGATTGCTATTCATTGTTTAAAATCGGCAAATATTTTTTAAAATAAAAAGTTCAATCTTCTTGTCGAAAAACTATTGAAATTTCGGCAAGGATATTTCTTGCTCATTTCGTTGCGAATTCGAATCATTTAAATTCTTTGCCTTCAAGTTTTTCCTGAATAGTACAACTGAGAAATATAATTTACGGTTCTGTTCCTAAAATCTATTCTTTTCTCTCGTTCTTGAAGATCAATGCGATACACACAAGTTTGATTTCAAATATCTATTGTTTAGTTCGCGAAAATGAAAAGCGTTTTTTTAAAGATTCGACGGATGAATTTTTTTGCAAGCGAGAAGACTGAATAAGTATCGCAAAAGAAAGCCTGTGAGAAAGAATAGTAGAAGAAAGTAAATCAGCTATGATCCCCCCAGAGATTTGAATTATAACGAGTGTGGATTCCAAAAGCCAACTGATTTCTTTTGAGTCTTCTCTTTGGTCTTGGGGGAGTGAATATCAACGTCACACTATTAAGCTACTCGAGGGCTTTAGAACCACGGTTAAGTGATGAGGATGACACCTGAACTGGCACTCTCTCTCTCCACACCACACCAATGGGAGGAAGCTCGATAGATTTAACGAACATCACCCTTTTTCACGAGCTCGAACTCATGAACTCACGCGCCAGCCACCTTGACCACTAGGATATCGAGGCCACCTCTTTTGTGTCAAGAAGGGCACAAGCTCCACCAGCGCAACTTACATGAGATTCGATTTTCTTCTGGGAAAAGGATGTTCAAAACCAGGGATTTAATGAGCGGTGGTGCATTTTCCTCAGTGATCTTAAAAAGGTTTATTTTTCCCTTGAAAGAAAAAGAAATTAAGTGTATTTTAGATTTATTATAAATATATTTTATATTTTAGATAAATTAAGTGTATTTTTTTATTTATTTGTGTATTTTAGAAATGGTATATTTTTTATGTCTTAAAATGTGTTATTTTGCTTGTGAGGAACTTCCTGTTTTGCTACTTGAGAAAGATTATTGATACAAATCAATGCTTAAGGGGTAACAGAGCCAAATCGTACTGTCACCAGGGGCGGTCCTAGGGCCGGACCCATGTCTGGGGTACCAAGTTTTAGGTGTGGCTTTTGGACTGAATTTGAAAAAATGCTTTTTTGTTTCGAAAAAATTTGTATGAAAATATTTTCTGAAATATTAAATTTGGAAACCTGAAACATATTTTTTAAAAAATTTAGATTAAATTGAAATGCCGAACATATAGAACTTGCAAAGTTTGTAACGATTATATATATATTTTTTAAAAAATTGTATACTGCGTGGTGAATGTCGTAAGAAGTATATTCGCAGCCGATGACGGGATATAGGTAGGTATCTTGACATGACTTTCAATCCCCTATCATAAAAGGAAAAATGGCGGTTATCTTGTTTTATTTATGGTATTACTACGATAAGGGTGCCAAAGAGGCACAAAACAGAATATTTCGCCAGTGTTTGGCAAATTGTGTTTTCTCAAAAAATTCTGCTTTTATGTATAATTAAATTATGTCCGATTAAAAGTTATTGTTCGCCTTTCTCTTTTAAAAATAACTTTAAAAAAAACAACTTGTATTTACATACACAATGAAATAATATTTGGCTGTCTTACTGACAGATTTTATTGTTTTTTTTTTTTTTCCATCGGCTTTGGGTGAAATGATGCAAAAGAACCGGCCGATATCCCTGCTAATTTTGAGGTGACGTCACAGAGTTCGACAAAGAAATATTAATTTTGATTAGGAAGCACAAATTAAAATTCAAGAGCTTTACATTTTTACAATTGACGCCTTTTAATGTAGATTTAAATTAAAGAGTGTCCCCCCCCACTATTGTCTTCAAGTGTGTAAACAAGTATGATTTAGAAGATACACTTAAGAAAAATTAACTAAAAACCGTACAAACTTAAAAATATAATGTTGAACGATGTAGAATCAGTGGATGTAAATGCGCTTGACCTGCGACGGGGCTTTATCGCGCCTTCTCACTAATCCTCTTGGGGAATCTTTGAGACCAGAATGACATTTCAATCCAACCGTCTCAAGAAGAAACCGCAAAATGCAGATTAGTTAATAGATATATAAGGGAGCTTTAGCATTCGCGAGTTAGTTGGATAGTAGCCGGCTAGTTGGATAGAAGCCGGATAGTAATAGAATGGAAGAATAATAGTAGAAGAATAGAATACAAGAGACAGAAAGCCGAGGTGCTGATCACCATGAGATATTGGTAAGAGATTAATTATAGAAGAGTAATTATAGAACGGACTTAAGCTTACTAAGGAGTCTACAGTAGATAAAGATTCTGAGGTTAATTTCTCATAAAGATAATGAGCAGGATTTCAAGCCCTATTTACTTAGAATTGATAATTACGTAGTGTCACTCCTGATCATATCCCTCTAGTAAGACTTGTGTTGCGTTGATCTATTTATATTTAGACAATAATAAATTAGATTTATTATGGAGAATTTGAGTGATCCAATAGTTTATTCCTACAAATCTAGGTCGCGTAGATGAAGAGATGATACCCCCGGGCCGTGGGTTATCACAGACGTAGCAGATGAAATAGTGTCTCTGTTTCGGCTTTATTAGGTAAGAAAGAAAGCCCAACTGTGTGACGCTTTAAAAATTGTTTCATCTTTAAAATTTGCTCAAAATCTTGTAATTATTATGTTTGTTGTCTTTGCCAATAAGTGTAGTAAATGTAGAAGAGTTTCTCAAAATTAAAATTAACATGAAAATTTTACGATCCTCAATGCTTCAGGTTTAGCTACATTGGCTATTGAATATGAATTAGCTGAACCAATTGATTTTAAAAAAAATTATCTGAAACACACTTGTAATTTTTTTGTTTATATATATATAATTTTTTTTGCTTTGGGGAGAGGGATGGCCTTTTCCCTATTTGTCCGGGGAGGCCAAACAGCTCTGCTGTCACCTGCATGGTGCTGTGGCTAAGAACAGGCGTGGTGAATTTCGTGGGCCTCGATCTGGCACTATCGATCAGGTGTGAAATAATAATTTTTTCTTCGTTTCAAAATATTTGAATATCACATCTTTACCCTTAAGACTTGCAAATTTTCTGAAACCGAAAAGACTAACTCAATAAGTTCATTACAAAATGCAAGATGAATATACCACCTTATCAGAATTATTAAAAGAAGGAGTAGAATTTCAAAATGAATTTTATAACATAACATTTAAAAATTCGGTATACAATGAATGGGGCTTCAATTTTTGAAATTCGAGAAGACCAATCACAGTCACTCGAGAAATAAAAAACACATTAAGGAGAGAAACACTTTTCCATCTTTGGAGATGAGTGTTACAAGATTATCTCTTTAGACTTTGGTTTAAAGAATATCAAAATATATAAATAAAAAGCAAAAGCGTATTAAATGTATGAAATTAATTTAAAAAGTTTAAAAATTAATTTAATGAACCATCTCTCACACACATTTATTTTTCTTTTGCATGCAACGTACCTGCATGAAACTGAGCTTGAAGAGGCTCCAAATCGTACATCAATTCAAACACTTCTTTTTTCAACGACTCACTCGGATCTTGAGCCTCGATAAAAAAGGCCGCTTGTCCTCCCACAGAGCTAAAGCATCTCTCTCTGTTCACAGAATCTGAATGATTGTGTCTTTGTAAAAGATGCAGCTTCTGGAGTCCCTCCAGGTACAAATTGGCTCCAGAAGAATTGGCCATAACCTTTAGGCATCCTAGGAAGTCTCTGTCGGAATGTCCCATGCGAAGCACCACCCTTAAGGCTCCTCGTGGGTGTTCCCATCTCACGCCGCCTTCTTTGCATCGTAGATACACTGGCCGCACTCCGCTGCTGTAGGGTGAATCCTCTAGGCCACTGTGTGACGAATCACAAAATTTTTAGAAAATATTTTTCACAAAATTAGAATGCAATAACAATTTAAGATTTCTAGCCACCAAGGCCGTCTTTAGCCTTCCCGATAAACTAGGCACTTCAAATTGTTACGCCCCCCGCACTATTTACAGACTCCTCCTTCAGTTCTTACTTTGCCATTTTCGATTTGGGAAGGGTTTTCCTTTAACTCTTACTTTTTTTCTCTTTCTTTGATTTCACTTTTTGGAGAGGGGCCGTGGGTAGCCTAGTGGTTAGAGCATCAGACTCCAGACCGGAAGTTCTGGGTTCGATGCCCGATGCCACTAAATATCCTCCGAGTACGTGCTCGTTAAATCAGGGGATCCGAAAGTCTTGTGCGATGAATCACGAGAGCAGGGGACTGGAGAATATTTCCCTCCCCTTCAGTTCCACGCCAAAATTGTGGTCGGGGAATTTCGCCGAGCTAATTCGTACTGTCCCCTGTATGGTGCTCAAGGCCTAGGCCAACGACAGGCGTACTTCTAGCCCCTTGTCACGATGAATTTCGTGGGCCTCGATCTGACTACGGCAGACAGATGGAATAGCCACAACAACAACTTTTTGAAGAGCCTTCGTATTATCCACCACCTATAGACCCACCGTGCCCCTGGACTGACAACCGGCAGCCATGAGGCAAGGACAATGGCATGCTCTGGTTTATTTCTTACCTTGCGGTATTACAGACCACCCACCCTTTTGTAAATTAGTACAATAAATAAATGCAATTACTGTGTAGAGTACACATTATTGTATGAACTGTTTATTAACTGTGTGGTTAATTATCATCTTTTTTCATCACGTACCTTTTTATCATCTTTTACTTTAGAACATCTTTATTCTTTGTTGACTCGCTGTCATTGTACAACAAATGTTTTCTTTGAGATTGGATCACTGCCACTCCATTGTTGTGATCCATTCCCATCGTAATATCACTTTGAGCAACATCAAACAGCGAAGCCTTTCTTTTCCCATTTCATTTCAGTAGTTTCTCTCTAAAGGGCAGAAGTGCTTCTCTCATAACTCGCTAGGCGTTCACTGGAATTTTCTTTTTCTTTTCGCCTTCCATCTTTTAGGCAAGTGCCTAGCATGTCTAAGCTACCCACATTGCCAATTAGTCAGCATGTGGAATTTATATATAGTCCAACCTCCCCCAAAGAAAAAAAATTTTAAACTTGTATTTCGATTTGAATGAGGTAGCCTAGTCTGGTTATGGTTACAGAATGGTGTCATTAATGAAAGATGCCTTGTAGAGAGACGATGCAAGTTCAATGTGTCAATGTTTGCGGAGTAATATGCAAAGGAGGTCACCAGCGCCACTTGACCGAGGCTCTAAATGACCGACGCCAATAGTTCTCGTGTTGCTTTACAATGTGATGCTAGACTAATATAAATGCCTAGAAATTATTTCCTTTTGAAATGCAGCGAGTTAAATTAATTTGTTAAGTTAAAAAAATGACCTTCCAATTGCGGCTGCCATCTCTATATGATTTCGAATTCAAGTTGTGTGATACTGATCCTACAAAACAGTGTTTCCCAAACCTTTTTTGACACGTGTACCCCTTCTATAATTTTCGTAACTCCACGTCAAAAAATTGATATTTAATTTCAATCAAAATATAGAGTAAGACCTCTATATAACGAAGTCGCTAAATCCCGCAAAAAAGTTCGTTATATCGAAAATTCATTACATAGAGGTTCATCTTTTATGTACTTTATAAACAACATAAAACAAATTTTAAATTCATAAACACTATATAGTAAATAAAGTGAATATTCACACGTTTTTTAAATTAATATATGTTTATTTTATCTATCTTACCCCTCAAAAAAGAAAGGAAAATTGCAAGGAAAACAAGAAAAAAAAATGTCAATGAATTCACTGTATTTTCAATATTAAGAAAATAGTTTTATACTAAAATTAATGAATTTTTAGGACGTTTTATAATTTGAAGCATACATCAAACATACATTATTTTATAATTAGAACACGGGGACATGGGACAACTCCACTGAGGGTGAAAGAGGATACCGAAGATGTTTCTAGTGAACTGGGGAATGGAAATTAAGGGTTGCACTTCGAGGATGAAACGTCCAGAACTCTATTGCTCTCGGCGAGTTAGGATCTAATAAAACCAGTTCAAGATTTATGACTACCATAAAATGTGTTACAGAGAGAATAACTTGAAATTTTTCCAGAAATACTTTTAAAATAGAAGAACAAAAATTGAATCACAAAAGAAAAAGTTCGTTCTATAGAAAATGCACATCGCTATAGAGAGGTTATTTTAAGAAGAAAATCGTAAATGTTCAAGATTCCAGGAAAAAGTTCGCTCTATAGAAAAGTTCGTTATATAGAGGTTCGACTGTATTTATTTTTTCATTTTTTTGTGACATACAAAAGTGATAAGAAATGAGAAACAAAGTTACTCATAATAAAATATAATAAATAAAAGTTATACCATGGAACCTGTTTTTGTGCGGCCCTTTTTTATGCGATTTTATTATTGTGCGGTACATTTATTTCAACGGCTTTGGCGCCACTGCAATGTTTTCTATCAGTGTACATTTATACACTTCAAGACGCTGTGTTCATTGGTTATTAACAGTCTGTCGACATGCCACTCGACAACGCATGTTCACTTACTTTCTGTCAATGCATCAGCAGCACGCGCTTGATTAAAGACCAAACCGTCAATGGCAGTGACATGACCAGTCATTTGAAAGATTACGACGAAGGGCCGGATTTTTGAGAGCGGATTAAAGATACGCAAAGAACCAGCTTAAACTTCAAAATCAAACGAAACTGTTTAATAAAATAAAAATCTAGTTTAATCTAAAGTGTTATCAAAAAGGATTTATTTTAAAACAAGAATAGCTAACAGGCAAATACAGTGTGTATATATATAAAACAATTTCCCCTTAAATAAATTTCAAAATGAAAAAACCTTAAAACCCTGATATTTAAAAAAAGTGTCGGCGGGCCGCGTGTTGGACACCCCTAAATTAAAAGGATAAAATTGTTTGTGCCGAGGTGAAGGATCGTCTTAAGGTATCCGAACACGTTCAGAGTAATTTTTGACAAAATGACATATTTAAACATATAAAGCCTTTTTTAGGATTCAGTACTAATATTTAATCAACAATATTTAAAATAAATTGCCGGAATTTCATAAAAATCACAAGTATATCTGAAATTTTGGCAATATTTTTGTAAAACTTCAAAGCAATGGACTAAATTCATGTGACGTCACGATCACGTGATTCCGTCAACCGGTGAATATGGCGTCGTTTGTTTACTATTGCCTACGATTATTTTGTTCTTAAAGATTTACATTTTACTTTCTAAAATGTCTTATTTTGCTGAAATGGTTGCTCGATCAGTTATAGAAAGGATAATTAGATAGAAAAAATCATTTTATAATATCATTATAACAAATCAAAGTGCTTTGATAGCATGGTGAAGCATGAGGATTATATACCATCTTCCCAGTGTTTATGTGTTTGACCACTCTTTGAATAATGTTTTCTCTCTCAACACCATAAGACAAATGAAACTTCTTCAAAAAGGATTTTGGATAGATGTAGACTGACAATATTTAAAAGCAAATATTTGTTTATTTTACATCAAGTTATATTGAAAACATTATGTTTAGTTAACTTAAATTTTACCTATGTTACACATCTTCAGAGTAGTTAACAGAGGTACTTCAGCATTTAATTATCTAAAATTAGAACACAAGAATCTGATATGTAACCATACATATATCAAAAAGTATATATATTTATAAAACTTATTTTACTTAGAAATTTTACAATATTACAGGGAAAGAGAAAAAATAAAGAAATGGAAAAATATCTTACTTTATTACAGCTCTGTTAATGTTTATACTAGTTGATGAAATAAGAACCACTTTCAAACATTAGGAATCAAAATTATCATTTACGATTTGTAAAATTACACATAAAAAAAATTGTGCTACATTTTAAAAATCTTTATTCGCTGCACTACTTAAGGTAAAATATATGATTTATCGAGAATTGAATTCCAAATATGGTAATAAATTACGGCATTAAAATTTTTAAATTAGAATGTGTATGTAGTAGAATATAAATTTGTGTCCATATATTAAATATAAAAGTCATGCTCACACTCCTACATGACCAAAATAAAAAAAAACTTATTTTTCAATTCATAATTCTTTTAGAAAAAAATAAAAATTGTAATATATTTGCGTGGTTTCAACACATATGTTTTTCAGTTTGACTGTATGGTATAAAAACTGTCTCACACATATACAAATTTTTTTACTACATATGTATAACAAATATGTATTTATTGGTATTTGCACAATTTGTAGATTTATCATTATAGAGATTAGATTTATTTCATACTTTTGCAAAAATAAATCTCATGACATATGTCCGGAATAAATTTGTTGCATTGAGTTTGTTGAAAATATTGACCTAAGAAGAGTACTTTGATCAATTTTATGATATTTATCAAAGAGAATTACAGAGAATCTTTTTTCAAAATTATTGTTAAGAGGTTAATTTGTCAAAATCACTGATATTTTTGTGTGTTTCGAAGATAAATTTTGGGCTCTTGTGCATTGTAATGATCAATTTCTTTTTTTAAAAGTATAATTATATATAAAAGGACACTTTTGATACATATTAGTGATAACAAAATAAAATGCCAATACATTTCTCCAAGTAAGTTTTAAGTTTGCATGAAATGGAACTCAAGTGTTTAACACTAAACATAAATATCTAGTCAAGAGACATAACTAGTAGAAATTGTGAATGGAAGTTTTATGCAACTATTTATTTCCATATTGTATTATATTGTATTAAATTGTTTCTATCTTATTTGCAATTCATTGCGTTATATAAAAAAAAGATTCATTTTCATCAAAGGATAAATATTTATTGTTAATCAAAAACTTTCATATTAACTCTATCTAATATGAGATAAACAATAGCTTAGAGAAGTATGCAATTCAATTAGAAATTAAATTGAATTTGTGAAAATTATAGTATTTTTTCTGATGAAATATTCTTTAACATTATACAATTATTTATAACAAGTTGTTCAACATGTTATAAGCACTTTATACAAAGGCAATTAAAAAAATTATTGAATTTGTAATGTAAATTTTTATATAATATAGTTCATATTCGCATTAATAATCTGAATTTGTGATCCAAGTGTCGCATATCAATGCATAATATTTAGTAGCCGAGATATAAAGGTGAAGTTCATATTACATTGAATATTTTTTAAAAATTATATATTAATATGATTTATTTCTTTAACTTAATAGTGAAATTGTATTTTCTTTCATTACTTTATACAATCATTTCTAAAAAATTTCCAAACATTTTTAAAAGATAATTACTAAGGAAATCAGACAGTCAAAGATAGGAATATTATTTTATTTGAAACATTTTCAAATAGCTTTAAATGCTTCATAATATTGTACAAAATATATATGAAGTATTTATACGCAATACATTGTGTAAACAAAAAATTCATTTTCAACAAATAACTGTTCCACAGTGAAATAAAATATTCATTTGAATTTTATGTGTAGGTAGGTAAACTCGAGTAAATAAAATATATTTTTTAGAAAATTGTTATTTACCATTTCTAAATAATGAAGTACTGGGAAGGGGGAGAGAAATTTCATGCATGACATTATTTATATATATAAATTCACACCTGTGTGAAGAACAGGTTTATCAGCTAGTTGCATATAAGTACAAAGGAAAAAAAATTAAGAACTTCCTATAGTATTGATAAATCAAACCAAAATTACGGGATTATTTCAAATGTCTGACATTTATAATGCTTCACATAGTGTTTAATGTCCCCATTGGTAAGACATACTATTATACAATCTGCAATTTATGAAGTTGTAAAAAAAATTCAATTTTCATCACAGGAGACATATATATGAATCATATCTCGCATCCTTAATTACCCTTACTTGCATACTGAGTTTTCAGGAATTAAACTATTTTAAGGATTTGTGCAAAAAAAGAAACTAATTAAATCATGGATAAACAAATACTTACTTCTTAAGTAGACACTGAGATTTCAAAAAAAGATGGAAAAAAAACACTTTTACCAAAAGATAATTCTCTTCATTTATCTAAAACTTTCATATCAACTAATGTTCTATGTACACAGGCTTCAAGAAATAAACCTTTTTGCAAGTTTGATATGTACATAAAAAAAAAATAAGATAATTAGATATCAAATTAAATGTAATCATTTCTAAAAATTGTTACCCCTTTTGTAATGGTTTCACTCCCCTTAAGAATATTGTATTTTAATTTAAAGAAAGAAATGACATTAAATTTTATCAGCAAAGAATAATTATAAATAATTTAGAAATCGATAAGCTCTCGATAATCGATAATCGAAATTGTAAGCTCTTTTTAAATAAATGATATCAATGTTATTGGATAATCATACAATTTTGAAAAAGTAGTTTTAATTCTATACTGTCAACCATTCTTACGCAAAACTATATAATAAATAACTACTAAATTAATTAAGAACTAAGATAACTAAGAGCCATGCCTAAGTGTACCATGAACTATAAATAAAAAAAATGCTAGGATCCAACGGAACTAGGATAAATAAAAATGCCAGCTAACACTATTCGGAAGTAGACAATTACCTAATCAGGTAATGATCAAGCCTCTCTCAAACTCGCTTAACTGTGAGAAATGTCTTCTAGCACGTTTACC
Source organism: Trichonephila clavipes (assembly GCA_019973935.1). Taxonomy (NCBI): domain Eukaryota; kingdom Metazoa; phylum Arthropoda; class Arachnida; order Araneae; family Nephilidae; genus Trichonephila; species Trichonephila clavipes. The sequence continues at coordinate 136,339 of BMAU01000146.1, read as the reverse complement.
TGGCATGTTTCGCTTACCAAAGTCTTCCTACAACCGGCGGGTAATCGTCACGTTTATGAATCTTTTTGGACGATTGGTTTTTGGGCGTCTGGACTGTAACACAGTCCTCAATCCCTTGTCTGGATAGTTTTGATGTTGGGCTTGGCGAAAGTGGGGTTTTTCATTTTGCTTTGTGGCATGGCGGTGATTGGTTGGTCGATGGAATCTGGGAGGCGTGGCAAACGTGCTTCATCAGGATGGGAGATGTTCAAAGTTTTTTGGCATGGCTGAGCTTAGAGGCTGCTCTCTGATTGGATGCTGGTAAAGTGATAATTGACTCTGATTGGCAGCCCTCGGGCTATGTTTTAATAAATGGGAAGGAGCAAGTCCATTGGGGAGAGCCGGAGATGAATAATGACAAGAAATTTTAAAAGATAAATTTTAGCAAGTAGGGTGTGCAATATTAAATTGCACAAGGTTAAAAAATTACGGAGGATTGTAAGAATCAAGAAGTATTCTTCTTGGCCTTTTAGTATTGTCATTAGGAGTGTAAGGAATTAAGTATTGCATATTGACGTTATTGGTTGTATCTAAATTAGTAAAAAAGTTAATTGCAATATTCTGAATATGGGTTTTAAAACTATTAATTTTAAGATCATTGCGGATGTCGTCATTGCGCATGTATCTAGTTGCTTTGACGATCATACGAATGAGAGAATTCTGTAAGGTATCTAATTTATTGATATTAGTTTTAGCGGCATAACCCCAAACTGGACTTGCATATGCTAAGATGGGACGCATAACGGCTGTATAGAGAAGCACTTTGTTTTCTATACTTAAATGTGAGTTCCGGCCTATTAGGGGGTTTATGAATCTTCGAACTTGCGCTGGCTTATATAGCACCCTCTTCCTGATTGTTGCGCCACCTCGGCGTGTATGAGCATGCGTATTGGCACAAAACTTGGATCATTTGCATATCACATTACGCTGTACTTATTTGCAAAGTTTCGCGATTGTACTTAGCTTCCTTCTTGGGTCGCTATTTTCAATGTTCCTGAGTGTATAGCAAACTTCTTAGGATGTCCTTGTTACTACTATGACATTATCACTGACGAAACACTTTGTTGCTGTTACAAAGAATATTCAATAAAGCCTATTTATTACTTCTTGAAAGAGGAAAAATGTCATTAAAAACCGTATTTTCCTGTATATAATCCGCAGCGGCGTATTATCCGCAGAGCTCTTTTTTTCGAGTAAAAAAAAAAAAAAACATTGTATAATCCGCGGCAGTTTTGGCGGCGAATAATCTTGCTCCTTGAACGTCGACGGTCCTGGTAGGTGGAATATCAAATGATAATGGAACTTCGTCCATATTATATATATATATATATAAATCAAATCCTCTGTAAAATTATTTTCAACAATAATTTGCTTGCAAAATGTCAAAAAGTCGTCAGATTGTTTTCCCCAGTCATCAGGTAATTTCTGTCCGACCGTTGAACGACTAAATTGTTTCTCTTCATAAACCGGTAACACCACGTGGGCCCACCAGAGAAGTTAACAATATTCATTTCGCGTGCAATAACTCGGGCTTTCATTCTGATGCTAACTGTCGAGACAGCTTTCCCATCGTCCCTTTCTTTTAAAATCCATTTATTTATTTCTGCCTCTAATTCTGGCCAGTGAGGTTTTCCACGACGATCGGCCCTTTTACGTCTATCGCAATTATCGAAGTTAGTCTTGTTCCTTCTCCACAAACGAATATTCGATTCGTCAACGTTGAAAAATCTTGCAGCTTCTCGATTTCCGACTTCGTTAGCCTTCTCTACAGCGTTTAATTTGAAGTCTGCAGTATAGCTATCACGCTTACGCTTCATCATGATAAAAACTTTCAAACTCACCTCTAGTCAAGACAAAGTTGTAAATGACGCCAGCGACTTGTAACTGCTATTTCCTTCCGAGGAACCGAATTCGTTCTTGAAAGTAATTGGACAAACACTAATTATGGCCGTAATACGTCAGCCGAGTCGTGAAAGCGCCATCTATTATTTATTTTATAAAACATAAACAGCATTTTTAACTCTAGTAGTAACAGTAGTTTTAACTCTACGAGTAGATTTAAATGAAAAATTTTTTTTTATAAGCAGTCATTTTTAACATATATGAGCATATGCTTCCTTCAATTTAATTACTGATAAACTTTTCGTATTTTTGAAAAATTTCTCTCATAATACGCTTTGCATCTTTGCAATGCTCCAAAAGCAACTCCAGGCGGATTTTCTCTACACTGTAATCCGTGACAAATTATTTCAAACGATTTTATCACTTCATTATAACAAGGTTCAGAAATACAGTCCGACCCCTATTTAACGATTTTTTCAAGAGCTGAAATTTTTTTATTAACTTTTATCAGAAAAAAACTATTCAAAAAAAAAAGTTGGTTAAATAGAAAATGCACTGCGCCATTTGGAGATTATTTTATGAAGAAAATCATAAAATGTCTTTGGTTCGAAGAAAAACAGAGAAATTCGTAAAATGGGGGTCCGACTGTATATGCAATAAATCTTCCTTTTTGTTCTACTAATTGGTATTCCTCCTGTATAACAACCTTTGCAACTTTTTATATTGCAATCGAGGAATTTTGATCGATTGATCATTAATTTTTCCCTACAGCGATGAATATCATAATTTTGAACTATGTTTAAGTGGTGCGAGCGATATCTGAACTGCTAACATCACTCTCTGAATTTCAGCACCACGCCAACATCTCACGACAGATTACCTTGCATCAGCATATCTGCAAGGTGGGAAAACACCTATCTAGAGATTCTGTTTCGTTCGGTTACTGATTTTTTTAATACAACATAAAAAATTTCAATTACTAATTTTAAAAATTCTTCACAAGGCGCGTCCCAATTTTTACACATGTGAAAAAATGTTTGAATATGCAAAATGTAATGGAGTGAAAGTACACAGAAATTAACTTACGAGCTTTAAAATGTGATGTGTGGGGGAGATCTCGCGATCCTAAACAATTTGACCGCTGTATTATCCTGGAATAAATTTCAAAATGACTACAAAAATTAATCATTCATCATTTTAGCTCTTAGATCACTAAATATACAAACTTTCTTTTTTAAAAATCTCAATAGAGCTGACGTGTACAAAAATATCCGACTGATGGCGTTGGAATAACAGCCAGAGATGGAGATGTGTTTATATTACAGAGAATAAATACTTCCAGTTAACATTGACAGTTAAAAGTAGTAATACGGTGAAATGAAAATGCGGACAAAGACCTTGCGTCTCTCTGTTCTGTTTACAGAATGTCCAGGTACGGGGTTCTAAAGTTTCAGTTGGGCTAGGAAGGCGGGAAAGTATGGCGCTCTCAATTACAGTTAAGTAAGGAGTGTAGGGAACACCTGACCTTTAATTTTCATCTCAATTCACTTTCTTTTCCATTATAAATACAGGATTCTCCTAATCTAAACCTCCCTTTTACAGCAGAAAACTTTTTCCTTCGACTCACTCTATTTATTGCTGTATCCAATTATTTCTATTTCTATTAAATATATTTTCTTATCTAACGTTATCCTTAGTACTGATGTACATGATCAGATGTTCCGGTCAGGTGGTCAGTGTGACGCGAAATCCCCAGTGTTAAGTTCTCAAGCAACGACCCACTGAAGGGCTGAGTCGACCCAGGACTTGAACCCGAGAGATAGGCTACCACACGACGCCAGGGCTTCCATTAGTGTACCAGCGGGTTAAATTACAGTCAGACTCCGATTTAACAAATTCATCGGGACCAAAAATGTTGTTCGTTAATTCGGGGTTATTCATTATAATCGTCATTATATCGGGGTTATTCCAAACAAAATATAAATTTCTTGCGCTTTTCTTTTGGAAATTCTATAAGCAACTACACAAAAAATGTCCACATTTGGAAATTACACACATGTCTTAAAATATCCCTTGCGTTGTACATTGGGATCAGAGAAGAAAGGAATTTCATGTCCTACTCAAAGACTCGCACGATAAGTTACACTCATGGCTCATTTGCACCCGTCTTCACCCTTTCTTGGTCACAAAAAAGGTCTTTTCCGCTCCGGATAAATAGTTATGTTATTTGAAAAAACAAATCAACTTTCTCGATATAAACTAATAAAAAATGTTCCCAGCTACAGGAATAATCCATCCCATTGGGTTATTCACTAAATGGTGATGGTGAGTGGGTGCCTTCATTTTAAACGGGGAAAGAGAAAAGTTCCCTAAATTCGTTAAATAGGGGTTCGTAAAACTAGGCCCGACTTTATTTCGATCAAAAATGGATCTACTGTTATATAATTTTTAATGGTGGGACTAACAATGAAGTAAGAATAATTTCTCATGGGGTGAAACTGATGATGGCATGGGCGAGTGAGAATTCTCAGATTTATGATAGAATCATGTCGCACTGACCAGGATTTCGTCAATATTGAATATCGATGAAGTGACGAGGATGACATCTAAACTGTCAACCCATCGCCCGAGCTTCCATGCCACGCCAATTGGCGGGTGAGTGAGTGAACATTAACGTCGCACTGTTCAGCTACACGAGAGCTTTTGGAGACGGATCTCGCAAATTTGAACCACGGTCAAGTGACGAAGACGACATCTGGCACCTATCTCCTAACTACCACACCAACTGAAGGACGTTTGAGCTCTCGACAGATTTAACGTGCATCGCTTCCCTACACGGCGGGTCTCTAGTGGTATTGGCTCGAACTCATGACATGCCTGCCATGATCTGATACCTTGACCACTAGGCTACCTCAGCCCCACGTCTCTTGGGGGAATTTGAATCTTCAGGCTCCCTTCACACCAAACGACCCCGATTCATTCACCATTAAACTTGTCTAATAGACCTGGATTCGGCTTCGTAATTTCCCGCTCAAATAAGTCAAGATTCGCTTCCCGCATTCACACCAACCGAAACCGGTTCAATCTGCCGACATTCTGACTTACGCGTGATTCGGCAGGTCAGATTTTCTTCCGTGATTCACCAGCAGCCGGGAGCTGTCTTAAAGAAAAAGTGAATTTAAACAAAGAGTGTTGATTTTTATTGTTTTTTTATATTATTAGTGATTATATCACATAAAGTTTCCATTAAAGAAGCTAATTTTAGATATTTAAAGATTTTAATGTTCTTGCTAGGATTAGCATGAGTTTGTTTTTATGCCAATAGATGGCGCTTATATTTTTGTGTGGTATTTATTCATAGTATTCTTTTTCATTGTGTAAACTAACTTACTTGTGTAATACAGCCTACTCACCGAGTGAGTAGGCTGTATTTTATCCCGCTAATCCAGCGCAAATAACAAAATTAACTTTGCATGTATTATTTTATTCAATTTTAGAAATTTGAAAACTTTATTCTTTACTTTTTAATACTTTAAAGCAAAATGTGTTTTTTTGGGGGGGGAAGGGAGGGAATATTCTGAAGGATGTGTTTGAAATAGCTTCAGAGATCAATTTGAGAAGAATTTATTTAATTTTGGGAGAGAAAAAAATTTAAATATTTATAAGAATGCTAAAATAAAATAAAACACCGATATTGTCGATAATTTTAATTTCTTAAAAATATTCCATTTTATTACTACATAGATCTCAAATTTTGTTATATGAAACAAACAAAATGTAAATAGCATGTAAATTTTTTAATTCATTAATGTATTAGCAAACCATTTTTAGATACATAATCAAAAAAATAGTTATTATATGCTACAAAAGCTGTAGTACATAACAACATTTGAAGTGCTTTTAAAAACATTAGATATATTATTTGTAAAAGTAATTGTACATTATAATATATTTACAATACATATTTATTATTTGTTACTACTTTTAAGACTATAATTACACTTGATACTAACAGGCAAAATATAAAAAAAATAAAATAAAACCGTTCTTATATTTTTGTTTTATGTATTTCAACTTCAAAATAAATGAAAATACAGTTGTGAAATTAATAGCTTGAAACGTTAATCGTCTTAAAATATTAAAAACAGCGTCCATGTTCGACAGCAACTGATGGAAGAATGATTGACCTGGGGCGGTGTGAATTTCAGCTGTGTCAATTGATGCACGTTTAAAGTTAAATATTTCATTAGCATTTTTATTTTTCCTTTTCTTTTTGTTTCTGATTTTCTTTTTTTTTCATGTTTTGAAATTTTATATGTTTTTCTTTTAATTTTCTTTTCTTTTTAAGTGTAGTTTTTAAGAAGTTTTATATGCTTTGTTTGAATTTTTTTTCTTTTTAAGTGCAGTCAATTGGCTTCACTGGATAAAAATAATGCCTTGCGGGAAATCAAACTTAGGTTGTCATACTTGCAAGGCAAAAGTACTACAATGAGTGTAATTGCACATCAAACTGAGAAAGAATGGATATCAGCAAACAAGAAAAGCAGACAAAGAATGTCACAAACACAGGCTGAGGGTGCAGCTGAGCAACATGCAGACAGACTTGAGGATGCACATTTGCGAGCACATCATTCGTGTTTTACAACATCAGAAAGATGTTAACCAGAAATAGCACATCTGCATCAAACATGATTTTGTGGTGAGCAATCACACAATAACAGTCAACTTGCATCCCGGTACAACCCAGTGGAAGATTCTAGGTTCAGGCAGCATGTTCTCATTTACACAATGATGGAAGTGTATCCTTATTGCAATGTTCTAGATTTTAAGGGAGAAACCAAAGGAATGTTTTGTACCACTGAAAAAATTAAACTGCCTCAACTCGGAGAACAGAGCCATTACAAATTTTACTTGCTAGATATACTGCAGAATCAAAACATTTCCTGTATGACTTCAGAAAATACAATTCATGTTTCCAAGTGACATTGTTTGGATAAATGTGCATTTGTAACACACCTCTGATTTAATAAAAATATCCATAAGCATTGTAAAACTAACCCAATTCCCTCAATGAATCCAGAGTGGAGCCATTTAAAATTTATCTTCAAACTTGAGGTCGCCACTTTAAAAACAATGTAAATAAATTTAGGTTCATAACATGACATAAGGACAAAAATAAGCTGTAATAACTTCAAGCATTTGGTTAACAAATTATAAATATCAGTTTAGGAAAGTTTTTCGTATATATATTTATACATTTTTTTAAAAAAGATCATACGTGCAATGCAAATTATTTAACATACTGAAAATATGTCCTTTCTGTTAAACAAGACTGAGCCACAGCAACGCGTGGCAGGGTACAGCTAGTATATATATATATATATATATATATATATATATATATATATATATATATATATATATATCAATTATAATCTTAATGTTGTATGTAATTATAGTCTTAAAAGTAGTAACAGATAATAAATATGTATTGTGTAACTAAATAGAAACGCAATTACTTTTACAAATAATATATCTAATGTTTTTAATGTTAATCTTTATATTCTACAGCTTTTGTAGCATATAGCAACTAGTTTTATGATTATGTATCTAAAAATGGTTTTCTAATACATTAATGAATTAAAAATTTTACATTTTTGTTTTATGTAACAAAATTTGAGATCCATGTAGTAATAAAATGGAATATTTTTTAAAAATTAAAATTATCGACAATATTAGTGTTTTATTTTATTTTAGCATTCTTATAAATATTTAAATTTTTTTTTCTCCCAAAATTAAATAAATTCTTATCAAATTGATCTCTGAAGCTATTTCAAACATCCTTCAGAATATTCCCCCATCCCACACACACAAAAAAAAACAAACACATTTTGCTTTAAAGTATTATTAAGTAAAAAATAAAGGTATTCAAATTTTTAAATTTGAAAAATAAAACATGCAAAATTAATTTTATTATTTGCGCAAGATTATTAGGGATAAAATACAACCTACACACTCGGTGACAAGGACTAGAGTTAGTTTACACAATGAAAAAGAATACTATGAATGCCACACAAAAATATAAGCGCCATCTATTGGCATAAAAACAAACTCATGCTAACCCTAACAAGAACATTAAAATCTTTAAATATCTAAAATTAGCTTCTTTAATAGAAACTTTATGTGATATGATCACTAATAATATAAAAAAACAATAAAAATCAACACTCTTTGTTTAAATTCACTTTTTCTTTAAGACAGCTCCCGGCTGCTGGTGAATCACGGAAGAAAATCTGACCTGCCGAATCACGCGTAAGTCAGAATGTCGGCGGATTGAACCGGTTTCGGTTGGTGTGAATGCGGGAAGCGAATCTTGGCTTATTTGAGCGGGAAATTACGAAGCCGAATCCAGGTCTATTAGACAAGTTTGATGGTGAAGGAATCGAAGTCGTTTGGTGTGAAGGGATCCTAAGGAGTGCTAAATTTCGAGGCCCTTGCCACACAATGTTTTAATGTGCAAAATAAGTATGCTAACGATCTACAACTTTCTTTCCCACAATTTCGGCAAAAATCGTTTCAAGAAATCTGGGCCGTTTCAGAATTGTCTGTAACCCCTATTAAAAGGTTCAGGAGTCGACAATTATAGTCGCAACATACACATTCTTATGTTAAATTTTTCTCAACTTAATGCATCTTTCCCTACTCTAATGTATTCTCTTTTTTTAAAGGCACTTTAAAATCCATTCAAACCCGTAATTTTTAACTTTTAAAATTTAATATTTTAATGCAATTCTGGGCAAAGGTAAAGCCGATGCAAATCTCACCCAAAGTTCAATGATTGGAGGTGAAGTTTCCCTGCGGGAAACAGGAACTCCGTAACCATTCCACGTATAAAAGAATGTTTCGTAACATAGAAGTCAAACTGTCTCTTTTCACAAAGGCACAGGGATGCATAAACCTTTGCTAGGAGTGTTTTCTCGACAAGGGAATTGTAAATTAGAAAGCCATTCTGAGCTTTGTGCTGTGCTATGATGGCTCCATTCGGTTGTTGTCGACTCACCTTTCAATACAAGAATTCTCTAGAGGTGGCAGCTCCTTTAAAAAAATCTACAGAACCCATTCTTAGCTTGAGGTATCAAGAGGGGTCGGCAACCTATGGCATTCGTACCACACGTACAATTCTCAGTGGCACTCTGCACTACTCGACAAATTTGCCCATTTTTGAGTGGATGGGTATATTTGTAATGTACCATATTTGACAAACATTTTCAGAATTATGAACATTTACGGAATTTCGAAAAAATCTGAAGGATAACTAAAGATAATCTGACACAGAGCTACTTTGTAAATTATTGAGTGTCATGAAGAAATTGAATTGTTTGAAGAGGGAAAATGCATGTACTCTGCTTTTGTACACATGTCTAAGTTAAAAAAAAATCTTCCCTCGAGTGAAAAATATTTCGAGTCTGCAAAGAAACAACTGAATGCTCAAAATCGTGTCAAATTAAATATCACACCCCTGATGTTGCGATATGAAAGGCAAGCATTAGGTTCACTTTAAAAACTTTATGTATCTTTTTTAATTAACTATAATGAAGGGAAACACAGTAGGGCCTTTATATAGCGAAGTCGCTAAATCCCGGTAAAAAGTTCGCTACATGAAAAATTCGTTAAATAGAGGTCATCTTTTAATATACTTAAAAACCACACAAAACAAATTTTAAATTTATAAATACTATATATTAAAAAAGTAATTATTCATACCTTTTTTAAATTAACATATGTTTATTTTATATATCTTACCCATAAAAAAAAAACTGCAAGGAAAACAAGAAAAAAAAAATGTCGAAGAATTCACTGTATTTTCAATATTAAGAAAATAATTTTATACTAAAATTAATGAATTTTAAGGACATTTTTTATAATTTAAAGCTTACAAGAGTAATATAAAACATACATTATTTTATAATTGGAACACGGAACAACTCTACTAAGGGTGAAAGAGGATATCGAAGATGTTTCTAGTGAACTGGGGAATGGAAATTAAGGGTTGCACTTCGAGGATGAAACGTCCAGAACTCTATTGCTCTCGGCGAGTTAGGATCTAATAAAACCAGTTCAAGATTTATGACCACCATAAAATGTGTTACAGAGAGAATAACTTGAAATTTTTCCAGAAATACTTTTAAAATAGAAGAACAAAAATTGAATCACAAAAGAAAAAGTTCGTTCTATAGAAAATGCACTTCGCTATAGAGAGGTTATTTTACGAAGAAAATCATGAAGTGTTGAAGGTTCCAGGAAAGAGTTTGCAATATAGAGGTTCGACTGTACTTCTATTTTAGATTGTCTATTTCTTATTTTAATAAATACGTTTAATAATGCATAACATATATATACAATTTTAATTATTTTACTTTTGTTGAAGAAATAGTTATATATATTAAGGTGTTAAAAATATCTTTAAATGAAACAAAATTAATATATAACAAAACTGTAAATCTATGTTATTGGCCACTAACCTAACTCCCTAACCCTGCTAAATTCTCGCGGGAATCGAATGTTTTTAAAATGTTCCGTGTGGCACACTGACAGGACCGATCCTTGTGGGTGTCGGCCGCCCTTCTAGAGTATAGACACAAAAATAACTTCTTCCCTCTATTTTGTTTTTCTAATTGTAAATCAATCGAAAACGATTAATTTCCTCAAGAATGCAAACTGAATTTAAACAGTCCTGTGTCTTGGGTAACATTGGAAATTTTCGTGAAGCAAAAATCATTTTTGAGACGCTTTTGTTAAGGATCGATTCCGCCGTCATTACCGCTGATAAGCATTTGAAACCTTTTCTATTGCACCGACTCTGCCATGAATTTTTGGTGTGGCGTGGTAGTTAGGAGAGGGGGGTGCCAGCTCAGGTGTCACTTAACCATGGTTCAAAATGACGGCCCTGCACACTGAATCATATTGATAGAATGATTTGGCACGCCACATTGACACAAAAGTTGTAGACACCTGGTGTAGTATAATCGAATTTTTGTTGTTAGTCAACATAATTGATAGAACGTTTCTTATTCAGTTTTGAATTCCAAACTTTTGGAATTAATTGCAACCAATAAATTGAGTGACAATTGCCACTCGGAAAAAGTCGGCATTTTACAAGGCACGTGGAGTGATATTGAGTGAATATTAACGTCGCACTGTTCAGCTACACGAGGGCTTTTGGCGACGGACCACGTCATTTTGAGCCATAGTCAAGTGACGTGGACAACACCTGAGCTTGGACCCCCCTCTCCTAACTACCACAAAGCATCAACGGAAGGACATTTGAGCTCTCGACAGATTAAACGTGCATCGCTACCCTACACGGCGGGTCTTTAGTGGTACTGGGCTCGGACTCGTGTCAAGGCCAGCCACGATCCGATACCTTGATCACTCAGCTAACGCGGCCACACAAGGCACGTGAAGAGGCCAATGAAAGTAAACTTCAAACGGGCGTTCTGCATTGAGCCGGAATCTCAAAGACAACGGAAGTAAAGTGGTCATTTTCACGAGCTCGAGGTCGGAAGTGCCGCTGAAGACTCGCCGTGTAAGGATCTGCTGCACGTTAAATCTTGACAGTGGCGATCCAGCTCAGGTGCCGATCTCGTTACTTGACAGTGGCTCAAAATGACGAGGTTTGTCGCCAATAATCCTCATATTGCTTTGTACTGCGACATGTTTTCACTAATTTTTTACAGGGATCTTTTAAATAAAGAACCATCAAACTCTTTCGACACATTTCTGTTTTAATAAAGTTTACACAGATACAATTTACTAATCTTATATTTTTGTCTTGGAATTTCTCGAGAGACTTTCATTTTTCAAAAAAAGTCCCGCATAAATGTAGTGCATTAGCCAATTTTAAACTCGCTGTCCATCCAGACAGGAAATTCCAACAAATCCTCTAGTCAATCAATTTTTCACTTTCAAAGCTCTATTATCATTGCATTTAATGGAAAGTATCAAAAAGATGAGGCATTATGTTTAAATGTCTTCACATATCTAAATTTAGAATTTTTAAAATTAGTAATTTGGAAAATTTGGGCCATTTTATACCATTTCAGACAACATTTATTTGAAGGATAATATCTCGTATTATATATATATATATATATATATTGTAGACAATCAGTGACATAACGGAGAATATTAGGGCCTCCCAGCAAAGTCAGATTTTGGGTAGCAAGCCTTGATCTTATAAAGCTTATAAACCAAAGTGGTCTATATGGACCCCCCCAGGGGTCTATGACGACTTGCCAGGGGTCCACGTAAGCGAAAAAATAATTTGGGGGTCCATGATAGTGGCTCTCATTAAACAAGATTGTGACTTGAAATTTAAAAGAAAATTTAATCCAGTAGAAAACAAATTAGACTTATTTAACAGATTTATTTCCTCGATGTATCCAGTGGCCGCGGTAGCCGAGTGGTATAGGTATCGGACCGTGGCTTGCTTTGTCACGGGTTCGAGCCCAGTACCACTAAAGACCCGCCGTGTAGGGCAGCGATGCACGTTAAATCTGTCGAGAGCTGAAACGTCCTCCCGTTGGTGTGGTGTGGTAGTTAGGAGAGGGGGGTGCCAGCTCAGGTGTCGTCCACGTCACTTGACCATGGTTCAAAATTACGTGGTCCGTCGCCAAAAGCCCTCGTGTAGCTGAACAGTGCGACGTTAATATTCAATCAATCAATCAACCTCGATGTATCCAGGTCAATTTGCAGTCAGAAGGTGAGCATTAAAACAAGAAATATTTCAGCGTTTCTGTACAGAGCCAAGTTAAAGCAGCATAAAATTGGAGGTCGTGAATTTTCTCAATTTGTCACAGATAAATCAATGTCCAGCATTTAAAAGCCCTTTATTCAGATTTTGAAACGAGGTTTGAGAATGCATTGATTATAGTTTGTATTACCATAGTCACAGTTAACATATGGCAAATAAAAAACAAAATCATATTAAAATAGGAACTGATCGGCACAGGCACTAACAAAGATCTTAAAGTAAAGTTTAGAAACAGATGCAAGCAATTTTAGCTTTAAAAAGACATACCTGTAAATGAATATCGTGAAAAAGATTTTAATTGCTTTTCCTAGAGAGGAGTTTCAGCATGGCTGCCAATCTCCAAAACAAAAAAAAAGAAAGGGAAAAAAAAACTGGTAATTATACTAACAGAAGAAATTTAAGGTTAAACCTTAAAAGATTGATATAAAATGTTGAAAATTTGTTATTGAAGCACCAAACGCATTCCTTCCATTAAAACCATTTGTTAGTTGTTCAGTTTCTTTATGCATTAATTAAATTTTAATCTGATTAATTAACACTTGCTTCTAAGTTTTAAATATATCTGAATCAAGTAGTCAGCTGTCAGAGACATTTAAGTTGATAAATTTGTAAAAATTCAATACTAAGTATGCAAGGGTCTACCCAAACCAAAAAACATGGCAAGGGGGTCTATGAAGCAAAAATGTTTGGGAACCTCTGTTATAAAGGATTGCAAAGCCATAGCATGTCTTTGCCCCCCTCCCTCCCACAATGCGGGGGTGTACGTTACGCCACTGTAGACGATTCATAATATTTTTATTTCTTTAAAAATAGGCATAGAAAAGTTTTTCGCGAGGTTTGCATTTAGAGCAGGATATGAATTACCTATGAGCATAGTTGTAAATTTATCACGCTTTAATAATTTAATGCAGTATTTGCAAGAGGATTTTCTCATATTTTAAGAGAGCTTTTTGTCATAAAAGATTGTAGTCTTTAAAGTTTAAATTTATAAATGTACTTTTATATAAATTAAATACTTACATTAATTTCTTGGATAAAAAGTGCTAAAAAACCCCCGTTTTTACGTTCTAATCATTTGCAGAGACACATTTGAACCTATTTTAAGCCTGTGTTGTGACCTACAATACTCTTCAGTATATTTATAAAAAAATTTAGAAGCGTGTCACTTTCTCCCTTTTCAAATATTTTGACTTGAAGTAAACTTCTCATACCAATTGTTTGTCTTCGATTTTTACGATGTGCGTTTTTTTTAAAAGCCTTAGTTTGTTTTTATGAGTATTAGAATGATATTTGACACAAATTATTCATAGGATCTGGCCATCATTATTAATTTTTTACTCTGTGTTCCATTTCATTCGTTAAGGTTTAATTTTTTTTGTTAGGAATATTAAATTTATTTACCAAGATCCGAAACTTTATAGAAAATTTTGTACACCAAACGAATAACGAAAAAACCTTTTGTAACAGACAATTAAATTCAAAAGTTAAATTTGTATGGAATTAAAGAAATTTTCTGGAAAGGAAATAGAAATCAATTTTAATAAAGGACGAAGCGTGCCTTGATGAAATTAGTAAATTGTACACACCTGAAGAATTTTGAGAATAAAATTCTTAACAATTTTTTCGGATGTAACATGAAAGCAAGAATAGTAGTCTTTAAATTAATAAGAATATGAATATCAAAAAGTCTTAGAATTAATGAGTCTGTTTCCTATTCTTCTTATACAAGAATCTATCATAATTTTTACAATTTAAAAGTCACTAATTTGAATCTTGAAAGTTTAAACATTAAAATATTCGTATCATTATTATTTGTTTCCAGAAATCAAGAAAAAAAGGAACTGGAAGAAAAGAATTGTTAGCTTTTACGTGAAAGGAAGAAATCCCTTATGTATAACTTTTTGAAAATTTCTTACATAATTATATTTTATTGCAGACGATAAACATTTCATGGAAGAAAGTTCTATTTTTTAGTTATATACCAAACAAACATTTGTTCTACATACAATTTTTATTATTTGTTTATGAATAAAACGAAAGCATTTCATAAAATGCAAGTTCGGTAAAACCATGCACATTTTTTTAATTCGATCTACGAAAAAATTTGAAATATTCATAGCTATAAAAACGTTTTCAAAGACACAATTGAAAATTTTAAAAACTGCAAGATGCATTTTTTTTTATTTTTAGGTATATTCGACGTATAACGCCCGCCTTTTTACGAAAAAGTCTGAAATGTTAGTATACAATACTCATGTGTGTTTTTAAATCATTTATATTCGAGACAAACTTTCCCAGACTTTTGAAAAAAAAAAAATAGTATAATTCTAAAACTACAACACATATTTTTAATTCATAAGGAATGCCATTTCTTTTAAGTAAGCAGTATTTCGATTTGTGTAGAAGTAAATTTTTTTTTATGCTCACAACTCTTTTGTTATTTTTACAGCTATCGTTTTTAAACCTGGCGTATAACACGGACCCTCAAATTTTGATCTTATTTCTTGTGCAAAAGTTCGCGTTATACGCCGGATTTTTCGATAACATGAAGAGCGTTAAAAACACTAAGCTCTTTCCTCAACGAAAATTAAAAAAATATTTTGATTTTTAACAGCATATTTTTTTTAAAAAAAAATTAAGAAAATTTAAATATTCTTACCT
This sequence comes from Trichonephila clavipes, assembly GCA_019973935.1. Classification (NCBI taxonomy): domain Eukaryota; kingdom Metazoa; phylum Arthropoda; class Arachnida; order Araneae; family Nephilidae; genus Trichonephila; species Trichonephila clavipes. Next base: position 120,984 of record BMAU01000146.1, on the reverse strand, counting down.
GCCAAACCAATCGCACTCGTCACTAATCCGGCGGGGAAAGTTCGATGGCACTGCCAAACAGAACACGAACAAGCAACTGAAAAACAATTCGATCACGAAAGGTCGATGTCTTCCACCACGAACACAGTAAAGTTCCATCAGATCAGGCGCAAACCTTCCGTTTTCTTAAACATCAGTTCTTCGAATCAAATCATTTATATCCTGTTGAAACTAAATTTTACTTATTGCTTTAATACTTCCACCACAGACTTCAGTTACTCGCAGCCGTACTCAAAAAGCTCATTCTATGATAATAATAAGTAAGTAAGCATATAAGTTCGAGCGCACATTCCATAACAGGCGGCATGTTTGTTGTTGCTTCGCCAGTTTTCTTGTTCTTTTCCTTTTTTTTTCAAGCACGTTCATTGGTCGATGGGTTGGGGCTGTAAGTTTGCCCACTAGTAGGGGTGAGGTTCCGGCTTTTTCGTCGTGCCTTCTGGGAAGGGGGAAGGGCGAGAAGGCCTCTTTTGGAAGAAAATAAGAGGTAAAAAAAAAAGAAAGAAAAAGAAACGCATTTAAAAAGGAAAGCGATTAGATACGAGGACACGTTTTATTGTTACACTTTTGTTTACCGATAGCGGGCAGCTCTCTTTGCTTCAACACCTGAAGTAGATGATACTGTGTAACTGTTAATTATTTGATAACCTACAGGGTGGAAAAAAATTATTTTTTCTAGGAACATCACTCGGGGCTGCGAGACGAAGTTTATTTTAGTTACTATTTATGTTCACGATATATAAAGCGAGTAGATCTATTTATAATACCTTTATTTAATTGTAAAATAATTTATGTGAACTCAAACTAGTATCGTACATAAATAAACTTATTTGGTGTGAGTACGTAAATTAAATAGTTAAATTCGCATTAGATTATTATAATTCTGTAAGCAACAGTAAAATATTTGTATTAAAACAAAAATATATATTTTTTTTTACTTGTAATAAATTTCAAACGGTTCTATAGAAGGAACAAGAAAAATTGTAGCAATGAAAAGGGAATATTAATTCCATAATAAAACTTGATTCGTGACTAGTTTTTTTTTTTTTTTCAAAAAATGTTTCTCTTGCAATAATAATAAATAAATATGACATTTTTTTCCAAAATAGAGGTTTGCAAGCTCTTTGACGCCCTCTCCTGCCCCTTTGGCTCTCCCATTGCCTTTGCATATTGTTGACATCTTACGGTGGAACAAATAATCACATAGTTAATGCACATAAACAAAACATAGGGTTTTGCCTTTAATACAAAATATGTTTATTGAACTTCAAAATATAGAGAAGAATCGGGTATTATGGAATACCATATTTACATTTCAAAAAATAACTTAACTGGTTTCTGATAAAAAAAAATAATAAATCTCCAAAATACTATCATCATGAATATATACTACAAACAATTGTAAGAAATTAGCACTTGTCCAAAGAAATAATATTTATTTTGTTATTACAAAAAATTATGTTGAAGAAAAATGATAATGTGGAGGGTATCATGGAATAGTCGAGTAATATGGAATAGGAGGTTTAAACAATGGGAAAACTAACAAAGACTTTATAAAAAAAAAAAAACGACGCACCAAGAAAGAGTTGCCGAATCAAATTTCGAAAACAAAGACATTTGTAGCAACACAGGCGAATGATTAAAATTTGGTGTCCAAACAAAAAATGAATAGTGGGAGCTACAGCGCATCGGAACTGCGCACTCAGCAAGTGTCTATAAGAAGCGATTCTCAGTCTGATGCTCCAAATTTCTGTTGCATCGCGATTTATGATATCTTTCAACGATTGAAAAAATGCCTCGTCGCAGGATTCGAGCTCATTACAAGCAACTGTCAAGAGTTTGAAAGAGGTCGTATCATTGGATTGAAAGAGGCAGGTGGGACAAATTGGAGAATCGCTCGTCATATGGGTCTTAGCGATACAGCCATTAGAAGATGCTGGCAAGAATGGGTGAACAATTGCAGATTTCAGCGTCATGATGGTAGCGGTCGACCTAGGGCTCAAGCAGATAGGGAGGACAGATTGATTGTCAAATCAGCTGTCACAGCCCCTAATTCACTGTTATCATCCATCAGACGTGCGGCCCGCATACGTGTGCCAACCATGACCATTCACAGATGACTGATAGAGCGAAATTTACGCGTGAACCGACCGCTACGCTGTCTACCCTTTACGCCTGTACACTGTCGCGCCAGATTACAGTGGTGCTTGGATCGATCAGGTTGGAATCATGATGATTGGGGACGTATAGAGTTTAGCGACAAATCCCGCTTCTAACTATGTCTGGACGATTATCGAAGACGTGTCTGGAGACGTCTAGGACAGCATGATGATACTTCTTTCACTATTGCAAGCCACACAGGCTCTCAACCAGAAGTTATCGTCTAGAGTGTCATTTCTTTAGACAGTCGGACCCCTTTCGTCGTCATTAGAGGCAACTTGAAGCACAGCGATACGTCGATGACACTCTGAGAACTGTTTTGTTGCCGTTCTTTTAGCAGCAACCTGACCTTATTTTTCATCAAGATATCTCCTGATCACACAGTCACGTGCTGCTATGAACTGTCTTACAGCTTGTCAAACATATCTTTGGTCAGCCAGATCACCAGATCTCTCTCCAATCGATATGATGGGAAGGCGACTGCATCTAACAGGGAATGTTCATGACCTGTCCCGACAATTGGAAAAAATTTGTCAAGAAATACCGCAAGAGACCACCAGGATGCTTTATTATTCTATTGCACGGCGTGTGACATCTTGCATCCAGGCTAGAGGTAGGTCAACACCTTATTGAGCTCGTTACTTTGTAACTATGTAACTCTAAAATAAATCATTCAATTTTTGTGAAACTTTAATCATTTTCTATTCTGTGCATAATCTTTTTACCTACTAATTTTTGTCTCTATCGGACAACTCGTTCTTGGTGCGTCGTTTTTTTTTGTTGTTGTTATAGAGTGTAGTTATTTTTAGCTATAAAAGCCAGCTTTTTAAAAGTACGTGGAAGTCATTTCTGTTTCGAGCCCATTTACAAAATTCACAAATAAATTTTTCTCTACTCCAGTACAATCAAGGTGAGCCCACAGAAGCATTGAATCCAAATTTCCCATCTTTAGTCTTCGAAGAATTTTTCGTTACATTACGCTTCCTTATTTTCCGGATCTTTAGAAGATAGCATGAATTCTACTACGAATGATACACCAGAATAGAATGATTCATTGTTGCACGTCGTTATTGTATAATGCCCAACACGTCATCTTGGAAAATGAACCTTTAAACTGAACGACGAAAACGTCAGCTGAAAAAATGATACTCCCCCACACACAAACTACAATTCTTTTAGTGTACATTATGCTTTACTTTAATATTCAAGTCACATGTGTACTAGTAGGTTGGCATGTTTGAAAATTTACCTGCAAAAGCTTTTGAAAAATCACAAAATATTCTGTAGCGAGTGATGTGGCAACAACAAGTCGTCAACTCTTACTGCAATGAATCATGAGAGTTTTTCTTCAAGGATTACCCATGCATTAGCAGCTACAAACAGAGCCAAAACTTCGGTATTCCATAACACTCGATTATCATCTGCTTTTTTTCCCCCCACGCTACTCTTTCTGTTGTGGGAAATGAATCCGGAGGGCCACGACCCTCGTATCTGTAGCCGAGTAACATGACCACTAGGTTGCGTGGTAGTTGCGGACACATAACATTTCGTGGTTTGAACGGACACATCCTCCCCCTATGTCAATCGAATAATACATCGTTGTTTTATTGCAATTTAAAGTTCTATACCTCTAAAAAAAACACCCTTTATTTGCACCCACTATTGTTGCCTTTAGGGTAAAACCGGTGTTTGGGTTGCTCGTCAGTACTAGCTGTATGAGCCCATACAGCCCACCTCTTTTCGTGTACATTTTTGGGACTATCAAGAATTGCATTCCCATAAAAAGTTGTTAATCTATTAATGACAACATCTGTGAGGCGGCCATTCCCACCAATTGTTTTGCGATCGGTCAATTTTTTCTTGCCAATAGATCAGTGCTTCTCAAACTTTCAATACTGGCGCCCCCCTTTTCAATCACAATTTTTATCGCGCCCCCCTTATACATTAATAATGTACTGAATGTAATAATAATGCACTTTGACGCTAAAGCTACTATACGAGATCTTAATTATAAACCATACAAATTAATAGCATAAGTATTACAGTTTGTGTGTATACTACTTTTTTGCAAAATAAATAAATTAAATAAGACAGTGCTTCTCAAACTTTCACTACTGGTGACCCAATTTTCAATCATAATTTTCATCGCCACCCCCCTCCCTCAATAATAATGTACTGAATGCAATAATAATGCACTTTGAGTATTAAATTTTGTATACGTTACTTTTATATAATATATATTTTAAGCAAATTACTTTTAAGTAATAATTATAATGTTATGTTATTTTTCCTTTCTCATTTTTTAAATTGGGACAGATTGCAAAATGACATTTAATTAAAAATTTATTTTGTCCATCATGCATTTCTAAAAGTACAAATGTCATTAGAACAAGTAATATAAAAAATAAATTTTAAGTCAATTCTTACTTAGGCCAACAAAGAAAAACTTATTTTAGTTACTTTCTATTAAATAGTTTCAATTAATACAAATATGTAATACATATGACAGAATCACAATGTTAAGCGACAAAAAGAAAGCGATTTTCCTTGCAATTTTTCCTTTTCTTTTCTATATATGGGGTATTGAATATTCTTTTTCGTTACTATTTATTCATTAATTAAATTTAATTAGTGTAAGAAAATAGTAAAGTAAAGAAGAAATCACACACATTCTTAGAAATTAGGCCATCTCGGATGGAATTCGAACTACCGTCCTTAAGATTAGAAGCCCAGCACGCGCGCTATCCATTGCGTTACAGGGGACAGCACGAAAAGTTTTCCTTTCTATAAATGCTTTTGGACTATAATTTTTGTTTGTTACTATTTATTCATTTTTTTAATTTAATTAATGAATTAAAATTTGAAAGAACTGTATTAACATGAAGTGTCACCCACTACAAGTTTTAAAAAATGTATTTGAACTTGAATGAATGAATAGAAAGTATTTTATCAACGATTGAAAATTTGAACAAGATATATATGTGGGAGACAACAAGGGGTCCAAGACGTTGGTCTATCTTCTATTTTATTTTAACATTAAACAAAAATTAATTAAAAAGGTAGATATTACAGATAAGTTTGACGATCATATTCAGAAGGTAACGCCTGCTCGCGCACCTCTCGCGTTCTCCTTTCTCTCTCTCTAATTCTAAGTTTTTTTTCAAGAGTCTCTGCTTTTTTCAGTTTCAGTTCTGCTTTTACTTTGATGCGCCTGCGCGCGAAGACTGTTTGGTTTTGGCTGCATGCCACAACGGCCATTCTGACCGTACGCTGTCCGCAGCGGTATTTCCATGAAGACCAGAGGAGAATCTGAAACATACAAAAAAAAAAAAAACGGAACAGACAAGGACTATACGACAAATATATAGAGATTAAACATATCATAATTTTTCTGAACTAGACAGTTTCTCCATCATGTGAAGGCACCTCTTCGACATCCGGAAGGTTCCACAGGAAAACATTGTGTTTCACCGGCATGAGAACGTCTTTTTTAATGAGTTGATCTTTGGTTGAACGCATCGATATTTTCCTCTGTAGAGTTCTGGACGTCTGTTCAAAACGATTTCTCTTTTTCCTTCGTTTCCACTGCCAGGGCTGGAAAATTTTCCGGAGCAACACAAACCGTCGATGTTCACTCTTCATAGGTAAAGGGTTAGGTGAGCGGGAGATAAATTCCACGGAACTCGTTTTCATGGCACCATTGGCTTTCTTACACAATACTATATCAGAACATTTTTCTCTTACAATACTCAATTTTAACTTAGTACTCTTAATTTTATTACACTTATAATCCTTAATTAGAGAACTCGAATCATTCCTAGTATTAAAGTTTTTAACATGTGATAAATCATAACTAGAGTTTTCTATCACATTTGAAACAGAAACATTTGGAAAAGAAACACCACAATCTGCACTCAAAGAGGATTCTCTTTCACTTAATAAAACATCGCTCTTTGTGTGACCTAGTTTCTCTATTTCAGAATATACACTGGGATGTATAATAAATTCTTCGGTCAAGGTCGGTGATATTGCCGTTCCAACACTTAAGCTAGTAGAGTGTTGATTAAGAGAAATATTTATGGGTTTAACTTCTACCATACGCTTTTCGCCAAAACATGAGCTTAATGTTATGATTTCTTCGGAAGGTGTTTGTACTCTAATTAGTGAGGAATTTAAAACTGGGATCTGGCAACCTGAATCAATCAATGCTGTTACGGGCTGATTTTCCACAAAAATGTTTACGTATCGAAGATTTGCGCATTCATCGCTATTTTGTTTTTCGCTCTCGATTTTCAAAGTATTCACGTTTATTTTATTATGGATGTGATCATTAGATTCTTTAGGTTTAAAACGCTTCTTACAGTCTCTTGCGTAATGAGATGAATCACCGCATATATAGCAATTTTTATTTTCTCTTTCAAGATATTGGGGATAGTTCTCTTTAATCTTTGGTTTAAAGTTTTGTGATCTATTTTTAAAGGGGTCTTGGGTATATCCATAAGTAATAGGAATTTCTTTACGTGATCCGCTTCTAGATGAAATATAAATATCACACTCTTTAGCTAAATCGATAGGTCTAAACCAATCTTCTGCTTCTCGAATGCCAATATGAGTTGCAGTTTCCTTATTTAAAGTTTCAAATAATTTATCAGAAATTATAAGATCACATAGAGATTCAAAGGAATTAACTTTTCTTAACGAACAATAATATTGGAAGTTTGCCGTCAATCTTGCAGCAAATTGGATGTATGTCTCGCTTGATGATTTTACAGCATTTTTAAATGAGTTTAAACACTCGCGAGGGGTTAATTGGAATTCTCTGAGTACTATAGATTTTAGTTTTTCATAGTCATTTAATTCCTCTTCTTTAATGTACAGTAAGACGTTATGAGCTCTTTCGCCCAGAAGATTTATTAAAATTTCAGATTTATATTCGTCATTTATTTTCTTGGTTAAAAATGCGCGTTCTAATGATTGGAAGAACAGATTAAAATTTTCAGATCTGGTGGGAACAGGAAGAGATAAAGTTTTTATACTTTTTATCATATTTTCTATGTTAGTTTCGAACTGTTTATCTTCGACTTTAGCTGCAGGATTTAAACTTAATGCTTTATTTTTAGCCAATTGTAGTTCGATTTCTTTTTCTAATTTTGCTAACTGAAGTTTCGCGAGCTCAATTTTTTTGTTCTGAAGTTACCTCTCTTTCGTTTTGCGATACTCTCTCATCTATACAGTTTTGAATTAAAGTTTTAACGAAATCTGGATCACTTTCAAATGTACTACTGTTCTCAATTTTAGTCTTTAGTTTAACTATAGTGTCAGTACTTTCGACAATACCGTCTAGCTCTTCAACTACTCTTATGAGATCCTCTTTAAGAGCGTTTTTATACATTTTATAAAAATTTGGAAAGGTCCTACCTTTTTTTTTTTTTTTTTTTTGGCTCCCTTGTTGCTCGCACGTACGATGTATCCAATAAAAACGTTGATTCCACTGATTTCACCTCTTCGCAGGTAATATAGTTGAAATTGTAGTTCCGGCCTCTACACAGGCGGATTATTCACACTGAATTAGTTCCAACCTCTACACAGGCGGGATTTTCGTCGATGGGTTTTCCAACCTCTACACAGGCGGAATATTTGTCGATGGTTCGTTGCAAAATACCTCTACACAGGTTATTTTGTTATTTGTTCCGACCTCTACACAGGCGGAATGAAGTTGAAAAATCCAACCTCTACACAGGTTGAACGAAGTTTCCGAAAAATGGCGGAGCGTCTCCTTCACGGACGCTGTTGTTCATTGTCCAGACTTTGGTTCAAAATCGAAATTTTGTCGATCCCGGCCGAGCCCCCATAATTTGTGGGAGACAACAAGGGGTCCAAGACGTTGGTCTATCTTCTATTTTATTTTAACATTAAACAAAAATTAATTAAAAAGGTAGATATTACAGATAAGTTTGACGATCATATTCAGAAGGTAACGCCTGCTCGCGCACCTCTCGCGTTCTCCTTTCTCTCTCTCTAATTCTAAGTTTTTTTTCAAGAGTCTCTGCTTTTTTCAGTTTCAGTTCTGCTTTTACTTTGATGCGCCTGCGCGCGAAGACTGTTTGGTTTTGGCTGCATGCCACATATATGAGAGTGAACTTATAGTAGAAATTGAAAAATAGTCTACTTTATGTTGCGCTCTCTCATATCCATCACATCTGGCATTCTCGCAAGCGTCTGCGTGAGTCTGGCCAAACTATCGGACGTCTGCGCAAGACATGTAATAATGCTGTACCTCGTACAATTCCAATCAGTCTTGGTCCATTCGATGCTTCTATAGCTACCAAATCTATCTTGAATGTACATTTTATAATCTGCGCGTTAGTTGTAATTCACACTATTAAGTATTACTGCAGAAAATTGGAACAAAAAAAATCATGGATAAATTTTTAAGTCATAAGCGAACATTCGACGATAATAAAGCATCAACAAGTGCACAGACGAGCATAGTTCCAAAAATTAAATCAAGGAAATATTCTCAAGAATACTTGAATTTTGGGTTTACCATTACTGAAGTAAATGGAGAAGAAAAGCCCCTGTGTGTTATTTGCTCAAAAATATTGGCAGCAGACAGTATGAAACCTAATAAACTTAAAAGACATTTCGAAACGCTTCATGGTGAGTACATTAACAAACCACGAGAGTTCTTTGAATCAAAATTAAAATCATACGGAAAACAAAAAAACATTTTTTAAAAAAACTTTGTCAGTGAATGAAAAAGCTTTACTTACTTCTTACAAAGTATCATATAAAATAGTCAGATGTAAAAAGCCTCACACTATTGCCGAAGAGCTTATTTTGCCTGCAGCAATTGAGATTGTAGAAACTATGTTTGGAGACAATTTTGCCAAAGAGTTGCAGTCCATACCCTTATCAAATGATACTGTTTCCCGTCGAATTGATGATATCGCTGAAGATGTAGAGCAACAGCTTTTCGGTAAGTTGCGTGATAAATTGTTTTCAATTCAGCTTGACGAGGCAACAGATAGCAATAAAGATGCTCATTTCATTCCGTATGTTCGATTTTGGGATGGTATGTCAGCGGTAAAAGAACTACTTTTTTGTAAACCAATAAAACTTAAAGCAACAACAATGGCATTATTTGATATTTTAAATAATTTTATAAACGAGGCAAATATAGAGTGGAAAAATTGTGTCGGAATATGCACCGATGGTGCTCGTATAATGTCAGGAAGATTTAAAAGTATACAAGCACTTGTGAAACAAAAAACTCCACTGTGCATCTGGACACATTGTATGATCCACAGAGAAGCTCTGGCTTCCAAAGAAATTAGTCCTGGCCTGAATATTGTGCTAATGACAGTTGTGACTGTAGTAAATTACATAAAAATGAGACCCCCCTAAAATTAAGAATCTTTTCTGGACTTTGCAAAGACATGGGCACAGTGAATTCATCGTTGCTATTTTATTGTGAAGCAAGATGGTTATCACGCGGGAAATTTTTACAACGTGTTTATGAATTAAGAAATGAAATTACCATTTTTCTAGAAGAGGAAAACCTACCGGAAGCTGAGAAATTTCGAGATGGTTTATTTCTGATGAAGTTGAGCTACTTAGTCGATATATTTGAGAAATTAAATATATTGAATCTTCAACTTCAAGGATCAAATGTACATATGTTTGACACTCGTGATAAAATTAATGCTTTTTGTAGAAAATTACAATTATGGAGCCGAAATTTAAAGCAAAACAACCTAGAAATGCTTGAAAATGCGGATAAATGTGTAAAAACTTACAAAACTGAAGAACAACATGTGGAAGTTGTTTATAAAACTATTGAATATCATTTAGCTATGTTAGCAAAAATTTTAAAAATATTTTTTGCTTAGGACAACTTGATAGCAAGTTACGAATGGGTGAAAGATCCATTTCAAAATACCCCAGAAGGATTCTCCACTACCGAAGAAGAAAGTTTCATAGATTTCACATCTAGTGGCGAAATTAAAAGACAATTTTGTAATAAAACTCTCTTCAATTTTGGGCAGAAGTAGATGATGAATTTTCTGAACTGAAAACAAAAGCATTTCGTATACTTTTACCGTTTTCAACATCGTACCTTTGTGAAACCGGATTTTCTGCGGTGGCTGCTTTGAAGACAAAATATAGATCTCAGCTAAATATAGAAAAAGAACTCAGAGTGTCAATATCTAATATTAAGCCTTCATTTGAAAACCTTTGCTCTGCAAGACAAGCCCATGGAAGTCACTAATAATAATTAAACTTGCTCTTAAGGGGACTTGGCACCCTTTGAGCAAACTTCTTTATTTACGTATTTAAAAATTATATTTTAACATTTTATACAATGTTTCTATTCAAGAAAATGTTACCAGATGAAAATTTTCATATATTATTCACACAATTTTAAAAATTTAAATTTTTTGAAGAAAATTGGGAAAATTTTAAAATCCTACTCCTTTTGAAAAAATTAATTTTTTGACATGAAATTTTTTATAATATTCTTATGGGTGTTCTTAACTTTAGGGATCGATTTTAGAATAATTTCATTCGTTTTCGAGAAAAAAAATAAAATGTTGATATACAAGCTAAAAATCAACGAAAAAGCCAACATGTCTTACATTTTATTTTTTTTTAAAAAAAAGTATTCAGTTTATAGCAAAATGGATCCCTAATTTTATTACATGCTTTATTTTTAACACGCTGGAAAAAAATTGAAGTGATTGGTAAATAATTGTCGAAGGAGTAGCATTTTGAATGCACTAAGGTTTCGAAAAACACAAACTGAGAAAAACCACTTTAAAGTTTATAATTCGGAAAAAAAAATATTATAAGCTTAATTAAACTTAAATTACCACTTTAAGATATTACTTATACGTTTTTCTTTAAAATAATTGCATTTTCATATGTTTTCAACCCACACATTTTTATAAATGATCAACTTTTAGAGAGTACTAATTGCGCAAAAAAACTCAAGAAAACTTCAAAAAATTTTTTTTTTTTCTGTCACGACAGAAATTTTAGCTGTTTTTCTTATAATATTAAAGTATTACATTTGTATGAAAAATATATCAGGAATAAGAACTGAAATTATAAAATTATTAATATAAAATGCCTTAATTTAAAAATTTTACATGCACACATTTCACAAGGAAGAAAAATTACATTATTGTATTGCCTCGGAAATATTCTGCTTTTAATACTACACATTCTTTTTTATAGTTATTATTTCTATTTATAAAATAGATTTTTACTATCATAACGCATTTTTTAGCTTTTTTTTCTAAAAAGGGGGTGTGGCTGAATTGCCTAATTTGTTTTCAAATGAAGTTTTATTCAACTTCTAACTTTCCGACATGCACAAGTGATATATCAATCGAAAGATAATAATGCAAAGAATAAGATTAAATGAAAATAAAAAAAAAAACGATAGGTTTGTGATTTTTAGGGTACCAAGTCGCCTTAAATTAGTATTAATAAATTAGTTATAAAATACATTGTGCAGTACTGATACATTTATAAGTAGACTGGCTGAAGTACCCGTTCTGCGATTATTTTTTAAAAAATAATGCATTATTCTTGATATAATAGCTTAATTGTAAGAAGAGTAAAACCAAGTGCACAACAATGCATACAAAAATATAAAATGATTTTAGAATTAATATTAAATAAGGAAAACGCATGAAAAATTCCAATGAAGAATAATTGTGTTATTTTTAATATTTAAAGCGAGAAACCTTCAAAATGTTTTAACCCGGAAGCAGGCGCCCACTCCACACTAACCTTAATAGTCGCGCGATCACTTCACCAAGTCACCCCAATCCTTTTTTTTATAATTATTTTTTTCTGTGCTCGATAAAAATCACAATTGCAGCGAATAATTTAACTAAGAGAAAATGTACTTACCTACTTTAAAGGACTTTTTAATTTTTCTTTGATGATTTGAGAAAAAATCCAATAAAACTAATGAAACCGTTCCAAATGTGCGTGACCTTAATAAAGAACATAAATCACAGACACTTTTCACTAACAATACAAGAACGTTATTTGCAATCAAAACTGTCATATTTTGCTCACGTTATTGTAATTTTTCTATTCTTTGATGATCTACAAATAGCATCTGTAACCTTTTCTTGCTTGTGTCTTTTTGACAAGGCGGAAGTGTTACATTTATGGCTTCTTAGTTTTCTTGATATCTTAATTTTCTTGATAGAGTTCTTTAGGCAGCATTTGAAAATTACAATTCAACTCAAACGTTTCATGTCTATCACTTTTGTCATATTTACTTTCGCTATCACGATTAATATGCATTATTTCATCAGGTTCTTCAATTGCTTGATCAGTTTCATCTTCCTTCAATACAGAGATCACAGATGCCCATTTTTTTATATTCTGCTCATTTACATTTATAAACCATAATAAGTTGTACAACACAGCAATTAAAACCACAAAGTTAATCGTAGGGGAAAGTATAGCATATTCATAGAAAATATTTCTAAACAAAAGTGGTCGTGAAGGGAACTCGATCAAAACAAGTACCTTGATTGTAAAAAACCGTTTGCCACTCTCAAAAAAGAGGCATAAATGTGACAAATTCATTTTAGTTTCCATTAAGACTGTCATATCGGAGGATACTGTCAAGAAATTGTTAACGAATAAACAGTTTTACCAGAATTTGGAGTGATTCAGCGCCTCATGCGACCGCTCCCATGAAAAAAATGTATTCGATACAAAAACATCGATGTCAGTTATAAAAAAATAATTATGTAAAACGTTTTTTATAATGCAATTTCAGATTACTCATAAAATACATCTTGGCCAATTAATCCTTCAAAGTGCTCAATATGCTTATCCATACATCATAAAACTCATTTACGTGGGAGGAAAAGCAACAGAAAAATATTATTTACAACTTTCCCAAAGGAAAAGTAGACGGAGTTAAGCATACCAGTAAGTTTGAAGGTCAAAGAGATGATAAACAAAAGTACTATTCTAGAGGTTACAAGAAACGTAGTAAAAATCTCTCATCGCGGGATTACAGCAAAGAAAACAAAATATCTTTTTTTATTTGGATTTGGGATCAAAGATAGCTAATGAGCGTTTGAAGTGGAATCTTTTGAAAGTGGAAAACCAGATGATATATATAATTTATATCAGTGTAAATGTATATTTTTTATTTTGTCAGAAAGCATTTTGTTTTACTTCATTCCAAAAAATAATTTTTTAAGCCTTTTATATTTTCAAGATGCTCGCGCCCCCCTCGAAGGGTTATCGCGCCCCCCAGGGGGGCGCGCCCCACAGTTTGAGAAGCACTGCAATAGATGATTTTAGCTTTCTCAAGCGACTACCCATTCACTTTTGAACGTAGCCAACACACTCTATTTTTTCAATTTTGATGCTGTTACCATAAGTCTTTTTCTCCACAAGAGACATATATGTCTTTGTATCTCCATCTCCTATATACTGTTTATATATGAGCCCATGCTTATGTTCAGAACGGGAAAAAAAATTTCACACATTCATCCCACTCACTTCTATTTATCCAGCAGATCCATTATAATTTTTTTTTGCAAAAGAGTTGGTGTTTCGCTAAAAAGACACTGTATTTGGGTCCAAACTGGACCTTTAAATGAGTCGCACACCTTACAGAAGGATGACATAATCTCGATATCGACACCTTCCCACACTCTGCTCCAATGAACGTGCAGATACCAACAAGTGATGTATGGCCACGAGTTTTACATGTGCTATCCCCACTGACAGCAATGCAGTTACGTGTTCCATCGAGAACTTTTTCTTCCAAAGCAGCATCACTCATTGTCGCATTTGCCAAAGTCTCACACACATCTGCAATTTTTATATTGATACTATCATATACCTTTAGAGATACAGGTTTTGGCAATGACATAATAGTACAAAATGTACTTAACGCCGATAAACCTTGGCCTATACATCTCATGGCTAAGACAGATCTTCTACATATTTCTGGAATGGTCTTTTTTGTTCCAATGAGCTCACATGGATTCGATTTTTTTTTTTGCATTTTGCAACTTGAGCACATCAATAAAAAAGATGACGAAAGTCCTACACTAGATTTCTCGTTTATTTTTATTTTGCCATGGCATTCCAAACAACAAACATATTTTTCTAATTGGCCGAGAAAAAGACTGATATCTATCAGCCAATAACCTTTAAAATGCTGTGAAATATCAGCTTCACACGAATCCAAAAGATATTTTTCACTCGGCAACTTCCTATAGAAGGCACTATCGTTTGGTGATTTCCTTAGAAAATTTGTTTTTTTTCTCTTACTTTCACCAGATATTGTTTTCTTCAGGAACTTATTCCCTTGGGACCTTTTCTTTTTTGGTCTTTGACCAGACGATCGCTTTTTCTTACAATTTTCCATTTCGCGAAAGATCACACCAAAGTTGAAATCAGCAGAAAAATCTAACAGCTTTGGAAGTAAACAGTACTGCAAAATAGAGAGTTGAGTTGCAGCTATGCTACCTATTTCAAAAGTAAGAATTAAATTACTTATTTCAAAAGTAAATGTGGCTCTTCTAAAAGCGTTGGATACCGTCAAACAGCTGTTAAAAATGGGCGTGGCAGTTTTGTTTACTCCTGGGATGCTTTTTTTATCAATAACTCACGAAATTTTGATCGTATCATTAAAATTTTGGGGTTGCAAAACATTTAGAAAAAATAGGGCTATAACACATATTTTTTTCAAAAAATCAAAATTTCTGAAACTTAATGGTTCTGAGACTTATTAGATCAAAATATAAATTATCAACGTCCTTCCCTTCAGTGGGCCGCAATAAAATTAACAAACGTTGACAGGTCCGTGGCGATAAAAAGGTTGGGGAACACTGGTTTAGAGTATACATTATTGTATGAACTGCTATCAATCTGTATATTATCATGTTTTATCACTTTACTATCTATTACTTTTAGACATCCTTATTCTTTGTTAAGATACTATTATTGTACTTGTATAATAAAAGCTTTCTTCAAGATTTGATCATTGTAAAATCGTTAATGACATCATTGTAATCAATTTACATTGTAGTATCATTTTCAGTGCATAGCAACATCAAACTATTAAGCTTTTCATTTTCCTCAGTAGACATTTTCCATAGTTCCGCGTACATGCAACATAGTTACAAACACAACTCATATGTGATTCGCTAGTCAGTGGTTAGATACCTGTAACTTTAATTTTTTCGCTTTTTCCGCCCTCCAGTTTTTTGCTTTAGTTCCCTAGGCACATGCCTAGTGTGGCTAAGTGGAAAAGCGGACCTGCGAAGAGGAGGTACCGCGACAGTGCTTTTTCACAATCCTGCTACAACTAAAAAATTGTTGGATCAGTTCGGATAGGGAAATTTTTCATCATCATCCAACCCACAGGTCCGGAATAGGGTTTCTCAATTCCCAGTTTTTTCAATTTCCCGGAATGTAATTGTCTTTCCCGGGAATACATCGAAATTTCAAATAAAATTAAAAACAAGTTAATTTTAAATAAAATCGATAATAATGATATAATATAAGGATGCATATAGCTCCCAAAACCAATACTCATTCACATACACTCTATAACAAAAGAAAAAAAAAACGACGCACCAAAAATGAATCGTTCGATTGACACAAAAATTAGTGGGTAGAAAGATTATGCACAGAATAGAAAATGATTAAAATTTCACAAAAATTGAATGGTTTATTTCAGAGTTACATAGTTACAAAGTAACGAGCTCAATAAGATGTTGACCTACCTCTAGCCTGGATGCAAGCTGTCACACGCCGTGCAATAGAGTGATAAAGAATCCTGGTGGTCTCCAGTGGTATTTCTTGACAAATCTTCTCCAATTGTCGGGCCAGGTCATGAACATTCACTCTTAGATGCAGACGCCTTCCCATCATATCTGAGACATGCTCAATTAGAGAGGGATCTGGCTGGTTAAGGATGTGTTTAAAAAGCTGTAAGATAGTTCATAGAAATGCTTGTAGTATGTGGTTTTGCATTATCTTGCTGAAAAATAAGGCCAGGGTACTGCTAAAGAAATGGTAACAAAATAGAAGGCCATCGACGTACCGTAGTGCTGTAAGTGTGCCTCTAATGACGACCAAAGGGGCCCGGCTGTCAAAAGGAATGGCACCCTAGACCATAACTCCTGGTTGAGGGCCTGTGTGGCGTGCAATGGTGAAAGAAGCCATGTGCTTCTCCAGACACGTATTTGATGATCGTCTGAACACAGATGGAGGCGCTAAACACTATAGGTCCCCAGTTAGCATGATTTCAATCTGATCGAGCTAAGCATCACTGTAATCGGGCTCGACAAAGTGCAGGAGGCGTAGCGGTTGGTACGAGTTTAAACTTCACTCTATCAGCCGTCTGGGAATGGTCATGTTGGACACTCGTGTGCGTGTCTCAAGTCTGATGGTTGATAACGATGAATCAGGCACTGTGACAGCTGATCTGACAACCAATCTGTCCTCCCGATCTGCTGTGGCCCTATGTCGACCGCTACCATCATGACGCTGAAATCTGCCACAGTCCACCCTCTATTGTCCGCATTTTGTAATAGCCGCATCGCTTCGACCCATATGACGAGCGATTCTCCGATTTTCCCAACTTCCGATTCTCTTTCAGTCCAATGATACGACTTCTTTCATACTCTGACAGTTGCTCGCTCGCAATGAGCTTGAATCCGGCTGCGAGGCATTTGTTCATTTATTAAAAGGTATCCTAAACAAAAAAAAAGTTTCACCATCAGACTGAGAACCGCTTCTTATATACACCTGCTGAGTGCACAGTTCCGATGCGCTGCAACTCCCGCTATTCATTCGTTGGACACCAAATTTTAATCATTTGCGTGTTCGGTTGAAATATCCTTGCATACGAAATTTCATTACAATCGGGCAACTCCTTGGTGCGTCGTTTTTTTTTTTTTTTTTTTTTTGTTATAAGATGCACTTACATCATACCAATCCTGTATAAGGCGTGTTATTTTAAGGCAGTCAGTAGGGTAATAACCTTTTGAAACTCGATTTTGAGTTTTTCGTATTTCTAAAATCTCCAAATCGGGACCTTTCCAATGATCTAACATACAAGCCATTATATGAATTAGAAGTACTTTAAAAGGATTTTTAAAAAATAATCAGCTTATGAACAACGCCCATTTGACGGATTGAAATGTAAACATTGTCTTTGTAAATCTGGGGCAAAGTTGCAAAGCCCCAAGTTATTTTTATTCATACGCATTAGATACCTGTATAGTAACTGCAAATTTAGCTGTGTAAAATATGCAAAAATTTTGGAGCTAAATTTGGAAGCGTGGTTTTAATTTGAATGTTATATTTAATATTTAGTGATTTTACCTAAATTTAAGTCTGTTCTTCACTTTAAATTTAGTTTTAATTAGTTATTATTACTGATTATTTAAACTCACTAAAGCTTAGTAAAGCGTTAAAAATATTTAAAAAATACTCGAAGTTACAATTATGTGCTGATTTAAGAAAAAAAAAAATTGGATTAAAAATCCTACAAAGGTAAGATTTTTTCAATAAAAATTTCTGTTTTCTGAAATTTATATTTTAAAATTGTGTAAATTTACTTTGTTTATGTTTGTTAAATGCAATTGTGTATACTGAAGTGACATTTTTGAAATATTCGTAAAACATTTAAATATAAAGCAGTTATCATAAAAGATGACAATTTTTAATAAATTCATATAATAATAATTGTTCGGTGAACAAAAAGTTCGTCTTTGAAAAAAACAACTAATTATTATATGTAAAAAAAAATTTCACTTCAGTATAGATATAATGTCTAATTAATATAAATAAAAATTTGAGTCTTTATGTTAAATGGTTTCTGAGAAAAAGGTATGAGATGATACATAAAATGTGATGGTTGTTGTCTTTGCGAGAAGCCCGCTACATACATAAAAATACAGAAATTTCATGTTTAAAAACACAAAAACAGTTTTAATTTGCATGTTTTAGGAATCATTTGTCCAGTTTAGAGTAACTTTTGAAGTTTAAAACTTAGAAACTGTCTGCAACAACAAAACATAATGATAATATTACGAAAACCTTAGAAAAACTTACGAAACGTATATATATATATATATATATATATATAATCAGGTATTTTTAAATACCATCTCAAATTCACACCCAAACCATATTGATACATCTTCACATTAAATTTATGATGCTTTCTGTTTAAATTTATATCTGCAATGCATGAAAGCTACAAATTCTTTAAAAATTGATACAGAATTTCAGAAAGTTTTGAGGTTAAAAAAACTGAAAAATCTGTTCTGGGCAATTTAAGACTTTTGTTTACTATTTTATGCAAAATAAATTGCAACGATACTAATATTTAATAAAATGGGACAAATACATGTTGTAGTTCATTATTTTTGTGATAAAGTGGCACTTTATAGTGAAAATTCAAATTTCTCAAAAATGATGTTTTTAAAACTGTATTCATGTTTTTCTCAGAATATAATGTATGAATGTAATGAAACTTTCCTCCTCATATGTTACTGATATGTAACTAGATATATTCGTGTGAGTTTTTGAGGATTTTCCCAAAAAAATTGACTGAAATTCATATATCGTGACAAAAAATGTCAATTTTTTAAAAAATTCATAGTGATATTTTTATGGTACTTGTTTTTGGATAAAACTAAACAATATATTTTAAATATTTCATTTAATTGCAAATATTAATGTTTATTTATTGTTCAGACAAGTTTTTAAGCGTTAATATTCAAAAGTTTTTCAATAATAGGTACCTAATTACAACTCATACGTGTAATGCTTTTTGTCGATGCAAGAAGCTTGTTTCATGCATCAAAATACACAAACTTCATATTTAAAAACATAAAAACAGTTTTATTTTTTATTTTTTTAGAAATCTTTTGTACAGTTTAGAGAAAATTTGAATTTTGAAACTTTAAGAAATTGTGTTTGCATAGGAACATACAAATCCATAATTAAATTTTTCGCAACGTCGTAAAAAATCCTATATTCCCAAATCATTACTTTTACATATTGATACATGTTTACGTTATATTTATGATGTTATAAGGTCAAATTTGATATTTGTAATGCATCGAAGTTAAAAGTTATTCACAGATTGTTACATAATTTGTGGAAATTGATGCAAAATGCTAAAAAAAAAAACTCGTTGAAGAAAAACTGAAAAATACTGTATATGTAT
The DNA here is from genome assembly GCA_019973935.1 of Trichonephila clavipes. Lineage (NCBI taxonomy): Eukaryota > Metazoa > Arthropoda > Arachnida > Araneae > Nephilidae > Trichonephila > Trichonephila clavipes. Next base: position 101,537 of record BMAU01000146.1, on the reverse strand, counting down.
TTTCTGAACATTTTAAGACATTTGTTTCCTATTTTATGCTTAAAAAATTAAGAAGATACTAATGTTTAATAAAATAGGGCAAATATATGTTGTAATTCATTATTTTTTTGATGTAGTGCTTCCTGACATTAAAAATGCAATTTTCTCCAAATAATTGTTTTCAAAGTGCGTATACCTTTTTCACAGAAAATACTGAATGAAAATACTTGCAATTTTTACTGCATATAAATAATATGTAACTATATATAATGGAGCTACTTTTTTGGAGATTTTCTCAAAATATTTTGCTGAAAAGCAGTTATCGTAAAAAAAAAAAAGTGACAATTTTCACAAATTTCAAAGCGATACTTTTACGATGGATTGTTTTGAAAAAAGTAAACAATATATTTTAACCTTTTTACTATTATTTAAATAAAAAAGCCTAATTAATATACAGACAAAATTTGAAGTTTTTATATTGAACAGTTTCTGAGAAACAGGTTCCGAAAATAGCACAATTTAACATTGTTGGTATAAGGGGTACCGACTACTCTTAAACCGATTAATAAATTCAGGAAACAAATAATATTTTCAAGAAGCGAGTTTTCAGTTAATGATTAGGTATCACTGAAAAAAAATTTGTAAAGATCTGCCAGTTCTGCATGTATGTTTCAAAGCAAGAAAATATCACATTCTTAGGTCTGAAGAATATTTTCTTTTTGAAAAAAGTTGGCTTTACTGAATATAGGATAGAGGGGAAACATTCCGTGGTCACCCTAGATTATGCCAGAGATGGTCGTGCGTTGTAATTTGGTCATCGTGAAAAATTCTGAAGTTGCATAGTGCAAGAATTATGGATTAGGAAATTGTGGGGCCAACTAAGATGTCGAATTCGTCGTCTGAACATACCTAGGAAGTAAATTAAAAGGACATTCATTATTAACGTCTATCTTTGAATATAGCGATTTGAAGGAATATTCAAGTATTCAATGAGAAGGCAATTTCGACAGTGAAATTTTTAGGATATATATTTCAAAACAATTTTTAATGTGATTAATCACTTTTCTCCAATGTGATGGTTCAATTTAGAATGGCAATGGAAACTGTTAAAAAAAATGTTTGTGAACACTTTTGTAAAAGTATCGACACACAAACCAGGTCACCTATTCTGTAGCGTAGTTCGAGATAAGTTTATAAACAGAGCCGAAATAATATGAGTGTACCATGACAGCACAAATGCACCAAAGCTTTTGACGCAATTTGTTCTACAATATGGAAATTAAAATGATCACGCACACATATATATCTACTCTATTAAAATTCGTAGGTAAACAAACGTATCTATGTACGATTGTAGGAATGTAGCACAATTTTCTCACGAACCAAATCCGTTTTGACCATTTATATTCCGATATTCCAATTAGTTAAAAAGATATTAATTAAAAACCTTAAAACGCATTAAAATGCAAGTGGGGCCATCTGCAGAGAATATTTTTACAAAATAATAAAACTTTTCATGTAAATAAATTTATGTAAAAATTAATATAATAAAATTATATATATATATATATATACCGGGTGGGCAAAAAGTCCGTAAAAACTTTAAAAATTCATAAAATCCGGAGAAATGAACGGAAAAAAAAACTGTTTGCAGGATCAGCATTAGTATGTCACGGGATTTTTTTAAGCTAGAAAAAAATAATTCGAAAATTATCCGGTAGGTGGCGCTGTTACAAGCGTCTGTGGTGGAAATATGCAAATTAGACGGCTATAAAAACCTTTGCTCTCAATGAATCCACATTCATTTCACCATTACAAACAGTGAATGTGAACAAGGATGCTCAGTGCGCCAGATAAAGCTTTGTTGGTGAAGTTATTTTACATGAACGAGGAATCAGCGACCATTGCCTTGCGTAAATTCCGAGTTCAGAAAAATGTGAAGAGTGGAAAAGGCCCTTTAACACTTGCAGGTCTCTCAAAGCTTGTTAAACGTTTTGAGGAAACTGGAAAGTTGGAGGATCGAGCACGAGCCGGACGACCATGCTTGAAATAAGCCCGTGCACCCTGCATTGCTGTCGAAATGGAAGCGATTGCGTCCGAAGCAGCTTCAGGGACCAGCAGTGCTCGTGAAGCTTCCCGACGTTTGGGCTTACCACCATCATCTGTCCACAATATTCTTCGTCGAATCCTCCAGCTGTACCCATACAAATTGCAATTGTGCCATGAACTTTTGCCAGCAGATACCGCACAGAGGGAAGCATTTGCGAAGGGGGCCTTCTCTAAAATGGAACAGGATCCCACCTGGGTTTTTTACATCTTGTGGACAGATGAAGCTCATTTCTCGCTTCATGGTGACGTTAATAACCATAACTGTCGCATTTGGGCGACCTCTAATCCACGTGAGTACACACAGAAGCCATTGCATTCCCCACAAGTGACAGCATGGTGTGGTTTCACGGGTTCATTTATCATAGGACCCTTCTTCTTTGAAACGCAGTGCCCAGTAAATGGATGGATAACGGAAACGGTAAATGCTCAGCGTTATCAAACGCTTCTGCGGGAGACTGTCGTGCTATGTTTAATTCAACGAGGTCAGATTTCGAATGTCACGTTCATGCAGGATGGAGCAACCAGTCACACTGCTAACTTGGTTAAGGCATTCCTGATACAGACGTTCGGGGAAGACAGAATCGTTAGCAGGCTCTGCAGGTACCCATCGCCTCCTCAGTCTCCAGATTTAACACCGGCAGACTTCTGGTTGTGGGGATATTTGAAATCTCGCGTGTATCTATCCGGTCCATCAAGTCTGTCGGAACTGAAAGATGCGATCCGCAGAGAAGCATCCTCCATAAATCCGGACATGTTGCACTCTGCCGTTGCTGGATTTGTCACTCGTCTGGAATGTCATCTCCCCTGTAGTGGTGGTCATGAGGAACATATTCTTGTGTAATAAAGTTGTGAAATTTTTCTGTTTATTATTTATGCTTTGTTTCTTTGATTTTCGTACATCAGCGCCACCTACCGGATGATTTTCGAATTATTTTTTTTTCTAGCTTAAAAAAATCCCGTGATATACTAATGCTGATCCTGCAAACAGTTTTTTTTCGTTCATTTCTCCGGATTTTATGAATTTTTAAAATTTTTACGGACTTTTTGCCCATTCGGTATATATATATATATATATATATATATATATATATATATATATATATATATATATATATATATATATATCTTTCTTGCAATTTAATTATTTTACATTTTTTTTTACATATTTTTGGAACTTCTTTTTTTCCCACAGGTTTTTAAAACACGATCTAACTGACACAATAAATAAATACAGATTCGTAAAGATCATTTATTTCGCCACGATATGTTACAAAAAAAAATTATTTTACAAAATAATTATATTTTGCATTTTTTGCGATTTTTTTAAAAATGAGTCAAAATCGGTTCCTTTTTTTGAATACGAATTATAAGTTGTTTCGCATGAACTTTCTTCTGCGTTAATGAAAAAAAATATTTTACACTAAAAAAAATTCATTTTTTTCTTTTTTTTTTCCGCGAGTAGAACAATATTATACGTAATCTGTACAAAGATTGATAAAATATTTTAAAAATTACGATTAAAAAAAACGATGTGTTTTTCAATTTTTTTCTCTTTTGCGATAATTATGTAAACATTGCTTTTTTTAAAAAGTTTTTTGTTTAAAAATTACCGTTGTTTTCAATCGATATATGAAGCCCGAAAAAAAATCTTTTACTTTAACGAATAATGAAATGGCGTATATTGAAACAAATCTACCTTTATTTTAAAGCTCAATTCAGTGCTCTTCCCCGGAGTAAGTAATAGCTTAGCTGTTAAAAGAGCTGCTTTATAAAACGGTAGTTCCCAGGTTTGAAGCTGAAGAGGAAACTTTCCACTTCACATCACGCTACCTTTTTTTTAAAAAAATTGCGCTTATCGTTTTCTTCCCTTTTTGCTATAAATATTTAAGCATTATTTTTGTTACAGTTTTTGAAGGTTAAAATTAAAATGAAATATCAAAATGTTTTTATCGGATCACTTTTTTTTAATGTTTTTTTCAGTACATGTATATTCCCAGGTTTTAAATTGAAGAGGAAGTGACTTTCCATTTCGCATCACGCTACTTTTTAAAGTTTAAAATTGTTTTAGTGGAATGAAAAAGGTTAAAATTAAAATTATACATCAAAATGTTTTTATCAGATCGTTTTTTTTTAATGTTTTTTCAGTACATTTACATATATATACTAGCTGCATGACCCGGCGTTGCACAGGCTATCTCTACTTTTATAAGCTTTCCCTTTCTTTCACAAAATCAAAACTTTTAATGCTCATTTTCAAAATGACTCGCCCCCTTCACCGCTTAGCCTGGCGTTGCTCGGGCTTTCTCTTTTTCTCATGACACCAGCATTTCTGTGTATGTGTTTGTACGCGCACAATGTGAGTGATTTCTAAAATTATGTCAAAAAATTTCTCTTTTTCGAAATTTGCTCCATTCTAGTTATTTTTGATTTAAGACAGGTTTCTTTCCCCTCTCTATTGCCCGAACACGGTTTTCTTTATTGTAAAATTATATATTGTTCTACCTTCCCTTCCTTCTCACAGATAAGATATAGCTTCAAATTTCGATGTATGACTTAAAAAAAATATTGCGTTAGAATTAAAAAAATTATTAATGTGAGGCAATAAAAAGAAAACGATTCTGATGCTAAGAGTAAAACAAAAAACGTTCATCATTTTTTTAATAATAGTTGGTTTCTAAGAATCTAAAATAATAAAATAGATTTCAGATTTTCATGAATCCATCAATCGTTACTTATAGTTAGCTTATCATTTTTCGTAATGAAACAATAAAAATAATCCTTTTAAAAACATATATATATTTATTAAAATGAAATTTCTATAAGTAATAAATGAAAGAAAAATTAACAGATAGGTATTGAAACGATTGCTTTTTTCTGAACATTTGATTAAACATATAATTATATAAGTAAAAAAACAGTATGGGGAAAGCCTATATATATATATATATATATATATATATATATATATATATATATATATATATATATATACATGTACTGAAAAAGAACATTAAAAAAACTAATCTGATAAAAACATTTTGATATTTAATTTTAATTTTAACCTTTTTCATTCCACTAAAAAATATTAATGTTTAAAAAGTAGCGTAATGCGAAATTGAAAGTTTCTTCCTCTTCAGTTTCGAACCTGGGAACCGCCGTTTTATAGAGCAGTGGGATAACCAACCAAGCTATCAGTTACGTCGGGGAAGAGCATTGAATTCAAATTTAAAATAAAGGTAGATTTTTTTCAATATATCCCTTTTCGTTATTCGTTAGAGTAAAATATTTTTGGGGGGCTTCATTTTTAAGTTAATGCTTTCAAACTTCATATATCGATTGCAAACAACGGTAATTTTTAAACAAAAAACTTTAAAAAGAAGTAATGTTTATATATTTATCGCAAAAGGGGAAAAAGTTGAAAAACACAGTTTTTAAGCGTAATTTTAAAGGTAATTTTATCAATCTTTGTGCAGATTACGTATAATATTGTTCTACACGCGGAAAAAGAGTTTCGTGAGAAAATAATAAAATAGATTTTACATTTGCATGAATCAGTCAATCGTTATTTCCTTTTAATATTAACCTTTTTCATTCCACTAAAAAATTTTTAAAATGATCTTTCCGATTCTCTGAAGTCAAAAAGTATGAAACAAAAATAAAGAATGTAATTGGAATTATTTAATTATTACTGACATTTTAGGCGATTTTTTTCGTTTAATTTTGCAGCCACCGTTAACGCAAAAGTACATTTTTTTTTTAAAAAAAAGAATAGTTTATGTATGAAAATAAACAGAAAATTAGAAATTTTCAAAATTACAAAATTACCTGAAAATTTTTAAAGGAATTAGCTTCAGATTAAAAGTCAGAAAAAAAATAGTATGGGGAAAGCATAGATATAGATATTTATATACATGTACTGAAAAAAACATTAAAAAAATAACCGATCTGATAAAAACATTTTGATATCTTATTTTAATTTTAACCTTTTTCATTCCACTAAAAGAATTTTGAAATTTAAGAAGTAGTGTAATGCGAAATTGAATGTGTCTTCCCCTTCAGTTTCGAACCTGGGAACTACCGTTTTATAAAGCAACGGGTTAAACAACCGCGCCCTGCCTTCCTTCGGGGAAGAGCAGTAAAAATACCTTTAAAATTTCGGAAGATTTTTTCGGGCTTCATTTTTAAGTTTTAATGCTTTCAAACTTCATGTAAATAATAGACGATGTATTTTTTAATTAACAAAGAATTTCTTTAGTAATGAAATAAGAAAAATAATCCTTTAAAAAAACATATATATATTTATCAAAATCAAATTTCTATAAGTAATTAATAAAAGAAAAATTTACAGATAGTTATTGAAACAATTGCTTTTTTCTGAACGTTTGAATGTTTGATTAAACATAGAAATAAATATATATAAGTTAGAAAAAAAAACAGTATGGGTGAAAGCCTAGATATATATATATTTATATACATGTACTAAAAAAACATTTAAAAATAACCGATTTAATTTTAACCTTTATGATTCCACTAAAAAATTTTTAAAAAGATTTTTCCGATGTTTTAAGGTCTTAACAGTCATGCGTTAGAATTAAAAAATTATTAATCTGAAGCAATAAAAAGAAAATGATTCTGATACTAAGAGTAAAAAATGTCTCTAAAATGTATTTTGATCTAAAATAATAGACGATGTACTTTTTAATTAACAAAGAATTCCTTTAGTAATGAAATAATCCTTTTAAAAAACACACACATATATATATATATATTTTTATTAAAATCAAATTTCTATAAGTAATTAATAAAAGAAAAATTTACAGATAGTTATTGAAACGATTGCTTTTTTCTGAACGTTTGAATGTTTGATTAAAAATAGAAATAAATATATATAAGTTAGAAAAAAAAACAGTATGGGTGAAAGCCTAGATATATATATATATTTATATACATGTACTAAAAAAACATTAAAAAAATAACCGATTTAATTTTAACCTTTATGATTCCACTAAAAAATTTTTTAAATGATCTTTCCGATGTTTTAAGGTCTTAACAGTCATGCGTTAGATTTAAAAAATTATTAATCTGAAGCAATAAAAAGAAAATGATTCTGATACTAAGAGTAAAAAATGTCTCTAAAATGTATTTTGATCCAAAATAATAGACAATGTACTTTTTAATTAACAAAGAATAATTTTATTTCATTTTAATTTTAACCTTTTTCATTCCACTAAAAATTTTTGTAACATGATCTTTCCATTTCTCTGCAGATGGCGACACGTGTATAACTATGCGTTTTAAGGTTTTTAATTAATATCTTTTCAACTAATTAGAATATCGGAATGTAAATGGTCAAAACGGATTCCTCGAATCATTCCCGAAATTTTGGTACCTTCGGCGAGTTTTTGCGTCTTGTGGTTCGTGAGAAAATTGGGCTACATTCCTACATCCCTACATAGATACGTTTGTTTACCTACGAATTTTAATAGAGTTGATATATAGGCCTTCCCCCATACTGTTTTTTTTAAACTTATATATTTATATGTTTAATCAAACGTTCAGGAAAAAGCAATCATTTCAATAGATATCTGTTAATTTTTCTTTGATTTATTACATACTAGCTGCATGGCCCGGCGTTGCACGGGCTTTCTCTACTTTTATAAATTTTCCTTTCCCTTAAAAAATCAGCACTTCCATTATTCTTTTTCGAAACTACTTTGACGTGTTTGTTTCTTTCCCCTCCGCTTAAGCCTGGGCTTTACCGAGTGTGTAACTTAATTTCCTCTTTTCTTCATGACGCCAGCACTTTTATGCGGGTGTGTGCGCGTACCATGCAAGTGATTGCGATGATGATGTCATTAAAATTCCCTTTTTCAAACTTTTTTAAACTTCTTTCCTGTTCAATTACCCCCTGCTTTGCACGGACATTTTTGAATGTATAACATATTGTCATGGAAATTTCCCTTCTTCTCTAGTTGTTAGCACTTCCTCTTGTGTGTGCATGATTTCTATATTAACCTCATTACAATTCCGTTTTTCGAAATTTCTTCCACAGCTTTCCATTGTCAGACACATTTCTTTTATCTCTCTAGAGCCCGGCATTACAGTGGCTTTTTTTAGTGTAAAACTATTCCCCCCCCATTATTTATAAATGATGAAATAAAAAATCTTACAGATTGCTATTGAAATGATTATTTTTCTGATCGTTTGAATGTTTGATTAAGCATATGTACTGGTATACCCGTTCTTCGCACGGGTGAACTGAAAAATTAAACAACACAGATTGAAGGATAAAGAAGTTTTTAATGAGTTAATTTTACGTGAATTGCAAATTAAACTAAAAAAGATTTTTGCACAGCTAAGCTAAACAAAAAAAAGAGAGAGAGAGAGAGAGAGAGAGAAATAAAACACCTTTGTTAAATGTTAAGTCTGTAGATCTAATAGCTGATAAAAAGGATTTTTTTTATATTTATAACTCCCCGTAACACTCTTGAGGGTCGATTTTTGAAAATACCTTCTTAAACTGATCTTTGCTCAGCAAAAGTAACACATTGTTAAAAGTTTTGTGTAATGAACGCTTAATCTGAAAGTGTAATACATTAATATTACTTTCTGTAGTATTTATTTTATGTTAAAATTGTAATATTCGCAAGCAACGCCGTTTCTTAAATTATAATGACGATTCAATAAAAATCATAGCGAAATGTTAACGATAGAGTCAAGTTGGCAAATGCCTAGCTACTTTCATAACACGAGCTTTATTAGAGCTTTTAAGACCCGCCGTGCAGGGGCGGGATGCACGTTAATACTTTATCCAACCACATTATGATTTACTGCAGTTTTTTTCATACAATATTTTTTTTTGGATCACTACATTTATAATTAAGGGATATACATAAACAAAATACTCCACTTTGGAAAATTTAATCCGTTAGAGGCAATAAATTAATTAAAGATATTCCACTGTAAAATTAATTATACATACCGTTCACTTAAAATAAGTAGTCAAATCATTTTCTAAAGTCTTCATTAACATACAAAAAATAAGACACTTAAATTTTGACAAACTATTTTTTCCGCTAAAATATTCATCATAGAACCCGTGCTGCCATATATCTTGGAAAAATGGATTTCAAAGAATATTCCTGCTAAGTATTGGTAGAATATTCCTTCTAAGTTGGTGTGGTGTGGTAGTTAGGAGAAGAGGGTGCCAGCTCAGGTGTCGTCCACGTCACTTGACCATGGTTCAAAATTACGTGATCCGTTGCCAAAAGCCCTCGTGTAGCTGAACAGTGCGACATAACATTCACTCACTCTCACACTCCAAAAAATACAGTACAGTAGTTATTGCGTTTTTAAGTATAAAAATAATTATATCTGCCTATTCAATTAAAATTATAGCGTTATAATTAACTACTAATCACAAACAAATTTTGAAAAGTTGTCCAAATGATGCAATGTGAAAGAGAAAGTTTATTTACTTTAAGTATCAGAACTGATAAAAGCATTTATTTGGAAAAAAAGATCAATTTCTTACTACCATATATGCATAATAAAATCATAAAAAAATATTAAAATAAAGAGATTTATAACAGTATCTGCTACAAAACTGTTCGCCTTCTCCGCTAAAATACTCATCATAGAACCCGTGCTGCCATATATCTTGGAAAAGTGGATTTCAAAGAATATTCCTGCTAAGTATTTGTAGAATATTCCTTCTAAGTTGGCGTAGTATGGTAGTTAGGAGAAAGGGGTGCCAGCTCAGGTGTCGTCCACGTCACTTGACCATGGTTCAAAATTACGTGGTCCGTTGCCAAAAGCCCTCATGTAGCTGAACAGTGCTACGTTAATATTCACTCGTTCCAAAAGATACAGTACAGTAGTTATAATTATTTTTATACTTAAAAATGCAATATCTGCCTATTCAATTAAAATTATAATGTTATAATTAACTACTAACCACAAACAAATTTTGAAAATTTGTCCAAATGATGCAGTGTGAAAGAGAAAGTTTATTTACTTTAAATATCAGAACTGATAAAAGCATTTATTTGGAAAAAAGATCAATTTCTTACTACCAAATATGCATAATAAAATCATTAAAAAAACATGAAAATAAAGAGAGATTTATAACAACCTCTCCCTTCAAAACGTAGTTTTATTCTGAAATAAAAAAAATAATAATATGCTGATCAGAGGAATTAATTAGAAGCGAGCACTTTGCGTAGCCAAAACAAAAAAAGGTTTTTCACAAACAAAAGATTTATATATGCTGTGGTGGGCTTTTTTGCAGCGCATGCCAGAATTGATGTAGATGGCAGAATTTTTTCCTACTTACTTGACAAATATCGTTATATTTTGAACACTTCATACAATATCTTTATAAATTATAGTCTATGCTATAAATTATAGCCTATGTGCTATTCTGATGTATAAGCTATATTACTGTAAAATTTCATTAAAATCCATTCAGTTGTTTTTGCGTGAAAGACCCACAAAGATCCTCACAAACTTTCGCATTTATAATATATATTAGATAGAAATGTGATTTTAATAAATTTATATATATGTTTTTTTAAAAGGATTATTTCTTTTATTTCATTACGAAATTAATTCTTTGTTAATTAAAAAGTTCATCGTCTATTTAAGAAAATAAGTGGAATGGAACAAATTTCGAAAAAGGGAAATATTTTGATATAATTTTAGAAATCACTCACATTGTGCGCGTACAAACACACAAACACACATACACAGAAATGCTAGTCTCATGAGAAAAAGAGATAGCCCGTGCAACGCCGGGCTCTGCAGCTAATACATATATCTAGCCTGATAATTTCCTATTCCTCTATTAGTCGATCGCTTTTTGCTGCTTAAATTTTATTTACATTTTGGTTAATTTTTAATTTTGGTATCTCTTTATTTTTTGTTGCTTTATTTTGTAGATGGGTTTTATTATCTTCTTTTTTTATTTTAATTACTTTTTTTTCTTTTTTCTTTTTTAAAAAAAAGGTTGCGGAATCAATTCCGGCCCAAATCGGTGGATTTTTATGATGCCATAAATCGACAGCGGCCATGCCCTATGATTATGCGGCATGCAAAAAATCCCTTTGAGTGCCCGTTTGGCTTAGGTGCCCTTGGCAAAATTAAATTCCTAAGTTCACTGTCGCATCGTCAGAGCTCAGGTGCCGCCCTCTGGGGAGGAATTTGAGCGTCAAAATTTTTTGCGGCAATTGGTATCGGCTATATGGTGCCGAAATAAAAGCGATACCAGCGTCTGGGGAATGAACTAGGTCTACAAAGGTAAAAAATACCAATACGTAACCCCATTAGGAAAAAAAAAAGAAACATTTTTTTTTTAAATTTTGTGATCAACTATTTTTATATTCTTTATGAAATTTGCTATCTTAAAATGGAGGTTAAAATTATTGTGGTCAGCGGAGACTTAAGGGTGATTACGTGGTTTTGCATCCTGTTGGCGACAATTTTTTAAACGAAGCACATAATTATCAATTAACGCATACAGCACATGCGAAATTGGGGTTGCCAACTTGCTTCGATAGGGATTTTCCCTGAACTCTTTTCCCTTTCTTTGTTTTTACTGTTTGAAGTCTTTCCATTATCCACCACCTATAGACCCACCGTGTCCTGGATTGGCCATCGTAAAGAAAGTATAGTGGTATAGTTTGGCCACTTTTGATCATTTCTTACCTTACAGCATCATGGACCAGCCGCCCATCCACCCTTTTGTAAATGAGTGAAATCCTTTTTAATTACTGTATAGAGTATACATAAGTTACGTAACGGAAAACATTAGGTCCCCACTGCAAAGTCAAGTTTTGGATTAAAAGCAGCATGTTCCAAAGGATTGCAAAGCTATAACCTTTGGTTCCCCTTTAGAATCCCGCCCCCTCGTGATTCGCTGTTGTAAGTTACGTCACTGGTATGCATTATTGTATTAACTGTTTTAAACTTGTTGATTACCATCTCTTCAACGCTTATCGCTTTACTGTCTTTTACTTTTAGATGCCCTTATTCTTTGTTCAATCACTTTTATTGTATTGGTACAACAAAGGGATTTTCTTCCAGATTTGACTATCGCAAAATCATTAATAACATCATTATAATCAATTTCCATGGTAATATAATTTTGAGTGCATAGCAACATCAAACTGTTAAGCTTTTCCTTTTCTATAGTGGATCTTATTTCAGTCTTTACTCTGTAAAGGGCAGAAACGCTTCTCTCATGACTCCCTAGGCGGCGTTGTATAAGTTACTTGTACTTTTAATTATTTTTATTTTCATCCTCCAAATTTCTGCGTCTTAGCCACGTGCCTTAAATGCTCAAGCGGAAAAGCTGCTCAACACACGCCTCTCTTAATCACAACATTCTTCTTAAAATCATATAACATAGAAACTGTTTCGCAACAATTTTCAGAGGCATGCATTTTTTAACAAAATATACATTTATTATCACTGTTCTTAAATTTAAAATCCTTCCTGCCTTTAAAGTTACTATTAAATAAATTTGCAGCAGTGGAAAGATTTCCTAATCTTTTCTTATAGTTAAATTTCTCAGAATCCAAACTATTTTTGGCTAATTTTGTCCTATCTTCATTTGATACTTCTTTCAATAAAAACTTCATTAGAGAATCAAGGTCTTTCTTACCTGATTCAGCTGAAGAATATCCCCAATGTATCTCTTCCAGGCACTCAGAATTTCAGCAGGAAGACAGGATTCCACCAGCGGGAACAGTATGGCAGCATATTTCTCTTTGGTGACTCCCAAGGACTCTAAGGCGCGTAGCTGGGCCTCGATCTTCTCATACAGCGAAGATAAATTGACCTTTCTGTGTTCAGTAGAACAAGTTTTAACAGTTCTCTGACAAGACATCCTCTTGTCCAAATCGCATTTTCAAGTACTCGAAAGCCTTTCTGTAGTTTTCAGGGGTTGCCGGAAAACTTCCAACTATGTTCTTGGCCCGGGATTTTCGAGTTGTTGCCTGAATTAAGTATTGAAACTGGTCTCCATCATCAATGTTCTCCTCTTCATGGATTATCTTGAACTGGTTGTGGAAACGCAGCCAATTCATCAACTCTCCAAAAAACTGACGGAACTGAATCTTGGCAAAACGCAGAGACGAAGATGAGACCAGGCTGTGGTTGTCCTTCTATCCCGAAGCATCTGTCTTCCTTATATTTTTCACGTGGACTTGCCAGACAATAATTTTTTCAGAGAAACTTTCTATGGTTTCAAATTCATATTGTACGCTTCTTGCAAACAATTTGATTTTGCCATCATTTTTAAAACATAATCTTCTACTTCTTTAAGTTTTGAGCTTTTTGTCTTTGATTGTTCAAATGTGGTTTCTAAGGCAATTACATCTACTGCATAATTTTCTGAAATTTCCTGTAGATGATTTATGGCCTTCGTGAAGGCTATCCTAAGCGGGCTGCGTCTCAATTTTAAACGATCCCTTTATAATATGCAAAAATGTTTTTCTAACACTCGGGGGCCCCAAAAAATGTCCTATCTCAATTGCTTACTCATTTACAAATTAGTTAACTGAATCGAAAATAAATGATGAGGCGACGAGTGTTTCTCAATTAAATAAAAGAATTATTAAGCTATTTACATGGATGCATAAAAAAAAAAGTAAAATATTATCGCACACGCTCATAGCCACCTGATCCCTCCAAACGCATCTATAGGAATTCTCTCTTTTCGGAGCGTTTTACCCCCCTTGTTGCCACAGGCGAGAAGAGAAGCCCCAGGCACTCGTCCGTCATCGGGTCGTTCACTCCTCCGCACACCCCCTCTCTCGCAGCAATCTCCATTACTGCCTCTTCCGATCCGTTCCTCTTGTAATATATTTGTTGTTTTTTTCAATGTGACCCTATGAATTCATTGCGGTAATTACCTTAGTCAAAGCATTTTCAAAAACCTAGTTTCTAAATCTTAATAAGGGCATTTCAATGTTGAACGTAGGTTAAATCATCATTTTCCTGGCAGATTGACTGTGACAAATTGAGAAACTGGGAAAATTCATGACATCCAATATTATATCCTTAGGCTCATTAATTCTGGCAAAAAACACTGTAATGAGGTCCTTGTTTTAGTAAAATTTATGCTGTCACCTTGTAATTGCAAATTAACCTCATTAAATATAGTAAATGAATCTGCCAAATAGGCAAAATCTAGTTTCCATTTGATTAAATTCTCTTTTAAAATCCAAGTCACGATAGGGTTTAAAGAACCCCATTTACACCTCAAAGACTCAAATTATTTTTTCTATGACGTCGATCCTTTGCATGTCACCGTAGAATCCTGTGGGTCGATATAGACCCCTTTGGGAAACAAACTTTGGGTGCACCCAGTATTTCAGATTCACGTGATTTTAAAATTAAAAAAAAGTGTCTAAAGTATATTGAGCTTGTAGAAAATTTTGTTGTTTTTGAAGGACACATGTTTAAAGTTAAAGAGTGGATGTGCTTTTGCTCCACCATAACGAAGAATGCCGAGAGAAATTTACAAATATGTAAATTTATCAATAACTTTAATCTGCAGTACCTACTGTAGATTATCGAATTTATTTCTTCCCCTTCCCTTTCTTGTTGTCTCAAAAGAATTTTATTAACTGCATTCTTCGAAGATTCTTGTTAGGAAATTCTTTTCCTTATTTATTTAAGTGGTCTTTAAAAAAAGAATTTTGAAGAGAAAAATGCCATCTGTGTGAGAAATAAGCATCATATTTAAAAGTTTTTCCCCCGTCAAAAAAAAAGTGGCAAGTTTAATTTAGTAGAAAAGAATTTTGAAGGTGATAAATACATTGAAAAAAAATAAAATTAAAAACGAAAAAGGATTGATGAATTTTTCAATTGAGGAATTTTCGAATTTAGAATTCTTCAAACATGGAATCATTGTAAATACATTCCAAAAGCGTTTATTGGTTAACCCCATCAAGTTCACACTGATGTGTTTTCATATCTGCTTGAACACGGATTTTTTTTCTAGGTATGAACTAAGCTATTCATACTTTTTTTAAAAAATTTCTAATGCAGTTGGCAATATAGAGATTCAAACTGAAAATGGCTGTTTCAAAAAGAAGCGAGGAAAATTACCATCACTCCAACTGATTTGCATTTGCCCTAAACATAGTTCTTATAATTTATTGACACATAAGCAACCAAGTAATTTCGCCAGTCCTTGGAACTAATATTATTTTTGTTGAAAGACTGTTTTAAAGGTTAAAATAATGCTTTTTTAAAATTTGGTTTCTGTCGCTAGTCGAATCTTTCTTGAATTTTTATCACAATGCATTTTTTCTTAAGAAGACTTGGTACCCTAAAAATCACAAACCTATCGTTTTTTTTTATTTTCATTTAATCTTATTCTTTGCATTATTATCTTTCGATTGATATATCACTTGTGCATGTCGGAAAGTTAGAAGTTGAATAAAACTTCATTTGAAAACAAATTAGGCAATTCAGCCACACCCCCTTTTTAGAAAAAAAAGCTAAAGAATGCGTTATGATAGTAAAAATCTATTTTATAAATAGAAATAATAACTATAAAAAAGAATGTGTAGTATTAAAAGCAGAATATTTCCGAGGCAATACAATAATGTAATTTTTCTTCCTTGTGAAATGTGTGCATGTAAAATTTTTAAATTAAGGCATTTTATTTTAATAATTTTATAATTTCAGTTCTTATTCCTGATATATTTTTCATACAAATGTAATACTTTAATATTATTTCTGTCGTGACAGAAAAAAATTTTTTTTAAAGTTTTTCTTGAGTTTTCTTGCGCAATTAGTACTCTCTAAAAGTTGATCATTTATAAAAATGTGTGGGTTGAGAAAACATATGAAAATGCAATTATTTTAAAGAAAAACGTATAAGTAATATCTTAAAGTGGTATTTTTAAGTTTAATTAAGCTTATAATAATTATTTTTTCAGAATTATAAACTTTAAAGTGGTTTTTCTCAGTTTGTGTTTTTCGAAACCTTAGTGCATTCAAAATGCTACTCCTTCGACAATTATTTACCAATCACTTCAATTTTTTTCCTGCGTGTTAAAAATAAAGCATGTAATAAAATTAGGGATCCGTTTTGCTATAAACTGAATACTTTTTTAAAAATAAAATAAAATGTAAGACATGTTGGCTTTTTCGTTGATTTTTAGCCTGTATATCAACATTTTATTTTTTTTCTCGAAAACGAATAAAGTTATTCTAAAATCGATCCCTAAAGTTGTTAAGAACATCCATAAGAATATTATAAAAAATTTCAGGTCAAAAAATTAATTTTTACAAAAGGAGTAGGATTTTTAAAATTTTCCCAATTTTCTTCAAAAAATTTAAATTTTTAAAATTGTGTGAATAATATATGAAAATTTTCATCTGGTAACATTTTCTTGAATAGAAACATTGTATAAAATGTTAAAATATAATTTTTAAATACGTAAATAAAGAAGTTTGCTCAAAGGGTGCCAAGTCCCCTTAACCATCTCTTGAGGTTCTTTTTATTTTTGTTGCTTCTTTTGAAATAACTTTATTTTGTTCCATGGATTTAACTTCCAGTATAAACCTTCGTTCTTTTTCTTGAAGTCGTTTATGAGAGCCCGATAGGCTTGTTAAGAACTGAAGTGAATTGTTTTAAATTTACAAGCGTGTAAAGAACTGAAGTGAATTTCTGCTTTTGGTTTTAATCCATAATGCTTTTCTCGGAAACAGTCTAGCTGAGATTTATGAACGTAAGAAGATGTAATCCAATTTTACTTCGTAGAAGTGTTTAAAAAATCTTGCAGTGCTCTTAAAGTCTGGATTGAATAAAAATAATTACATTACAACTTCTGTTCCATTTTTTTTGTTTCCTTTATTTTATGTTATTAAAGGCTCACATCAAGGGCCATTTTGAATCCGTTAATTTAATGTTAAGCCCCAGGGGAGAACTTCTTTTCTCCTCTACACTATTATAAAAGGGCTGTCAATTAAGTAATGGCAACAGAGGTATAAATTAATTTCTAGTGAATACAATTGCATTACATTTCTTCTAAGTAGTCAGTAGTAAAGTTTATAATCTTTTGCCAAGTGTCGGGAAGCCGTTGGAAATCATTGGTAAGGTGTGGATGTCAGCGATGGAGCGCCCTAACGCACGGTGTACAGATGAAACTCCATGAGATGAAACTCCTGTCTTCTCCTCGGAGAAATTCTTTCAACTTCGGAAACGGATCCAAGTTACGAGAACTCATGTCAGGTGAGTAAGGAGATACGTATTCCACTGCTCTTTCACTTCTGATTACCATCTTCTTAACCCAGTGGTTCTCAAACTTTCACAACTGGCGACCCAATTTTCAATCATAATTTTTATCGCCCCCCCAAACAATAATAATGTATTGAATGCAACAATAATACACTTTGGCGCTAAAGCTACAATACGATTATAATTATAAACCATATAAATTAACAAGATAAGTATTAAATTTTGTACAAGGAACTTTTAAGTAATAAATATTTTTATTTTTTTACTTTTTAGTTGAATTTACACGATAAAAGCGTGCTTTTTAGTTTGTTTTTAAATAATAATTTATTTTATTATTTTTACTATACACGATAAAAATTACAATTCTAGTGAATAATTTAATTAATAGAAAATATTCTTACCTACTCTTTCAAGGACTTTTCAATTTTTCTTTGATAATTTGAGTAAAAAATCCAATAAAACTAAAGAGAATGTTCCAAATGTGCGTGCCCTTAATGAAGGACATAAATCACAGACACTTTTCGCTAACAATACAGGAACGTTATTTTCCAGCAAAACTGTCGCATTTTGTTCACATTATTGTAGTTTTGCTGTCGTTTGATGATCTACAAATAGCATTTTGAACTTTTCGTCCTTGTGTCTTTTTGACATGGTGAAGTGCTACATTATGGCTACATAGTTTTTTTCATAGATATCTTTAGGCAGCATTTGAAAATTTAAATTCAACTCAAACGTTTGATGTCCATCGCTTTTCTCGTATTTACTTTCGCTATCTTGATTAATATGCATTATTTCAGCAGGTTCTTCAATTACTTGATCGGTTTCAACTTCCTTCAAAAGAGATCACAGAAGCCCATTTTTGAAAAAATAGTCTGCTCATTTACATTTATAAACCATAATAAGTCATACAATACGGCAATCAAAACCACAAATTTGTTCATGGGGAAAGTGCAGCATGTTCATAGAAAATATTTTTGAACAAAAGTGGTCACGCAGGGAACTCGATCGAAATAAGTACCTTTATTGTAAAAAAAAAAACGTTTGCCACTCTCAAAGAAGAGGCACATTTGTAACAAATTCATTTTAGTTCCCATTAAGACTGTCTAATAGGAGGATACTGTCAAGGTCACTGTTAACGAATAAACAGTTTTCCCAGAATTAACGATTTCGTGAGCCTGGGTTGACTCTGCGCCTCATGCGACCACTCCCATGTTAAAAGTGTATTCAATGTCAGTTCTAAAAGTAATTGTGTAAAACGTTTTTCATTATGCATTATATGTTTCAGAATGCTCCTAAAAATACATCTTGGCCAAATAATCCTTCAAAGTGCTCAATATGCTTATCCATATATTATAAAACTCATTCACATGGAAAAAAAAGCAACAGAAAAATATTATTTATAACTTTCCTAAAAGAAAAAGAGACGGAGTCAAACATACCAGTAAGTTTGAAGGTCAAATATATGACAATCGAAAGTAGTATTTTAAGGGTTAAAAGAAACGTAAAAAAAAATCTCTCATCGTGGGATTACAGCAAAGCAAACAAAATGTCTTTTTTATTTGGTTATAGGATCAAAGAAGTGGAGTCTTTTATTTATGATGATCACCAGATGATATATATAAATTATATCAGTGTAAATGTGTATTTTTTTATTATGTCAGAAAGCATTTTATTTTACTTCATTTCAAAAAATTATTTTTTAAACCTTTTATTTTCAATATGCTCGCGCCCCTCCTCGCAGGGTTATCAATCCCCCCAGGCGCCCCACAGTTTTAGAAACGGTGTGTTAACCGCATCCCGAACGCTCTGCATCCTTGAGTTAACATCAGTGTTTCTCCAACTGTGGGGCGCGCCCCTCTAGGGGGTTGGATAGCCCTGCGAGGGGCACGCGAGCATATTGAAAAGTCGTAAAAACAAAAGGTTATTTAAACAAATAATTAAAACTGAAAGTAAGCAAACAAATTGCATTCTAACATAATAATATATAAAATACAAATTTGCACTCGTATAATACTCTCATAAATGTATTAGTACCGCACAATGTATTGGATAATCAATTTAACAATACTGAGTTAAGAACAAGTTTAATAATGACCAGTGACCCCATGGGCTTATCACATATAAAATTTTTACAAAAATCAACACTTATCTTGATAGTTTGTACGGTTTATAATTAATCCCGAAACTGCAGATTAAAAGTGAGGCGATTCGCTTCCCAGTATCTCCGTTTCCCACGTAGTTATGTTTTCTTTCTCGGGATACAAAGGAATAAATAAATAAAACCTTCTCTGAAATAAGTAAGTCCTTCGCAAACACTGCAGAGGTCCTTTTATTGTATTCCTAAGCCTTCGGAAAAATTTTATGGATAGCAGTGACGGAGAAGATCGTAGTTTAGAAAGACGTATATGTATGTTCGGAGCATTTAACGCTTTGGCTGAGTGAGACGTTTATATACGACGGTGACACTTAAGAGGTTAAAGTGCGTTGTAGCTTCAGCGCCAAGGTGTAGAAAAATTGAATTGTTATTGCATGAAGGGGGGCGATGCAATTTAAGATTGAATATTGGGTCGCAAATATTGAAAGTTTGAGAAGCGCTGGGTTAACTCTATTATTAATAATCGTACTATTCACAATAAATTAATTTCTTGCTTTGCTATTTCCAAATCTCTATGTGATAGGTTGACTTAATTTTTCCTTTGCCCTCTTCGGATTTTGTTATTCCTTGTCATTTTTTTTCTTTTTCTTTATATTTTTTTTGCTTTCCCGTGTTTTGACCAGTGTTAGCCCCCGCCTTCTGTACCCTTCACGGCTGTTGTTTCAGCTGCCGTGGGGTGCAATCTTATTGGAGAAGGGAGTGGAGTGGATGTGGTGCCTCTTCTCCTTTTGTCCCGTTTCTTACTAGCCACCCCACCCTCGTATCCGTTGCCGCGTAAGTCAGAAAAAAAAATGTCCGTATCTAACTTTCCTTCCTATTTTCGCAATCCCTTTTGGGAGTGGTTTCCCCTCATGTCCTATGTCTGTTTTAGGGTCTTTCCCTCTCCTTAGAAGCTAGAACCTGTGTATGTTCGTGTGTGTGTGTCTTTTGTATTTGTATTGTAACTGTTAAGTGCTTTGGCTGTTTTCTTCCCTCGGTTCTCAAGAATTTTGGGAGAGGGTCCTTCCTTCATTCAGGATCTTTTTGTACATGTTTTTCGTTGAATTAGCAAATAAAATAGCTTCTCGGAGGGTCGGATGCAGCTCAACCTTTCGGATGATCTTGATTCTCTGGAGCAGCGCTAATCAACCTTTTTTCCGCCGGGCCACATACATGTGACTTCTATCTCACGCGGGCCGCACAAACATAACAACTATTTCTCGCGGGCCACAACGTAAGGATTAACGGGGAAAGGGGGAGGGCGGACGCTATAAGATAAAATACATTTAAAATGCAGAAATTGATCAAAATATTAATAGTTTTGAATTTCCTTTTAAAACTATATTCAACTCCATCAAGAGGCTTGCAAAAGCTTAGGGGTCAAGATATCGGATCATGGCAGGCATGTCATGAGTTCAAGCCCAGTACCACTAAAGACCCACTGTGTAGGGCAGCGATGCACGTTAAATCTGTCGAGAGCTGAAACGTTCTCCCGGTGGTGTGGTGTGATAGTTAGGAGAGGGGGTGCCAGTTCAGGTGTCATCCACGTCACTTGACCATGGTTCAGAATGACGTGGTCCGTCGTCAAAAGCCCTCATGTAGCTGAACAGTGTGACGTTAATATTCACTCACTCACTCAACTCCATCAAACTCAACTGACAGAAGAAAAAAAGAAGGGTTTAAGGAATTTTTGTACCCTGTTATGGGGTGATTTTGATTTACTTTCGTCAATGATCTCATAAGTATATTGTTGTTGAAAAAAAGGAGGCATTGAAAAGATTTGTGCTTAATGGTATAGTGAAGAGCAAAATTACATTTTTTAAATATATTATTTTCATGACAAATTAAACAAGTTGTTGATTCATGTTTGTTTTTTCTACTCAACAGTCAAGATTTCCCTCGTCTTGAAATAACAAATATTCTTTAGGTATTTTTCGCTTGGTTAATTAAAAATTAGTTTCATCCGTAAAATAGTCGCTATTCTACAGTTACAATGACAAAAGGAATCCCGCAATTCCTACCCCATTCATAGCAAAATGGATACATGAGATGGCTTGATTTCTCGATACATTGTTCTTAAATGATTGATTTTGTTAGTGAAACGGGACATGACCGCGCCACTCAGCCGCAGGTTGAGTATCGCTGCTCTGGAGTAAGGAGGGTGTTTCAAGATTTCCCACTGCCCCCGCCTCCATAGGAGAGGGAGGCAACACGAGGAGGAGATTGTTTTGCAATAAACGGGTGCTGGACGCAGGAGGTGCTGGAGAAATTTGCCCCGCAGTTTGAGAAACGTTGCTTTGAAGTAAATTTACTTCCAGTGGTTTGGAGATTCAACGCCCTCCCACTTCCAGATTTTGAATTTTTAGCATAACGATTATGGTCCTCCTCCTTCGTCTAACAAGGAAAGGGCACGACTAAGGATATTCATTTGGGATCGAGACTTGGTGTAATAGTAGTACTCCTTTAGGGTGTTCACCCCTTAAGGTAATTCCGCCGAATGGCTAGTCAATTCGGAGAAATCAGCCTTCGAAATTGCTGCTTAGCTTTTAAACAATTAAATTTTAATTTCATCCAACGATTCTGTAGCTTGGTTGACAAATCGTCTGCTTACTATACGCGAGGTCAGGGATCGATTCCATGCGATCAACTTTTTTTCTTCAATTTATTTAATTATTTTTTTTTAAATTAAATAAATTTATTTATGAAAGGTTTATTAAATATTAAATGATATTTTATGTAATTATTTTGCATTTTATGAAGTAAAAACATTATTGTAATTATATAAATACTTTTATTAAAGTTATATTTTATATTTAGAAATAATATTTATAATAAAATATTTAATGAGTATTAAATTTAAATACATAATAGATATATAATAAATATTAATAAAATTAGCTACAAATAGATTTATAATGGGAAATACAGAATACTATAAATAAAATAATTTATAAAATATATTATTATTAAATTTTTTATTTTATAATTAATATAATAAAAAATATGTCTTTTTTATACATTATTAATTTAATTATTTTAAAATTTTATAAAATATTTTATAAGTTCTTTTCAAATAAATTTATTTAATTTAAAAAAAGTTTATTTAAATAATTTTAATAAATTTATTTAAATAATTTTAATAATAAATTAATAATAATTTTAATAATAAAGCATAAATTTAATAATAAACAATAATTTCAATAATAAATTAATAATTTTAATAATAAATGAATAACAATTTTAATAATAAATTAATAATATTTCTTATTAATACTAATGGTTAATAATAATTAATTATAATAAATAGTAATTAATTAATTAATTTTAATAAATAATAATTAATTTACTAATTTTAATTATTAATACTTTTCATTACTAATTATTTTAAATATTTTTAATTAATAATAATTTTACTAATAAATAATTTAAGTTATAAATTTATTTTTTCTACTTTATAAAATACAAAATAATTACATAAAATATAATTTAACATTTAATAAACGTTTCATAAATAAATTTATTTAATTTAAAAAAATGATTAAATAATTGAAGAAAAAAAAGTTGATCGCGTGGAATCGATCCCTGACCTCGCGAATAGTGAGCAGACGATTTGCTAACCAAGCTACAGAATCGTTGTTTGAAATTACAATTTAGTTGTATAAAAGCTTCTGATGAACTCCAAAGGCTGATTTCTCCGAATCGACTGGCCATTCGGCGGAATTACAATGAGGGATGAACACCCTAAAAGAGTACTACTATTACACCAAGCCTTCTCAGTTGTCGTCCTCATCACTTAACCATTTTTCAAAATCACGAGTTCCTTCTCGAATAGCCCTCGTGTTGTCTTGTAGAGCAACTAACTCATTGTCACCTCTAGGTAAATTATCCTGTTTTAACCTTTTCGCGATGGGTGTGTCATATATGCACCAGTCTCAAATCATCTTATCGGATGGCAAACCGTTCAATGCACTTTTTCGAGGGGATGACTCATCCTGTAGAACAAGTACGAAACACGATTCATCAATGTGTCACGCAGACATTTGGGATGGGTGGCACACCCGTCTCTATAATGCTTTTCGTTGACCAGTACGTTGTCATGAAAAGGTTAAAGAAAATGTTGAAAATAATGACAGCTTCACAAAACCATCAGCAAAATAAAGTTAATCTAATGAAATATACGGATGTAACAGATCAAATCAGGTCTTTTCTTAAGCACCTATCTTAGATCACTATTAAAAATCATTCCTAAGCTCCTGATGATTTTTAATTAACGAAGTATCTAAATTAATACTGGACAACTAAACAAGTAATATAAAAAAAATTGAGTCAATTCCTACTTAGAATGGATTAATAGAATATATTTTATGAACGATATATATATATATATATATATATATATATATATATATATATATAATCCAATATAAGAATTTTTTAATATATATAATCATATACATATACATACACATATATATAAATTTATACACACATATACATATACATATAAACAAAAATATAAAAATAATCATATAGTTATAAACCTAAGATAACTAAAAGTAGGAAGTAGGCACACAGTATAAAGACAAACTCCTGGCCTTAGGAACCAGGATTGCAGATTTAAACAAGTTTTGCGGCGCCAACCTTCGTCTGTAATTTGTCATACTATGTACCAAGAGGAAAGGAAAGAGTTCTATACGTAAAATTTAAATATTAAGTCATTAAACAAGAATATATGAACATAAACATAACCTACTAAAACGGATTTATAACGATGGCCAAGAGTGCAGTATCGTGTTCCCGCCAAATAGGGAGAGCAGAACCGCATAAAGTTACTTGCGATACGATATAAGAAACGATTAATTGCGATACGATATACGATAATAAGAAATATATATACTTTTAAAAAATCATAAAAATAAAAATCATAAAATTAGCGTAAATTATAAAGAAACTCTGAAAAATATATATTAAAGATTTAAAAAAAAACAAGCATGTGGCGCCATCTATTTAATAATTGTAGGATAAATTAGATATTGTCTAAATTTAAAAAAATTACAAAACATAATAACAGTAAATAATTACATTAATACAAATTGTATCATAAAAAATCATTATAAATATAGTTACAAAGAAAATTAGCAGGGTATCCATGTTCAATACAGTGATTAAAAATTTTTTTAAGATTTAAAAAAATATTAGCTTTATCGCTAACTAATAATTTATTGCAGTGTTTCTCAAACTGTGGGGCGCGCCCCCTGGGGGGGCGCGATAAACGTACAAGGGGGGCGCGAGCATATCGAAAATAAAAGATTAAAAAAAATTTATTTACTGGAATGAAGTAAAACAAAATACTTTCTGACATAATAAAAAAATGCACATTTACACAGATATAATTTATATATCTGCGATATTACGTCATAAAAAATTAAAGCTTCTACTTCTATTACGGTTTCTTTTCAAACCAAAATGAGAAAAAACAAAACTCAGACCCATAATCGAAAAAATTTTTAGGAAGATAAAAAATTCATCACTGTAGTATTATTGTCATCAGCTGTAGGCAGCAGAATGTAGTTGCTGCGGTTTGACCTTCGAACTTACTTGTACGGTTAGTTAGTCCTGGCTCTTATGTATTTGTTTTTTTTTCATTTTGGGAAGTTGCAAATAAACTATTTCTGCTGCGATGTTTTCCTTGTAAAATATTTTTATGATTTTTGGAAAAGCACAGAGAGCTCTTTGAAGGATTACTTGGCCAAGATTTATTTCTATGAGTTATTCCCAAACATATAAAAAAGCATAATGAAAAACGTTTTACATAATTTTTTTGAACATCCATATTGTAATAAATACACTTTTATTCCGGAGCTGTCACGCCGAGCACAGAGTGCACGAAATCGGTAATTCTGGCAAAACTGTTTAATTGTTACCAAATGGCTCTGACACACTATCCTCCTGTTTGACAGTCTTAACGTGTGAACTAAAATATATTTGTCACATATCTCCCTCTTTTTTTGGGAGTGACAAACGTTTTTTTTACAATCTTTAGGTACTTGTTTTGACTGAGTTCCCGGTGTGATAACTTTTTTTCCGAAATATTTTCTGTGTTCTTGAAAGTAGGTGAGTATATTTTCTCTTAATTAAATTATTCACTGGAATTACGATTTTTATTGTGTACTATAAAAATAATAATAAAAAAAAAGATTGGGGTGGCTCAATAACCCCACACGACCATTAGTATCAAGTGCGTGCCTGCTCCAGGTTTAAAACATGTTAAGAGACTTTAAATATTGAAAATAATACAATTATTTCTCATCCGAATTTTATATTATTGTTCATTATTCAACATCAACTCTAAATGCTAATTCTGTGAGGATTAAAATTACAGTTCGCTTAAAACTAATTATAATTTGAGCAATGATTTAAAAAAAATCATTTTATATTTTTGTAAGCATTGTTGCGCACTTGGCTTTACTCTCCTTAAAATTCAGCGATTATATCAATATTGTTTTGTTTTCTTATAAATGAACTCGTGCAAATAGCCTGTACTTAAACCGGTATACTTTTAATGTATCAGTGCTGCACAGAGTATTTTATAACTAATTAATTAATGCTAAATTAAGAACAAGTTTAATAAGTATTAGTGACTTCCATGGGCTTGTCTTACAGAACAAATTTTTCAAAGGAATGCTTATATGATTAGAAATTGACCCACTGCGTTCTTTCTAAAAAAAGCTGATATATATATTTTGTCTTCTAAGCAGCCACTGCATTTTGCAATATGTTCCAATTTAAAAATTAGAGAAAGGAAAAATAACAAAATAATTATCCTATTACTTAATATTTTTTTTTGCTTAAAAGCAACATATACAAAATTTTATACTTATGTCACGAATTTGTACGGTATATAATTAAGATTATTGCTTTAGGGTAAAAAAATGCATTATTATTGCATTCAGTACATTATTAATGTATAAGGGGGGCGCGATAAAAATTGTGATTGATAAGGGGGGCGCCACTATTGAAAGTTTGAGAAGCACTGCTTTATTGCGATAAATATAGTTAAAAATAATATTTCTATATATAGATATTGATAAATTAGAATTCCAGTAAGGCACTTTGATGATATTAAAATTAAAGGCATCTCTTTTATCATAAATATTAGTATGTAGTTTCAAATCCTTAATATACAGAGATACATCTAGGTAATTTGTTTTGATTGGATTATTATTAATTTTAACTAAGTTTAAGTAGGACGGATAAAAATTAATAATAGGATTTAAATTATCATTTTTACCAAAAATAATTAAATCATCAATATATCTAAAAATGTAGTAGTCATTATTAATAACATAACTATATTCATAAGAATGTAAATAAAGATTAGCCAAACTATTACTAGCTGGGCCCCCTTGTGGGAGTCCTTTCTCTTGTTTATATAAAGAACCATTAAAAAAACTGATATAATTTTTCTTTTAAGACAAAATCTATGAGAGTTTTAAATTTGTTAAAATTAATATTAAGGTTATACATACTGTGGTTTTCTAAAATTACTTTAATAATATCATATAAATCAATGGAATTGAAAAGATCTTCAAAGTCATAACTATGAACTGAATAAATATTTTTATCATTAAAAAATCTATAATCTCTTTACTATTTTTAATTATAGCTTTATTACATTGCTGATTAATAAAGTTTTGTATTATATTATGAAGTAATTTGCCTGCAGTAGTAATATATGTTCTAAAACCATTTGTCACAGTTCTAAATTTAACCGGACTTTTATGGAATTTTGGAGTTAAAAAAATATATGGATACTTAATTTTAGGAATACAATAACCTAATTTTTTATAAATAGCAATAATACGATTACTAATTTCATTATGTGACAAATCTAATTTTTAAAAGAACCATTATTAAGAAAGTGATCATAAAGAATATTATAATAAAAATACTTACAAATCACAGCATATATATAGTTACCAGGTACTTTATCAATGTAAACTATGATAAAATTCTTTTGTAAATTATAAATTTTCTGTTTGATATCTTTAAAAGTAGTTTCATATTGAGAATGGTAGCTAAAATTCATAAGGTCTTTTAATATATTGTACTTATACTCTTCAAATGCCTCAATAGGTAGTCCAAATTTAATTGCAGATTTTGTAATAAAATTATCTATATCTTTAAAAATTTGTTTTTAACAGTATTGTTGTTATTAGAAACATTTAATCTAAAATTAGTGCCTTTACTCATTATATCTTTTAAAATATTATCATTGATAATATCTAAGTTGCCAGTAACTACATGTTTATGATGACCATCAATAAAATCATTATAGTTTTTACATATACAATCTTCTATATTAATAGAGGGCGAACTATTGTTGTAATTAAAGATAAATCTGCCCATCGTTTTGTTATATTTAAAAGCTTTCTTTACAACAACATTTCTAACTGGAAAAAGAGACAAATGTCTATTAAATACACTAGAAAAGTTAATTTTGTCAAAAGTTTTATTCATGAATAATAAAGTGCAGTACTCTGTAATGGGTTCATTAATTTTCTCAACATTAATATTGAATTTATTAACTAGATAGTTAGTAATGTCTTTAATAATGTGTACTGCATGACTAACCTTTAAGGAATCATTATTTAAGGATTCATATAACAAAGCAATTTCATGTTTATTCAGACCAAACATGAAGTATTTGATTTTCTTGATATTAAAGTTTTTTTCAAAATCATCAATAAGAACTCTAATATTGTCATTTAATGAATTTTTATCTCTGTTTTTCCTTTTAGTTCTATTACTTCTAGATTTTCTTTTAGAAGTATTGTTTAATTTATTGGCATTATAAAAAAAAATTCTTTATTATTATTCTGTAACATTATTTGCAGAGTATTTTTAGCAAAATACAAAACATTAAGGCCATATGGATAGATTGTATTAAAACTCCTAATAAAGTGATTTTCCCACCATAATCTGTGCTTAGTAATTGGAGAAATTTTAATGATAGACAGTTCAACATTTTTGAAATCATGCATATAAAAGTGTCTAAGTTCAATTTTATTAGAATTATTGGAATTATTAAAGAATTTAACACCATGTCTATGCTGATTAATCCTTAAGTTAATAGTATTGGAGGTCTGTCCTATATATTTATATTGACATACTTTACAATTTAAAATATAAATACAATTAAAGGTTTAACAAAGGTTAAATTTAGAATCACAATCATATTGATCCATATTTAACATAGTACATGTCTTACATCTACTATCTCTACATTTATTGAATTTTAACTTAAGACTATTATAAGATTGAGAGTTATCAAAATTATAAGAAGATAAATTATCAGAAATTCCATGTATAGCAGGACTCTTAGTGTAACATTTATGAATATTATGAGAAATGTGATTATTAGAATCTAGTTAATTTATAAAAAAACAAACTTGAAAGTAAGCTCATAAAAGTCAATATAAAAAGAGATTTCTGTAATTAATCCAGAAATTTATATATATATATATATATATATATTGAAAATTTGAATTTTTATATATATATATATATATATATATATATATATATATATATATATATATATGTAGGATTTAAAGTATTAGAGAATTAAATATATTCTCCGATCAGTGAGGTTACAACCTCACCAATAGATAGCTACCAGCGAATGTATGCATCCCCCCGGAATGACGGGTTTTAGGGAGAAAAACGATTGCGAGGCGGAACGAGACAATTGAGAGCATGCTTCGTGAAATAACTCATAAAATTTTAATTCTAAATAATCTAATGTTTTATTTAACAGTAATTTCATCCTAATCTGCTTTTTTCTTTGAAATACCAAGATCCCGAACATTACTTACCCCTAGACACCCCTACATATTTAATCGGGGATTCAGCCGGGATAATTTTTTTTTAAATTTAAAGGAAAAAAAAGCAGAATCGATTCCAAATTGCCAAGGATTACCTTCTTCATCACGAAGTAATATGCCATCCTGCCACGAATAACATTTGTGTAGAGTACAGTTCGTCTCTAATCCGCGAAGATGTAAGCACGAAGATTGTTGACCATTCAAGAATAAACACTGTGTTGTACGGTTTTGGACAAACAAGTAATAAACAAGGGCTCCTTCGAGTATGATTTTGTCTTGGACAAAGATGAATATTCTTTAACGTGGTGCCAACCAAACAGCTCTATTTTGAAGCCATTATAGGTGCAGACATTTTGGGACAAGCTT
This sequence comes from Trichonephila clavipes, assembly GCA_019973935.1. Taxonomy (NCBI): domain Eukaryota; kingdom Metazoa; phylum Arthropoda; class Arachnida; order Araneae; family Nephilidae; genus Trichonephila; species Trichonephila clavipes. The sequence continues at coordinate 71,803 of BMAU01000146.1, read as the reverse complement.
CATTGAATTTCACCCGGGAGGGTTCCATAAGCATGAGGCATGTCTAATGCAAATATCCAGAGTACATCCTGAAGATGAGTTAGATTTCAGTCACAACTTTGACTCACAAGTGAAAAATGATCTAACCAGAATACATTCATCATACAAACCTGAGAAGACTGAATCCACAGATGGGACGAGGAGGATAATACTGAACGATGATATCCCAGTCTATCAACCAGCACGTCGGTTGTCGTACGCGGAAAAGAAAAGTGTGAACAAATACATTGAAGAATGGCTCGCACAAGGAATATTCAGACCAAGTTCATCCGAGTATGCTAGTCCCATAGTACTTGTGAAGAACAAGAACACTTATAATAAGAAAAGGAAAAAGGCTCCCGAGTACCCAGTTGGTGATTTAAAATGTGAGAAAAAACCTTTTCAAGTTTGGACACAAATCGCCAAAAGGGTCGCTAAGTCGCCGGATGAGACCAACGTGGCTGTATTTGTAATTCTTTGTATAATTAGTTTTAATCAATTAAGGCAGTGTTTCTCAAAGTTACAATAAACGCGACCCAATATTCAATCATAATTTTCATCGCGTCCCCCTCATACAATAACTATGTATTGAATTCAATAATACTATTCTTTGACGTTAAAAGTGTGAAACAACTTTAATCCCTTAAGCGCCCCGGCGTTTATAAACGTCTCTCTAAGCCAAAGCGTTTATTTCATCGGACGTATATATACGTCTTTCCGATGTACGATCTTTTCTGTGCAGTGCTATTCATAAAATTATTCTGAAGGCTTTGAAGTGCAATAAAAGGACCTTGACAGTGTTTGCGAAATATTTACTTACTTCAGATTATCTGCTCTTTATTCCTCCCCACCCAATACATCACATGCACGTGCCTACGTGGAAAACGGTTGGCATTAGGAAGCGAATCGCTTAACTTTTATTTGGAAGTTATGGGAAAAATTATAAACCGGACAAATTATGAAGATAAGGGTTAATTTTTGTTTTTAATTACATAAATGATAAGCCTATGGGGTCACTGGTAAATAATAAACTTTTTCTTAAATTAGGATTGTTAAATTAATTATAAAATGCATTGTGTATCACAAATACATTTATAAGTATAATATATCAATGTAAATGTGTATTTTAGTTTTTATTATGTCAGAATGTATTTTGTTTGTCTACTTTCAGTGAATTAATAATTTTTTAAATAATCTTTTGTTTGACTTTTCAATATGCTGGCGCCCCCCTTGAAGAGTTGCCCCCAAGGGGGGCAGGCCCCACAGTTTGAGAAACGCTGAATTAAGGTGCTTGTCAAGATGAGGGAACATTTTTTTGAAATAATGCTAAAAGTTCATTTTTAAACTAATTTTTGTTTGATTCTAACTGAAAACTTACAAAAATAACAAAGAAAAAAAAATTTTCAATATATTTTTGTAAAAAAATGTACTTTAGGTTAAAATTAGGCATTTTTGGCATTTCGCGGCAAACACTGTAAAATAAATTCTAATGCATAAGGTAATAAAAGCTCTTTGAATCTTATTCATAAAGCGTTTACCTATACTTTGCTCTGTCATCTTTGAATAATTTCAATTTATCATAAAATTAAGGGTCAAAAAGTGCACAAAATGAAAATTTTGCATTTATCACAAAGAAAAACAATCATAAAAAAGCTAAATATATTGTTTTTTCTTATTCTCTAGTGCACAGAACGCATACTATAATATAAACAATGATGTTGGATTTCATGCAATTATCTCGAGGACTTTTTGAGATACCATGTTTGCCATGCGATAAAATATGTAAGAATCTGTTTCGGAGAAAAATGCATTACAAGATTTAAAATCTAAATCCTAAAAAATTAGACAGCTAAATCAACTTAAGTCCTTTTTATATCAGAAGAATAAACCTTTTAAAAGTCCATATCAGTATTATATAAAGGGTTTTTTTAGAGGTATAGAACTTTAAATTGCAATAAAACAACGATGTATTATTCGATTGACTTAAATTTTTTTTTTATTCGAAAGATAATCTTGTGGCATTACATTTTAAATATGATCAGGCAAAGCGTAGATTCGTCGAATGGGCCCAAAACGAGATTGCCGTTGTTCCCGATTTTCATAAGCGAATTTTGTTTAGCGATCAAGAGCACTTCTGGTTGAATGGCTACGTCAACAAACAAAACTGCCGCATTTGGAGTGAAGCTAATCCACAAGTGTATGTCGAAACACCGTTACATCCAGAAAAACTGACTGTTTGGTGCGCTTTATGGGCTGGTGGAATCATTGGTCCGTACTTCTTCAAAAACGATGAAGGCCACAACGTTACAGTCAATGGTGATCGATATAGAGCCATGATTACTAACTTTTTCATTCCTGAATTGAACAATCATGATGTCCAGGAGCTGTGGTTCCAACAAGACGGCGCAACATGTCACATAGCTCGTGCCACAATCGATTTATTGAAAGACACGTTTGGTGACCACTTAATTTCCCGTTTTGGACCTGTGAATTGGGGTCCAAGATCTTGTGATTTAACACCGCTAGACTATTTTCTGTGGGGCTATGTAAAGTCATTGATCTATGCGAATAAGCCACAAACGCTTGACCATTTGGAAGACAACATTCGCCGTGTTATTGCCGATATACAGCCACAAATGTTGGAAAAAGTCATCGAAAACTGGACGTCCAGATTGGACTACATCCGAGCCAGCCGTGGCAGTCCTATGCCAGAAATCATATTTAAAATGTAATACCACAAGATTATCTTTCGAATAAAAAAAATTCATGTCAATCGAATAATACATCGTTGTATTATTTCAATTTAAAGATCTATACCTCTAAAAAAAACACACCCTCTATTTGTTTCAAGTTCTTTTTTTAAATTTAGTTACCAATTTTATAGAGTCAGAAAAGCTTTTCTTAACGTCTAAACGCATAGTTTTTTTAAATACAAATTAGAGATATAAAAAGCACTCTAGAAAAACTTTATTAAGTTAAAAAATAATATTTTATATATATATGTATATGTATATATATATATATATATATATATATATATATATATATATATATATATATATATATATATATATAAAAGTGTTTTTATATATAAGTATATATATAGTATATATATGTGGGAGTCCGAATAAATCTTCGAATAAAAATCAGACTCTTCAGAAGGCGGGATTTTAGATTGGCGAGGTGGGTTGTCTAGGGGTAAGTATTTTAGGATGAGTGATGAATTAATTGAATGAAAGTCATTTAAACACAGATACTTCATTTAAGTAAAAAAGAATTTATTTAAAGTTAAAGGGAAATATTTACAAAAGGGGATATTTACAAAGAGAAAGACATGCAGGAATTAGGTTAATTAAAAGTTGAGTTATACCTTTAGAAGACGGGGAAATAAACCTTTCTCATTCTTGGATGTTAGGACTGGTGGTGCCGCGCAGGGCGCGGAAATGCGGTAAAGATGTGACGTGTTGAACAAGCAGTGGTTAGTAGGCCTCTGGCGAAAAATTATTCAAGCCAGAGCTACGAAAGCTCACTAGATAGCGCTGCTTCGAAATGCAGTAATAAATAAAATTGAGATTTATGGTCCTCTGAAAAGGATATGACTCAACCTTTTTACAAAATGTTTCAAAGGAAAAATCCTACAAAATCACCCTCTCCTGACAGAGCTGGTCTCTCAGCTCTTACAAAATGTTGAGAGCTAATGTACTTTAAATACAAACTATTTTTAGTTATAACTATAAATTTGATGATTATTGGAATGTGGACGCAATAAAGACAAATAATACGATTCTTAAAGATAATAAAATAAAATATTACAGATGAAAAGATGTATACCTAATATTCACAATTCCGGACCTAAAAAAAGTATATAAAAACAAAATATTCTATGTTGTGATCTACAATTAACTAAACCATAAAAAAATCCTTCGCATCAATAGAAAGATAAAGAATAATACGAATATATAATAAATGTTACAAGTGAATATATAAAATGATTAATGGAAACGAGTATTACCATAGAACATCTATTAATTTCTCAAGAGGGATATGAGAAAAATTAAAAATAATAACAAAATAAAAAAAAATTCGATTAAGCATAAAAATGTTTCATCAAATCAGCTGAGGTGGTGGTTGAGTTCGGTCCTTCGTGCTGACCAACCTTTTCCACTTCATACCTATCCTTGAATTAACTTTTGTTACTTTGTAAGGGCCTAAGAACTTTGGTCTTAGTTTCAGTCCAGCTCCAAATTGGGTTCTTTGGATGGCAACTAAATCCCCTTCTTTGTATAACGAATGCTTTCTATCTTCTTCTGTTATACGTCTTTCTATTTACAGACTGCAGGGTTTCGATGTTCTTTTTTGCATCATTTCTTAAAAATTCACGTTGTTCTAGTAATTCTTTCGCTATTTCTTCTAGAAGTAAGTCTTTGATTAGGATGTCTTCCTTGTTACGCATTTTGATTCCCACTAATAGTTCGAATGGTGTCCATTTTGTACTGCGACTTATAGTACTATTTAGTATTCTCTGTAATCTGTCGACGTATTTGTACCATTTCGTTGAGTCGTCTAATGATAGTTTGGTGAGAACTGGAATCAAAGTTCGATGAATTCGTTCAACTTGTCCGTTTCCTCGAGGAACACCTGTTGCTATTTGTAGATGTTGAATGTTTTCTTCATCACAGTAGTCGTTGAATAATTTTGAAGCGAAAGCTGAACCTCTATCAGAGATAATTCTGATGGGATTACCAAAGGTCTTCTGCTGTTGTTTTAGTTTTTCGAGGGCACTTTGAGAAGACACAGTTTTGACGGGGTATAGCCAAGTAAATTTGGTAAATGCGTCTACTACGGTGAAAATGTGTTGATAACTTTGGTTTGTGGAGGGTAAAGGACCAATGAAGTCAACATGGTACGTACTTAAAGGAATGCTTTCCTTAGAAATAGGATTCAAAAACCCTTCCTTTTTGCCAGTTTTCTTATTAGCTAAGATACATGGAACACAATTAACTATTACTTTTTTAACGACGTTGGATAAATTTGGGATAAAAAATTCCTGTTTCACAATTTCTTCTGTTTTTCCTACTGAGAAATGACCATTTTCGTGAATCAATTTAATTAGTTCAGCTTGCATTGCTTTAGGGGTTACAATTAATTCTCTACCATTTAAGTACTTGTAGAGTATACCATTTCGCTCAAAAAATTCTTCTGATTCTTGCTTCTCTAGAAGTGATTTCAATGTTTGGATGTTGTCATCTTCCTCTTGTGCTTTTTTAAGCTTTGAAGTTAATGTATCATTGCATACCATTATTACGGTATATCGGCTAAGAGCATCAACGTGCTTCATACGACTTCCAGCTCTGTGCTCTATTTCATAATCGAATTCTTCTAATTGAAGCGCCCATCTGGCTATGCGAGTAATTAGCTCCTTTTTTTGCATAGTCTTCTGAAATGCTGAACAGTCATTTACTATTTTAAAGTGTTGTCCTAAAAGATAAACACGAAACTTCTTTAATGCGTTGATAATTGCTAGTACCTCTAATTCGTAGCTGTCATACTTTTCTTCTGCTGTATTTGTCTTTTTCGACATGTAGTAAACAGGATGTAACTTTCCATCTTCTGCTTCTTGTAACAAAATTGCGCCGTACCCTTGTTTATAGGCGTCTGTATGCAGTTCTGTTTTTCTTCCATACTTGTAAAAGTGCAAGATTGGGCCTTCGGACATGATTTTCTTCAATTTTTCAAATGCTTCTTTTTGTTGAGTCCCGAAAAAAAAAAAAAAAAGAGGTTTTCTTTTCTTGTTAAATCGCTAAGTGGTTTAGCTATCTTTGAATAATCCTTGATGTACTAGCGGAAATATCCAGTTAAACCAAGAAAACTTTGTACTTGTTTTATTGTTGTTGGTTCTGGAAATTTCCGGACAGCTAGTGTCTTCGTAGGAGATGGTTTAATAGTTCCGCTTTCTACAATGTGACCTAGAAATTCAATTTTCTTTTTTAAGAATTGGCACTTCTTGAACTTAATTTCTAATCCGTATTTCTTTGGGACTTCGAAAATAATTTTAAGTTTTTCGAGACCTTCCTGTTCGTTTTTCGCTGGAATGACGAGATCATCTAAATAACTGATTACAATTCCTTTCCAAGTAAGATCTCTAAATATACTTGATACGTAGCATTGGAAAACTCCTACACTTGTGCTTAGTCCGAAAGGAACTTTGTTGAATTCAAATTGTCCATCTGTGACGATAAAGGATGTATACTTTCTGCAATCTTCGTCAACATCGACATGAAATAAACCATTGCGTAAATCTGATGTAGAATATACCTTTGCTTCTTGCAAAGTGTCTAAAACACCTTCGATGATAGGTAACGGAAATTTATCTTTCACAAGCTTCTGATTCAATTTTCTTTAGTCAATGCACATTCTCGAAGATCCATCTTTCTTTTTTACCATTACGATTAGACTTGCATATTCCGCAGAACTCGGACGTATAATGCCTTCGTTGAGCCATTCTTCTATCTTTTTGTTTACTTCTTGTCTTTCTGTGAAAGTTAGTCGACGAGGGTGTTGACAGACTGGTTCTTCGTTGTTTAGAATAATTCTCATTGTGACGTCAGTAGATGCTGTTTTTTCTGGCTTGTAGTCTTGAATTAACTTTTCAAGTTCCTTCTTGATTTGACGAGTTTCAACATGACGTAGGTCTAGTTCTTCTTGAAGATTTTCAGCAGATATTTGCATAAGCTGTGCATGATTCTCATATTTGTTGAATTTAACTCCTTCTTTAGTAAAACTTATCGATGCTTGTTCCAAAAGATCTGATCCAATAACTGCTTCGAATTTTATTTTATCAGTCGGTACAACATGCCAAGTTAACGAGTAATTTTCATCATCTATTTTGAACTTATGTTCAAAGGAACCGATAGTTGTCACTTGTGCTTCACCAATACCTGTGAGAAGCAGCTTGTTCTTCGATAATTTCGTTGGATCCATTATTCTTCTGCTTGTGTTTTCTCGAAACAAACTTACGATACTACCACTGTCTATGAGCGCCATGATTTTCACCTTTCCAAAAAATATCTCTTTAGTACGTAAACCTTCCTTAACGATGAGTGTGCAAGTTTCTTTTGGAGGTTCTTTGAATTTCTGCGATTTTGAATAGTTCGTCTAAGCATGCTTGGAAGCACTCTGATTTGAGTGTTTCTCGTAATGTTTGTTGTAATACCCTTTCTGCGCGCTATCTTGATATCTTTGAACAGATTCGTACTTGGTAACAGGGGATTCGTAATGTTTTTTGTATTTCGTTGACGCTGGAAACTTCTTATCTTTCCTATTATAGTCGAATTTTCCTGGTGCTTCATACCTGCGATTCTTTTCTGTGAATCTGAATTCTTGTTTCTTCACAAATGGACTGCTAGATTTTTGTTTCAGAGTCCTTTTAAAGTCTTCGAATTCTTCTAGTTTTTCTGCTTATTGAACAGGGGAGTTCATATTTGCCCATTCATCAAGATAATATTCTTTAAATTCAAAAGGAGTTTTTCGTTTGAGTTGATCTGTTATGATTAGATCTGATAACTTTTTGAAAGTATCTATCTTCAATCCATTTATCCATCCGTTGAAGTAAGTGTTTAACTCATGGTAAAAATCAATCCATGTTCTTTCAGATGCTTTTTGGTGAGTGACAAATAGTTGTCGAAACTTTTCTGGAGTTTGTTTAAAGCGTTTCAGCATTAAATTTTTAACGTGTTCGTAAGAGTTGGCTTTATCGTCAGGCTCTCTCGCTATGATGTGAGATACTTCCGTCGGTAACAAGCCTAACAGATGATAAACCCAGTTTTCTTGATCAATATTTAATCTCTGCACTTGACGTTCAAATAATTTTAGATAAAGAGACTGATGTCTTCTTTCAAATTAAAACGATGTATAAACTTTGAAATTTCTTCGACGAGAAATTTAGTATCACTTTCTTTGGATGTATCAGCGCCTAACTTGGATTGTGTTTGGATTCTTAACTTTTCCAACTCAAATTCATCTTTGCGTTTTTGCTCATCTAACCTCAATTGTTCGAAGCGTAATTTTTCTTCTCGTTCTTCAATGCGTAATTTTTCTTTTTGCTCTTCAATGCGTAATTTTTCTTTTTGCTCTTCAATGCGTAAATTTTCTTCTCTGGCTTTGCGATCCTCAACAATCGTTGAGTGTATGTTTTTGGTCAGTTCTTCGTCATAATTTTCACTACCAATAATTAGATCTTTAAGTGTGGCGATGGTCATAGATTTATCGAATTTTAAATTTAATTCCGTGGCTAAGACAAATAAATCTTCGCGTCGACCTTTGCCAAGATACGCCATTTTAAAATTTAAATTTAAGTTTAGATAGTAACCAAAGGAATAAACAAAATTGGCACGCGTTCAAACAAAAACAATGATGTTGCTATTGGCAATTCTCGTTTGCATTTACAAAAATTCTCAAGTTAAAATGATATTGCATCAAAAAACACTAAATATACATTGAAATATTCAAATTATATTCATTTAGAAATATTTTAAACCAGTAACGCGTAAAGACAACAGTGCGAGATAAAATACGTAATGCTTAATTTAAAGTAGTCAAATCATTAATTTCAACTAAAAACAAAACCTTTTTTTTTTAAAAAAAACATTTGATATATCAGTTATCTCATTTCGTTATAATAAATGCAAAAAGGATTTGAAAGAAAAAATAAATTAATATAAATCTTGTTTAGAAACAGTGATTAAATTTATTGTGATATGAAAAAGTTAATCATTTAAAGTTCTTTGCTGAAAAAAGCAAACAATTAGAAGTTAGTCACTTAAAGAAAAATCTCATACATATTTTTTATTACACCAATAAAAATAAAATCTTTTTAGGATCTTATCAGCACATTCTAAGGATAAACACATGTTTCAATAGAAAGCATAATAATTCTGTCAAAAATGAACTCAAAATACTTATATATTGAATGATAAAATACACCATTAAAATAAGATTATTCATGATCCTTCATCAATTCTAAAAAACATAGCATATTCTTTCAAAATATATTTCTGGAATACTCGTAGAAAATAATTAATTACTAAACAGCTGCGGGAAAAAGAAATGTTACACTATATGAGTCATCGAAATTACGATTGCTTCGAAACGGTAAATGTTTAGGAATGGGAAGACATTAATCTCTTAGTTCAAGGTCGATGACGTAACTAAAGAAATTAAAATTTTCGCACATACATGAAATTCAATGCGATTCGTTAATAAATGAGATAAAAACTTGAATATTTTACGTACGACTTTCTTAATGTTTTAAAAGATATACTTGTAGAAAATTTTAATTGATACGATTTCTATATACATAGAAAAATAGTATTTCAGAAAAACACACATATTTAAAAATATAAATTACTTCATGAAATCGACTACAACATTTTTTTATAAGTAAATTAACACTTGCTCACGTATTCTTTTAGATTTTTTTCCTTTTGAAGAACAATATAAAAAGTACCTGATACAGTTGACGACGTGTGATTAATTACTTGAAAACAAACTTCAAAGGCTCCTGGATGTGCTCACTGGACTTGTGAAACTCTTGTAGTTGTTGTACACGGCAGAAAATAACTTGGTTTCGGCGAGCGATCTTGTAAGATCTTGAGTTGTGACTAGTTTTATTCACCTAAATGTTAGTATGTTATGAGAGGCAATCCACATTTTCGATTCAGTCCGTTTATAATTTAGGCGTGCAGCCAAAAATGGTTTTTTTTAAAGAAGAAGAGAGTTAGAAGGTTATCAACTTATTATTTAGAGAAGATTTTCGAAATCAAATCCCGGCCGAGCCACCAATTATTTCTGTGGGAGTCCGAATAAATCTTCGAATAAAAATCAGACTCTTCAGAAGGCGGGATTTTAGATTGGTGAGGTGGTTTGTCTAGGGGTAAGTATTTAAGGGTGAGTGATGAATTATTAATTTAATCTAAGTCATTTAAACACAAATACTTCAAAGTAAAAGAGAATTTATTTAAAGTTAAAGGGAAATATTTACAAAAGGGGATATTTACAAAGAGAAAGACATGCAGGAATTAGGTTAATTAAAAGTTGAGTTATACCTTTAGAAGACGGGGAAATAAACCTTTCTCATTCTTGGATGTTAGGACTGGTGGTGCCGCGCAGGGCGCGGAAATGCGGTAAAGACGTGACGTGTTGAACAAGCAGTGGTTAGTAGGCCTCTGCCGAAAAATTATTCAAGCCGGAGCTACGAAAGCTCACTAGATGGCGCTGCTTCGAAATGCAGTAATAAATAAAATTGAGATTTATGGTCCTCTGAAAAGGATATGACTCAACCTTTTAATAAAATGTTTCAAAGGAAAAATCCTATATATATACACTGGTGTCCAAAAGTTAAGCATAAATTGTAAAATGTGAAAAACATGGAGTAAATATTCGTAAAATTATTCCAAATTTTTTGCGGATATTAATCGGGGTAAGAAGAAACATTGGGTTTATGCTAAACCTTTCAGTCAACTACGTCCTGCGCGAAACAAAAGCGCATGTCAGAACGCGTAGAAACCGATTCATGCAGCATAGGCAGTTCAGACAAGTTTCGTGCAACTGCTGTGCGAAGGAACGTTGTTAACCATCAAACAAGGTGAATGATGACACAAAGACGCCAATTGGACATGTTTACGAAAAGAAGAATCGTTGGAATGCTGGAATCCTCACGATCACAAATCGAAGTGTCTCGATTTCTGAATGTGGACCAGTATATGATCTCAAGACTGTGGCAGAGGTTTCAAAGAACGGGAGATGTTACCCAACCACCAGTATCAGGTCGACCAAGAGTTACATATCTGGTAATAAGCGCGTGACGTTAGAGGTTCAGTTCTGCCAGAGCACTGGGTTCGGCTCTCACAGTCGCCACAGGAATACGAATTTCGAGACAAACTGTTTACAGGAGACTCATTCATGCTGGCCTGTATGCCAGAAGACTAACAGTTTGCATTCCCCTCACGTCTGCGCATAAATTTGCTCGTTTGAACTGGAGTTTGAAACATCAACATTAGAGTATGGGAGAGTGGGCCAATGTGATGTTCAGTGATGAGTCCCAGTTTAGTCTGAGTAGTGATTCTCGGCGGGTAACGATATGGAGAGAACGTGGAACACGTTTTGAACCAGGAAACATAACGGAAAGACATCATTTTCCATCAAGGGGAGTAATGGTTTTAGCAGGCATCATGATGGACGGCCGCACAGACCTCCATTTCTTTGACACGGGGTCTGTGATTACTCAAAGATACAGAGACGTAGCTCTTGAGCCTTATGTTCGCTTGTTTCGAGGTGCTGTCAGTCCTGACTTCATATTCATGGATGATAATGCGCCATGTCACCGAGCGGTGCTGATTGATAACTTCCTTGAAACGGAAATCATCCTGCACATGTCATGGCCTGCGAACTCCCCTGATTTAAATACAATCGAGCATGTATGGGATACCCTCGAGAGACAAATTGCAGCCCTTTCGCACCCACCAAGCTCCATTGCAGAACTGAAGAGAGCTCTCCAAGAATCCTGGAACCGTTTGAGCCCACAACTCATTCATCATCCCATAGCAAGTATGGTAAATCGCTGTTCCGCGTGCCAGGCTGTCAGAGGTGACCACACGCCTTATTAAACGGTAGCATCAGTATTTTATTTAATGGTTTCTTTCATTTTTTTCTTTAAAGTGTGAATCGTTGCTATGCTCAGTTTTCTTTCAAACTGCTACTTTGGGTAATAAAATTAATTATTATCATTCTTCTGATTTGCCTTCTTATTTTATAACCATTTTACACTCGCATATCACGTTTACCGCCATTCTGATTTACAGTTCCTTCTTTAATCACATAATTATCAATTATGCTTAACTTTTGGACACCAGTATATATATATATATATCCACCAAGTATCTTAGAGCTTTAGAAATATGTAATATAAAATATATTAATGTGTGTTATTTTGTCAGTAAATATTCACGAAAATTTCTTTTGAAAAACAAGGTCACAAAGGTTATAAAAAAATTATAATGAAAATCATATAAAGAACAGTTTTTAAAACCTCCACATGAATACACTTTGACTTTTTTCCATCCTTAGTAATTTTGTTTTCTATGCAGCTTTTTTTTCCCTAGGAAAATTTTCTATATTCTAAGGGGTGTTCCACAGAAGTTATAACGAGTTCCAGATCAAATTTTACAAATCCATGTAAAAGATCTTAGGAAGAGAAGTATTTGCATTTCTAATTATAAATATATATAATGATAATAAACATGTATATGATAAATTAAAGGGAATTAACGTTAATAATGCACTTAAGTGAAATGTTTCAAGTATATAATAATTGTATCTTTAAGTTAAATACTCCATAAAATGTTACTGAAAAAGGCTTTCTGAGTAAGTTTCGAAACATTTATGAATAGATTTCAACTTTTCGTCACCAGCTGACTAAGTATTATTGGGATTAGTTGTGTGTCAACATTCTCATTCACCAATGACGAAGCAAATGCCTTAGACCGTGCTTTAGGCATAGTTAATTATTATTTTGTCTTTCAGAACAGATTTTTCTATCAAATATATATAAAGAAGTTAAATATGAAACAAAATATCGAGAAGCAAGGGCATAAGAAAATCGAAAAATGACAAAAATTTTACGAATTTATTTGCCAAATTTCACTTAAAACTAATAAATTATTTTTTAAAAAATATCACCACGTCCCCGTCATTACCTTACCTAAGTTAATATTTTTTAAATAAATTCGATAAACACCGAAAAAGTGTAAAAAAAGTATTAAAATAGAAACACTTCCGGTTCGTTTTTGCTGCTCTCTCTTGACATAAAAACTGTTATAACTTCGTAAATAATTGAAGTACAAACAAAAGTAAGGTATTTTTAGAAAGCAAAAAATCCAGCTATATAAAATTTAAAGTAAAAAAAAATTCGTCATTTTCATCAAAATTGACGCTAGTCACTATTCAAGCATCTTAATTTTTATAAATTATAATTAAATTATTGTATTGTCATCCAAAATAATCATGTATATAAAGTTTCAGCTCAATTGAGCGCTTTAAAATGTATTTTATTAACGATTGAAAATTCCACCAAAATAAATAAATAAATAAATAAATAGAGAGTGTGAGCTAATTGTGTAGGAATTGAATGAAAGAGTCAAATAGGGTTTAACTCTTTGTTTAATATCATGAGAGAATGATTGTATCTTTTGTTTTTCTCATTTGAGAGTTTTCACGTGTAATGTGGCATTTTTAGTGTCTAATGAAATAATCATTTTCATTTTCATGTTAACACAAATAAAAATTTTAGTCTCAATGGAAAAATATCAAGTATTACTAGTCATATTTTGTGGCAACATTTAGCTTAAATATGTGTGTGTGTTGCCGGTGCTCTGTTACTCAAAAAGTGCTATATTATTTTCAATCCTTTTTCAGCCCACACATTATTTATCGCCAATTTGGTAGAATAGTATCATCATGTTCGATAGAAGTTTAATAAAGAGAAATGATCATTTGGTTCTATTTTTTTCATAATTGTCAAAACGGTGGACGTTTTTCTCGTTTACATATTACATTGTTTTGACACTACATTGGCAGATTTCTGGCGCAAACCAACTTGATAAACGTTAGGTATTTTTGCATTGTTTCTATTTAATTTTTCTTCTTTGATTAGTGAGGAACTGACCCAATAATAATTAAAAAAACGATATCGAACGTAGATTAATATTTGGTGCAAAGGAAATAGCCAAAATAAGGTACGTGGAAAGATTTAAACACTATCCAGTAGGAAAATTTTCATTTTTGTAACAGTTTTTATTTCCTGAGAGTGTAAAAATGTAGTACCACTTGATGAAAACAATTTTTTTCTTCTGTTAATGGGAATTTTGTAATTCTGCACCAACTCACTGAAATTAACTATACATTTGTTTTAAATGAAAAGTAGATATTTAACTCAATGAGAGCAGCTAAATAAAAACTGAAGCGAACTAACTCTATAAGTACACTACCTACCAATAAGTGTTTGGACACCCATGAAAATGAGGATATCTCTAGTCCTGATCTACGTCACATCTTCTGCATTTACTATAAATTATCGTGCAGGAAACAGCATTGGAATTAGTAGCATTAACAGCTACCTGACTTTGAGAAGGGTGTAATTGTCAGATATCATACAAATAGCCGATCCTTAAGCGTCATATTTAGACAGTTTAACACTCCGAAATTGACTGTGGTTTTTGTTATTAAAAAGTGGAAGGTGAGTGGTGATTATTGGAATGTGCTTTAAACTGGCAGACCCACGATATTAAGAGATAGAGACCGCTAGGAGCTGTCCAAAGAAATTAGAAAAAACTGCACCGATTCGATAACTTGCATACTCCAGGAGTTCCAACAAGCATCCAGGACTATTTTTGCTATAAATAACATCCGCGAGCTAGAATATTTGTGTTTTTTTCCATGGGTTGTGTTGCCCCCATAAGCCATTAATTACAAAATTCAACCACGCTAATCGGTTGGGGTGGTGCAAGATACTTCAATATTGGAACGTAGATGGTTTTCCTGAGTGATAAATCAAGGTCCAATCTGTAACAGTCAGGTGGCGTATGCCTAGAGAACGCTTTTTACCAGAATGAATTCTGCCTACAATAAAGATCGTGATATGAACTGGAGTCCTTGATTCCCATTCATACTAAGCTTAACGCTGACTCTTAGTTTACCATCGTAGACAACAATCTACTGCTTACGTTGTGGCAAATGTACAGGATGGATCATTGTTACTTACAGGATAACACAACTTTCCATGTTGCAAAGTCCACCATGGGTTGGTATGATGAAAATGAGATAAGCCGACTGGACTGATCTGCCCAGAGTCCTGACTTGAATCCTATAAAAAACTTCTGAAGCGATTTGGATCTCCAAATTAAAGGGGGAAACTACTGTCAAAAAAAGGTGAAAGAAGTCCCATTTCTTCTCCAGCAGATTGGACTCCTCCAAACACTTGTGGAAAACATGCCCCGGATGATTAAGGCTGTAATTGCCTCAGTTGGAGGGTTTACTAACTATTGAATATGAATAAAGTTTGTCTTTTTTTATCACAGATGTCCAAACATTTATTGGTAGTTATTGTAGTTTCTGTTAAGTAAAACATTTTATATGAGAAAGTTTGAATTAGTAATATAAGAAGTTTTTTTTTACTTCACAGGAGTCTTATATACAAGTAACTTTTCTTCTTGATGCGTATAATAAATTAGGAAGTACATTGCTTGTGCAATCTGTTGAGAGGTCCAAAACTATTTTTGGTACAATATTAATGCAGTGTTTCCAGCTTATAAATTTAGATGTCAAATACTAGTCCATGAATAGAACACTGAGAAATACTTCAGAAAGAATATTTTCCAGGAAAACGTTCTTTCTCTCTCTCGAACATGTATTTACACACAAATACAATTCGTCCATAAAAAAATATTAATAAAAGATTATCCTACTTTCTAAAATTGCGTTAAAGATATAAATATTATTAGATGCATTTCATTTTCCATTCACTGTTCCGAATATATATAAAGTGGTAACCGAGTGGCTGCAATTGTCGACTCGTAGCTTTGGGTTGTAATGCACATTATGTAAAGGAGTTGATGCATGTTTAATCTATTGAGGTTCCCTTTGACGTAGTGTGGAATTTAAGAGAGGTAAGCTCAAGTATATATTCTTCTCGTCACTTGAGCGGTTTCAAAAGGACGCAGCTCCGTAAAAAAAAAAGGTGTCGTGTAGCTTCAAAGTGCCTATTTAATCAAACCAATAACGTTACTTTACGCCTATAGGTGAGTATCTTTTAATATTTACTCTCAATTTTTCAGATAAGCTCGCTAATTGAACATCAACATAATAAATTTAAAAAGTTAATTTATATTTTGAAACGTTTTCTGAATTTTAATTCGATTAAATAGATCATAAAACTGTCGTCATTATATATATGATGATCTCGTCAATATATATATGATGCCAGACTTTTTGTAAATTTAACTGACAGATAAAGTAATTTATTGAATAATTGCTAGAAAATATCTGCAAATGTGCAAAATCTCTTAGATCATGAAAATTTTCTTTCTGTTCAAGCCAAACATGAGAATTTAAACATATTAGAGGAATACAATACGGGTAAAAAGTTGTCGCCAAGATTTTACGCATATACCATAATATCAGTATTTTTGTATTAACGCAACCTATTGGCGACATTATACGAAAGGAAGCACGCGATCGCCAATTAAGCGCATACTACACATGCGAAATTGGGGTTGCCAACTTGGCGAGTTATTTTTAACGTTGGAGATTGTTACGATAATACTTAAGTACCAAAGTATCTAATAAACTTAACTCTACATTTAAACATTTTTGGTTTCTTTCCCAATAAAAAGGCGCAAAAAGTTTTTTTCTAAAATTCCATCGTCTTTTGTATTTATACGAAATAATCGGATAATTTTATCTTATAAGAAATGAAAAAAAATGATTAAAAGTAAATTTTCATTGCAATACAGTAAAAAAGCATTGCAAAATATTTTTTTGTGAAGAGATTACGTTTGTTTCCTGTACAACATATCAATCTTAAATTTGTAGAACACATATGGTAAATATTCCGATATATCATAACTAGTTAATGTGCCTGGAATATCCTTAGCTTGACCATAAGCTAATTCAGAATCCAAATCCTGGTAGAGTTCCCCCAAACGTTCTTTGAGAATTTTTTTGTTGCTGCTCCTTATTGGAATCAAAATCATGGGCAAAAAGTCCGATGGCAGTCCATACCTGAGATTGGTTTCCACGAAGACCTGCATCGCCTTGGCGTGCATCCAGGAGGAGAATAAGTCACTGAAGTTCGCCTTGATCCATCTGCAAAGCGCAACGACCTGCTCTTCCTTCATCCTTTTCAGTTTCTTTTGAATATCTCTTTCCTCTTCCATCACATCGTCGCTATATTCGAAGTCCCGAACGATAAATCTCTTCTGACGAGCATTGATCTTGAACTCGTCCACATTCTTCCGGCACAATACCACACTATACAGGGTGTGCGTCTTGTCCTCGAATAGTTTCTCCGAAGAGTGGGGGACGACCATCTCTGCCAAAGTGTGATAAGATTTCATCCAGTTCTTCTGTTCTTGGTTTGGGACCACCACCAGCAGCGTTATCAAATAAGACGAGTTCAAAACAAAGTCATCCGCCTTTACGATTCCATAAAGGGACCTTGTTAAGAGATTTCCTTTCTTTTGCTTCTCAATTTTTTGCAGATTTCGATCCAGCTCTTCGAAATCGTTGATTCTTTTTTTTAGATTTTCATCGAACTTTCTTATTTCCGCTCTCATAAGATCGTGAAGCACAGAAAGAGGTTTCTTAACACCGTACTTGACCGGGTTCCAACTGAACCTAGTTATATACGCCTCCACTCCCGAGTGATTCACCTGAAAGTACTCCTCTTCATAGTTTTCCTTGTCTTTCAACACTCTGTGGCCGAAATCTGCAAACTTGCGAATCACTTCTTCTGTGTAAGTGTCCAGTTGTTTCAATTCTTCCGTCAAGTACATCAGCTCGTCCAGAGTTCCCACTTTTAACTTCGGAATGTGGAATTTGTAGTTCATCGATAGTTTTTTGAGCTGCGTTTCTTTCTTGAGATTTTCGAGTGCTTCTTTGGGGGTCGGATTCCCTGGAGTAGAGATAATCCAGAACTCTTTAGGGATCTTCTTTTTCGTCCTAAATGCCGGACACACTCGCCAACAGAAAGCGCCCAGCCTGCGAGGATACGGGTCCGGAAATTCGCAGCTGTTGCATGGTCTCATGGGGGCGTAGGAAGACTGATCCTTTTCGACCCGAGAAACTAACTCTAACAAACTCTTCTGTTTTCTTAAGAATTCCGCTTGTGCGTCGATGTCTGCTCCATTTGAGTCACTCTCGTCGGATTCTTGATTCTCAGATGATTCCTCTTTTACATGCACACTCTTCTTCAAAACGGAATATACATCGGCCTTGGTTGAGTCATTTTCGTCTTCTGCCGACTCTGGCTTATCTTTTTCACTTAACTCTTCTTTGTCTGATTTTGAAGTGACCTCAGCTTCTTCCTTGTCTGTTTTGTTATTATTTTTTACTGTGTCAGTCATAATAGTCATGTACTACAAGCAATGACCATGAAAGTGCTTAATTCATATCACTGTAGCAACAATTCTTGAAAAAAGCCAAGGTAAATAAATAAAAAAAACGGGTAAAAATTTGAGAAGCTCGTTTTCATTTCACATAATCGAACTTATTGTATTGAAGATTTTCCTGTAAGTTAAATTATAATACTTTCATTTTTTTGAAAATAAAATATCCACATATTTCTCAGAAATAAATCCTTTTTCTTCTACTCGTAAACATAAGGTAATTTTAAAAACAACTTCCTCTCTATATAAAAAAGTTGAAGTACACTTAAGAAAAAAATTTATATCTCTCTATAAGCATTACTAAAAAAATTACTATATTTACTTTTACAAATTTTTATTTTCTACGTATTAATTTTTTCAGAAATTAAAAAAAAAATTAATTTCTGAAAAAAATTTCATATTTTAGCTTGTTATACGTTGTTGTTTTTTTAAAAAAATTAATAAAAATATGACTTCCAATAACATTAAAAATTAAGTCACATATAACTCAGACAAAACCCCATCGTCTTAAACCAGAAGCAACTGACGTAGTCAGCATCTGTATTGGCATCCAGTTATACTACTTGTACTTGCAATATTTTACATGCGTCAACTCCAGCATGAGTTGTTCTAATTCATACTTTTGCAAGGATCACAATCCTGGCTGCGTACTAAACTATTAATTCTACTAACTACATATTTAAAATATGCTGAAATTTTCCGAAGGTTACTAATGGCATGAAATTAATACACCAGTTCCGTTTTTACTTCCGTTTGAAAGTCTAAAGCAACTGTCCGATATTCAGTGGGATGTCATAAAATTTTTGGCGATTGATCTCTGGCATGTAGTTAAATCGATGCTATTGGTCAATATGTAAGTGCCTTAAAAGCTATCAATATCTTTAAAAATATTTATTTATTAGAGTTAACTAGATGGTGTTTTTATCTTCCTGGCAGGCCTTACAACGGCGCTGAATGGAATTCCATTACATTCTCGAAGATTCCAAGCATGTCCTTTATCCATCCGCCACAGATATTTGAGTCGTGAGAGAACGTGCTTCTCATACAATAAACTCTTCATGTGACCAGATTAGAGTCACGTCATTTTCTGCCCACACTTGCAAAGTCGTGTGACATGCCTGTTCTGAGTAAAACTCCTCGTACAACAGCCGAGCGACTTGTATACTACAATCCCATGCTTCATGCACGTCGACCAGTTCTTTTTTGAATAGGAGTTACTACTACCTCGTGAAACAGATTGCAAACGACGAATTACAGCAGAATCACGAAACTTTCCGTTCAGTGCCAACTAAAGTCAGTGTTCAGATAGCTCTAGAATAACTGTGTATTATGCAGTACGAAAATTCATCAAAAATTATTTCCGTGCAATTTAATTGTGAAATGAGTCCGCAAATATAAACTCCTGTTTGTGAAAATTGCAACACCATGAAGAAAGCATCATATTTGAATGAAATTTAATACACAGTTGAGTGGTAATGGTACAAATAAATGATTACATTTTCAAACCAAACAAACAATTAAAAGAGATAGAAATTAGTATTTTGTGTGGCCACCACGCGCCGCAATAAGAGCTGCTACACGACGCGGCATGGAGTTAGACAAATTTTGAATATCTGCCTGCGGAAGAGTATTCCATATTGTTTGTATGCGCAACCAAAGTTCGTCTGTCGAAACAACAGGACGAAGATCACGAGCGAGACGCCCCCCAACGATATCCCACACATGTTCAATCGGTGACATATCCGGCGAATACGCAGGCCAAGGAAGAAGTTGTACCTGCTGCGAATCAATAATTTCTCTTTCGCTGCACTGTCTTACATCTCTCGCATAAAATAACGAAATAAACTGATTCTTTGGAGAAATGCCCTACACATAGGATGCGTCAAATTGTCCATAGTTCTCGATTTACTCTCGGTAATTCCACACCGAGTTTGGGTGAACGCGCTGGTTATATATCCGTCGCGTGGTTGCTCATTCGAAATCTCCTCGGTTCGATGTCCACCTTAATTCGCGGACTCCCAGGAATCGATGACTCTCCAGTCTATCGCTATGATAGGCCTCTTATAGGATTCTCTCCAGTCAATATCTGATCCTCGTACTCCTTCGCTTTTTTTTAAACCGCTCGTTTCTCACGGTCACTCACCGCCTCTCCCTCTTTGATCTCTCGTCCGCCGGCCGCTTATAGCGGGAGTCTGTCTCTGCTTATATTGTGAGCTCCAAATTCTCATACGCACTGGCGTCCCAGATTCTTGAGAAAACGAAATCACATTGTACTGGTGTCTTTTTTATCTTTCGGACTGGCATGGGAAAAAATGGTCAGGATTTCTGACCACCCATTTGCGAAACTTTCCCCCAGCGATTAGGGAAACGAATGGAATTTTCCCACGTTTATCGGCGTCCCCTCTTAGTCGTTAGGGGAAAGAGACTGGCTACATTATACAAGGCTGCTAGGGGAATTCTTCCAGAACGTAAGGAATCCCGTGCAAAGCCGATTTCAGGTCTGCCAGAGGACTTTTGGTCGTAAATTCGAACACACCAATCTTTCTCTCCTCTCTAAACTACCTCACCACACCAGTGGGAGGACGTTTGAGCTCATGGCAGATTTAACGTGCATCGCTCCACTACACGGTGGGTCTTTAGTGGTACTGGGCTCGAACTCGTGACAAGGCCAGCCACGATCCGATACCTTGACCGCGGTCATGGAAGGTCGGAGAGGAGTTGTCAGTTCAAGTAAATTACTCGTCACTCAACCGAAGCTCAGAATGATGAGGTCCATCGTTAATAGACTTCGTATTTCTTTAGAATGCGACGTTAACAAAATCTTATTCAACTACTCAAAGGAAATTTTTTTTTCTTTCATTATGATCCTGTGAAACATTGAAAACGATTCAGCATTTTTTCAATTTTCTGATTTTAATTACAGTATTGAGTGTAAAAAGAACGAAATTATTTTTTGCAAGAAAAAACATGCACATTTTCTTCTCCAGAAAATTTCATTTTGGTGTAAAAACTAATACTTGCCACTGTATTTATCCGGGAAGAAAATAAATGTCAAATTTTACTCTGTTGCATGGCAAAAAGAGGCAAGCAAACTAATATGGTTGCCATTTTGTTAAGATTGCCTTTGGCGAAAAAAAATTCAATGACAAGGGATAACAATATTATCCAATCTGTTTGGAGAGATTTTGATACTTAAGGAATAATTTTTTTTAGATTTATTTGAAATTAATTTAATACTTTCACATTTATTTACTTTAAGATAATATTCTGTAAAATAACCTAAGAGGCCTCGGGGGGTTAAATTTTTCTAGATTTCTGAAAATATAAACAATTTTCAAACAGGTATAATTCTTTTAAATTTAAATTAAATAATTTGAATCTTTTACACATTATTTATAAAGGAATGGGGCTTTAGAAAAGTAGAAAATGTTTAAAATATAATCATGATTTTAAAAATTATAAGCATATGAAAACAAGAAACTTTTCTATAAGAAAAATTTATTAAGTTTTACGTCGCGCATGCTATTTTCAAAAATAGTAGCTTTAATTACTAGTTATAATTTGATTTATAAAATTAAATGTATTATTATATTACATTGTAGTTATTTTGATATAAATAGAATAATAACTTATATATTTTAATAAATAAAAAATACATTTTTAAAAAATATTCAAAAAGTTGCAATATTTTACAAATATTTTGAAGTACAAAAGATATATAAAAATAAAATTAGGTAGGTTTTAAAGAGTATGATGCATTTTACAATTCTACAAAGTTTTATACATCAGAGTCTACTATTTTAGAAAATAGCGTGCGCAACGCAAAAAATACTTAATATTTATTATAGAATTTTCATTTGCTTATGATTTTTAAAATTATTATAATATTTTAATAATTTTATACTTTTCTGAAGCCCCATTATTTTATAAATAATGTGTAAAAGATTTGAATCATTTAATTTAAATTTAAAAGAAATTGTTTATATTTTCAGACCTCTAGAGAAATTTAACACCCCTGAGACTTCTTAATTTGAAGGTACCTTTCGGATGTAAAAATTCCTTCAATTTCAATGTAGACGGGTTTGTTTGATTTGTTTCTCAAATCTATTAACTCCTTTTGCAGATTTTCAGAAACACTGTTTATGTCCTCATGAACTTCAAACATTTTATCAGACTTGATAATTCTGAGAAATAATTATCAAGGGCAGTTATAAGTTTCTTTATTTTATTAGCATATTTCCAGGAGTTTAAAGCTTTGGGTTTCTTGGGGAACTTATTTGAAAGAGAAAAATGTTGCGCTAAGTCAACACCTAAATGACAATTATTTCCTACTAAAGCTTAGAAGTAATGACGGGCATGTGTGTGGATTACAAAATGATCTTGTCATTACAAATTGTTATTTACCTGATTGTTATGTATTTTCCAACAAAGCACAGGTCTAACAACCCATCATCATAATTGCCTGATGGAACCGATTCTTTCAATTCCACTTGTTCTTTGGGGATCTAAAATATGCAATTAAAGTTTGTGTGTGCCCGTTTTGCGTATTATAACAATGACATTTTCATTCATTTAAACACCATTCCCTAAAGAGAAAAATATTCACCCAAAAGATTTAGAGCCATTGAATTTTCACCATATATATTATTTGCAGATACAAGGGTTTATGAAAATAATGAACACTCTTAGATTTATATTCTTTAATAATACGGTATAGGACCCTATTTGGCATGTAATACAGCTTGCATTCGCCTAAGAACGATTCATACCAGTCGTGAATAGTTTTTAGAGGAATATTATCCCATTTTTCATGAAGATGTTGTGAAAGTTCTGAAAGCGATGTTAATGAAGTACATTGATTCTATATTGAACTCTCTAAAATAGACCCTAACGGTTCAATTATGTTGAGATTGAGCAACCGTGAGGGCCAAGGTAGATATTTAACTTAATTCTCGTGTTCATCAAACCATGATTGGGCAAGTCCCGCTGCATGGATTGGTGCATTATCCTTTTGGAAAATTCCATCTTCTGCAGGAAACAAGAATATACCTTGTAACGGGCTCTATTCGGGATTCTACTAATCCTCCTGGAGAAAATATTCTTTAACTGGGATATAAATCCGCTTTTCGTGGATGTAACTTGGCTTTATGCAAACATAACACTTCTATTTAAGTCCCAGTCTTTGAGTAGGCGAGGAAATGGTTGAGAGTGTTAGCCACTGGTGGTCGCGTAATGAATAATAGAAGGAGAGAATCCACCAGAATTGAGTAAGGCATCAACATTGTAGTTGAACGAGCTAGCAGGGTGCAGGCCGAATCATACAAGAGATTAAATCAGTAAGTACCTTACATAATTTAGTCATCTAAATTTGGGATAGGATTTCTTATTGCTTCCTAGCTTTAGTTATTCAAGTGCATTTCGTACAGTACTAAAAGTTGAATTAAAATTAGTTAGTCAGTTAATAGTTAAGGTTAATATTTTTATGTGGGATATGGAGCGACAAAGGCTATTATCCCTAATTAGTCTAAAATTATGTCTGCTTCTTCAACGGACCTTCTCACACCCTCTGCCTCTGGGTAGTGACAACTTAATCAGCTTAAATTTTTCTATACTTTTCCCCAATGATCCTTCCTTTCAGGGTTACGATTGGTCTAGCAAAAAATTACGAAGCGGTAGCTTATATCATGACAGATCCACCTCCAAGCTTGACAGTCGGAAGGAGGCAATCACGATCATACGCTTGCGCAGGAGCTCTCTAAACGTGCACTTGTTTTGTTGTAGGGAAAAGTGTGGACGAAACGTCAGACCATGTAATTTCCCCCCTTTTCGATCGACCAGGTTTTGTGAGTGACACCACTGTGGACGGCGTTTGGCGTTAACATCTGTGGCAAGATGCTTGAGAATTGCTCTTTTACCTTAAATGTTCTGTTTATAAAGGTGCCTTCCAACTGTAATCATTGACACATAAGAATCCAGACTGATTGAGCTCTGAGGTCACTTTTGCTGCGTTGTTCGCTCTTTTGAGACCTTACAATCCGCTTCAATATCCATCGGTCTCTTTTACTGTCTACTCTTTTGCTTTGCTGAGCTTGTCTTGCCACGCTGTGTGTATGCTGTCCTGAAGCCTCCAAAAACGCCTAAAAGTTGGGATGCTTTGGTAAAATTTGCTCTAGCTAGATAGGCTCCTACAATTTGGCCTCTTTAAAAATCTGAGAGTTCGAACATTTTGCGCTTTTGAAAAAAAATTCAAGACTTATACCAGATATTACCAGCATATAGACAAGATATTACCAGAACATATACATTTATATTTATAAAAAAAACTGATAGCTATTATTTTATTTTAACGCTTACGAAGCGCATTAAAAAATGTCACTTTTATTTGCAGGTGTATCCATTATTTTGATAACTACCTGTATATATTCTAAGCTCATAAATTTCTTTGAAATCATAAGAAACAAAAGATTACGAACCACTTACAAAGAAAATATATGAGTAAAGCAAATGATATAAATATATATGAGAGACGAATCATAGAATTCTGAATCGTGGTCAAGGGATGGGGGGGGGATATTTAAAAGCTGATATTCCCCTCTGTAAACTTCCACATCCTGTCAATGTGAAAACGAAGCCTCCACATATCATCCCTTCTACGATGCGGGTTTTGCGTGAAGCTCACTATCGGGACCACTTTACCACGATGACCAAAATTATATAAAAATACTTTAATTATTTAGTTGAATATGATTATATCATATTATGATTATCCAAAATAAAAATCACAAACATGTTTTTTGACATAATTCTAATTCACCTCCAGTGAAACTGATAGAATTTGTATTTTATATATTTTGAAGAACAGGTACAACATTATCAACCTTCGGTTTAGGAAAAGAAGTTGCTTAGCTTTATTTTTCAGTTTCTACTATAAGTTCACACTCTCCTTATATATATATACTAGCTGCTATACCCGTTCTTCGCACGGGTGAACTGAAAAGTTAAAGAACACAGATTGAAGGATAAAGAAGTTTTTAATGAGTTAATTTTAAGTGAATTGCAAATTAAACAAAAAAAAAAGCTTTTCACATATCTCAGCTGAAGAAAAAAATATCTTTGTTAAATTTTAAGTCTGTAGATCTAATAGCTGATAAAAAGGATTTTTTTTATATTTATAACTCCCCGTAACACTCTTGAGGGTTGATTTTTGAAAATACCTCCCTAAGCTGATCTCTGCTCAGAAAAAGTAACACATTGTTAAAAGTTTTGTGACGCTTAAAATATTGTAAATAGTTTATAACTGAAAGTGTCATACATTACTATAACTTTCTGTTGAATTTATTTTATGTTAAAATTGTAATACTCGCAAGCAACGCCGTTTCCTAAATAACAATGGTGATTCAATGAAAAACATAGCGAAATGTTGACGATAGAGTCAAGTTGGCAAATGTCTAGCTTCATTCATAGCTCAAACTTTATTAGAGCTTTGTAAGACCCACCCGTGTAGGGGAGAAATGCACTTTAATACTTTATCCAACAGCATTATGATTTACTGCAGTTTTTTTCATGCAATATTTTTTTAGGTTACTACATTGAAAATTAAGGAACATACATAAACAAAATACTCCACTTAGGGTAATTTAATCGGTTAGAGCTAATAAATTAATTAAATATATTCCACTGTAAAATTAATTATATACACCATTCACTTAAAATAAATAGTCATATCGTTTTCTAAGGTCTCCATAAACACAAAAACATAAGACACTTAAATTTTGACATTAACTATTTTTTTGGGACAAAAATGATAATCTTTGCAATCCGCTGAAAACGCCGTCAGCAGAAAATGTAATATCTGCTACAAAACTATTCACCTTCCCCGCTAAAATACTCATCATAGAACCCGTGCTGTCATATATCTTGGAAGAGTGGATTTTAAAGAATATTCCAGCTAAGTATTGGTAGAATATTCCTGCTAAATTGGTGTGGCATGGTAGTAGGAGAAGGGGGTGCCAGCTCAGGTGTCGTCCACGTCACTTGACTATGGTTCAAAATTACGTGGTCCGTCGCCAAAAGCCCTCATGTAGCTGAACAGTGTGATGTTAATATTCACTCACTCCAAAAAATACAGTACAGTAGTTATAACTATTTTTATACTTAAAAATGCAATATCTGCCTATTCAATTTAAAATTATAGCATTATAATTAATTACTAACCACACAAACAAATTTTGAAAGTTTGTCCAAATGATGTAGTGTGAAAGAGAAAGTTTATTCAGACAGACAACAAATGCGTCTTATATGTATATAGATTTGTTTGAATTCTTGTGTATTATTACTTTTGTAAGACTCATGACATACTTTATGGTGTACTAGTCTTTTAAACATCAAACACAGCAACATTTAGCTGGGTATCGATAGTTATAACATAAAATTAAATCTTAAAAAGATATCAAAAATAAAAGACGGTTCAATATTTTGAATAAATCACAGTGTAAACATTTTCGTACAAACACAATATATATATTGTGAAATATTTATTTTGCTATTTGCATTTCAGTTAGACATCAAACAAAATTTTAAAATTTGTCAAAAACTGATAAAATAAAACATATTTAAGAAAAATACCACTGATTAATTTTGCCAAAGACATCGCAATGTGCAAAAAAAATATTTGCAGTACATGATAACCAAAAAAAAAATGTAAGTACTAAAATATATATATATAAAAATTATATATTGAATTAATTAAGGATTACTGGAGGGAAAGATAAAACAGGCTAAGATAATACTCATAATATTAATTTCATATTAGTTAGCTACTCATTTTTGGTATGATTTTGAAATCACACCAAATTGGTATGTAGCGTCCAGTCTAATGTTGTACTAAAGTACAGAATTAAAGGTACTTAGGTATTATTGCAACCTATATTGGTGACATTATACAAAATGAAGCACATGATTGCCAATTCAACGCATACAAAGTTGGGATTGCCAAAGTGGCGAGTTGTCTTGAACGTTGGCGATTGTGCAATAATACGCAAGTACTAAAAAAATTATCCAAAGTATATATATCCCGATCATAAAAATAAATTGAAAAATGTACAATACTAACATTAGTTGACATAAAAAGAACTGAACTAACTTTATCAATGCAAAAGCATAATTTGAAAAAATAAGGTACTTACATATAACCGCAACCTATTGGCGACATTATGTGAAACGAAGGCTATGACTCACAATTAAGTATATATATGACATGCGAGATCGGGGTTGCCAAATTGGCAAGTTATTTTGAATATTGGCCATTGTTAGGATAGTACATAGGTGCCAAAAATAATTTATCTTACGTCTACCTGCTTCCTCAACATACTCATTTTTGGCATGATTCTGAAATCACGCCAAACTGGTATGTAGCGGCCAGTCTAATGTTATAGTAATGTACAGAATTAGAGGTACTTATGTATTATCGCAAACTATTGGTGACATTATACAAAATGAAGCACATGATTGCCAATTCAACGCATACAAAGTTGGGATTGCCAAAGTGGCGAGTTGAACTGAACGTTGGCGATTGTGCAATACGTAAATACAAAATAAAAAAAAATATCCAAAGTATATATATCCCGAGCATAAAAAAAATTTGAAAAATGAAGTACAATAATAACATTAACCGACATAAAAGAACTGAACTAACTTTATCAACGCAGAAGCATAATTTGAAAAAATAAGGTACTTATATAGAACCGCAACCTGTTGGCGATATATGAAACGAAGCACATGACTCACAATTCAGCATATATATGACATGCGAAATCGGGGTTGCCAACTTGGCAAGTTATTTTGAACGTTGGCGATTGTTAGGATAGTACATAAATTCCAAAAATAATTCCTTACGACTACCTGCTTCCTCAACGGGTATTTAAGCCATTTGTCTGTTTTGCTCATTCTCTGATGCCTATTAGTACCAACACTGGTTTTGTTTGGGCAGTATAATTACCCAAGTTTGATTTTCTTCAAGACAATTTTATGCACTGAAGCCAATAGTATACCCTTAAATACGGCTATCTGCTTCCTCAACAGGTATTTAAGCCATTTGTCTGTTTTGATCATTCTCTGATGCCTATTCCTGGTGGATCCTAGCCAAGCACATTGCTTGGCGACAAAAATTTTGGCGATAATTTTGGCGAATTGCCCGGTCCGGTGACTAAAATATGGCAACCCTAAAACTGGTCAAGCAAAAAAAATCGGGTGAAAAGTGGACATCGTCCATTTTCGCCCTTGACCCTGCTGTAACACGTCGAGTTCACCCCTGCTCATACTCTCTTCCCCACGTGTTCCGATTTTTGGCTTGATTTTGCACCGGTTGTTAGAATGGCTTGCGAAAGAAAATTGCTTGAAAGTGAGGCAACCACAGGAGTTTTTGTTTTGCTTGGAGAACAAGGGAATAAGGCTGTTTTAGATTGGGTTATGAAAGAAGGATTAATTCCCTCCAGATATGAGTCTCCGAAGTGTAAAAAGGATATGCGTTTGGTTGAACGAAAGGGTACGATTGATGGTTTTGAATGGCGTTGTCGAGTACAGTTGAAAGATAATCCCCACTTTGCTTTCCGGAGTGTAAGAAAAGGTGCGTGGTTTAGTGATAGTAGATTGAGTATTTGTGTGATCTTGCGATTAACCAGGTATTGGTTTGGCAAGAGTATTTTAAAATGCTGTTTTTCCTTTATTTTACTGCCTTTATCTCGTAGAAATGCTGTTTTTCCTTTATTTTACTGCCTTTATCTTGTAGAAATGCTCTTTTTTGCCCTTTTCTTTATTTTATTTTTTGTGTAAATACATGTGTTTTCAGCGACCCTGACGCCATTACGAAAACCCTGTTTTCTTAGGGTTTTTGATCACTAGCTAAGACCGTCAACCCCCGATTTTTCTTCGTTTTCTTCCATGACGTCATTTTTTGAAACATTGGTTTTTGGCGCCATTTGGGGAAAAAATGGCGCCAAAAACAGCAGTGTGCCAGACTAGGATTTTACCAATCGTAACAAACAAAAATAATAGTCCGACACCGTATACAGAAAGGAAAATGGAAAATTGCAAGGAAAATCGCTTTCTGTTTTGCTACTTAATATTGTGATTCTGTCATATGTATGTACATATTTAAATTAATTGCAATTATTTAATAAAAATAACTAAAATTAATTTTTCTTTGTTGACCTAAGTAGGAATGAACTTAAATTTTCTTTTATATTACTTGTGTGTGTGTGTGTGTGCTTTTGTAAAACTTACTGGATAGAGATTGTAGTGTTTGACTTCTGTTTGGCGGTAGATTCTTTAAGAGTTGGTGATGTTCCCGCATCTGCGGGGGAGGGGTTACTGTTTTGTGAAGAGAAGGTGAATATTCATCGAGCAAAACGGTTAGGAGTGAGAGAGAATCCCTTGTTTTTGGAAGCTTGGAGCGCATGACCGGGATGTGGTGTTTAGGAAAGCGAGTTAATTTGATTGAGAACCGATGCACGGCGCGTGGTTTGCTGTAGCAATTATAGAGTTTCTTAGGGGTGTTTTACAACCCCGAACTGTGTTTGTTTGATTGTAGGGATAATTGTGTTTGATTTAAGAAGTTTTAGAAAGTAATTGCGAGATATTACAGAAACCGTTAAGGCATTCGACTGGGCGCGCGCGTTCAGAGATTTATTTTTTAAATTTTCTAATTAAAATTCTAAATTTAATTTTACATTTTTAGTTTCATTTTTATGCAGTAAAATAAAAAATACAGTTAGAAATAATATACATTCAGAACAATTTACAAAAGTTTGAATTTTTATAGAAATTTTAATTAAATTTTGTAATTTTTTCAAATGCTCTATTTTAAAAAAATAATTTATATTTTACAAAAAAAAATTGCCGCAGCACATTTTTTAAACATATGTCTAGAGGCTGGACTACAAGTTTTAAATTATTTATTTTGAATCAAAAGTTATAGCTAAT
Source organism: Trichonephila clavipes (assembly GCA_019973935.1). NCBI lineage: Eukaryota > Metazoa > Arthropoda > Arachnida > Araneae > Nephilidae > Trichonephila > Trichonephila clavipes. The sequence continues at coordinate 41,588 of BMAU01000146.1, read as the reverse complement.
TGAAGCTACGAACTATGAATTTCATTTATATTTTCGATACTTTTATAAGGAAATCAACCATAAAATCTCTAAAAATTGTTCAATTTCTTAGCTTGTAATCCAACCCTTAGTTAATACTATTAATAACATTTGTGTTAAATTTCATGCAATTATCTTTAATGGTTATTTAGAGATATTACATTTCAAATACCAAGAAATTTACAAAAAAATAGTTTTGAGAAAAATGAATTTAAACTTTATAAATGCAATTTTAAAATAAATTAGTACTAGTACATACTTAAAACTCTCCTGATTTATATTTCACACCTTCAGACTTCGATGTTTTGTTAAATTTTTTCTTTCTTTGGGTCCCATTTTTTTTCTAGCTGATTTTGAATTAGATAAAGAATGTCATTTTGAGTCACTGACTCGAATGATGTCGAAAGATTTGTAGTCACGCAAGGTATAGTAACCTGCATTTATGCCAAGGGCTTTCAATACCTCCAACAAATAATTGAAACCTTTATTAAAAATAATAACGGCAATATAGGTATCCAAAGAAAATGCTTTCAGCTCAATAAAAGTTTCCTTTGGAACAATTTGTCACAAACAGCCATTGAACGACTCATTTGCATTCTGGGTTTTACCGTGGAGACATTTCTGTAACAACTGTTTATCACACAAATTCATGTACTCGGATTTAACTACAAATGTCGCTATGGTAGCAGTTTGCATTGATTCGATGTTATGAGTATTACTTCTAATGGCAATACCATAGTAGTTTTGAATTTTATCATTCATAACATCGGTGAGTTTTCCTTTCTCACCGAGGCTTTTCTGGTTTTTTCAAAGCTTTCTTTGCCAGCTACCTACACTTTTTTGGATGTTTCCTGTACACTCGTATTTGGTGACACTGTTGATACCAAACACATCTTTCACTGCAAGGTTTCCTTGGGAGTCTCACCATCCTCATAAAAATGGACATATTTAAGATTTCTCATGGTACAAGAACGCTCAAAGATTCTGTACACACCGACTGATTCCACGCTTGAAGCAGATACAAGATGATTGCATGAACATGTATGTCCAACTGGACTCTTAGTGTTCTTCAATCTGTTGCAAATTCTGTAAAACTTCGATATGATCTCCAAATCCAGAAGTTTCCCAGTGTCAATGGATAACGCAGCAACACAATCATTCAGGGATGAATTATCACGTCTTTGTCAAGTACCATCGACAGATACTCCGCATTTTGCAGCTGTCGTGTTGGAACATTTTTTGCAGTTTGGCGGTACCATTGGCGGCACAATATTTTGGGCAAGCCACCTATCAAAATGATCCACCGTAATTGATTTTTCAATCAAGGAATTTTCAATGAGATTGCTTTAGTTCAAAGAATTATCAGGAACGCTCAAGTTTATTATATACCCTTATGTGACATCATTTGATAAACTGAACATGACTCAATTCGATTGGTTGGAAATTGGAGAATTTGACTTATGGATTTCTAGTTTAGTTCAATGTGGATTCAAAAATTTATTGAAACAAGGAAAAAGTTAGGATTGATTGAAACAATGATTAACACACACAAGCAATATAAGTAAAAATGCCAGTAACGAAATTTCGGAGAAACATTAAATTCAATTCCAGAAACGTTTAACTGTTTGCAGAAGCAGGCTCATGCTATTTAACCATATTTTCATCGACCTATGCCTACGAGTTATTATTTTCAGAGATGAATAACATTAAAAACTCGCTTAGAAACCATAAGGCAGATGACTCTACACACACACACACAATTCTCTCAGCTTAATATAGTTTGAATTACACGTTTATCTAAAACATTTACTACTATAAAATACAAAATGTAATTTTCTGTAGTAAATAAAAAGTTTTGTGTTGTTAGTATTTATTTTTGTTATTTTCCCAACAAACACAAGTCAAAATTATTGGACGGCAAGTCATTAAGCATTTTTTTAGGAAAACTGATCCATAAAGGTTCTTCACCCCTGCCTTAAACATTTGGGAATTTGACCGGAAGCTGTGTTCATACTGCATTAAAACAAGCACATTAGCCTTTTTGAAATGAGAAGTACTTATCATAATCGTTTAGATGATTTCTTGAGATGGAGAACCATTGGCAGACTTGAAGTTGGCCAGTCATAAGCGGAGTTGGCCTGATGATTACAAGGGGCTCCGAAAATGGTCTCCAGGCTCGGGAATTAATTTCAAACAATTGGTACTGTCACAAGGAAGGTCGTTTAAGACCTCCATAGAGCTACGACATCTGCACAAGCTCTTTATTTAGTATTAAATACATGACGACATATGCGAAGAACGGCTCCTCAGCTTGCTTGTGACCATTGCTGTTGTTTCTGGGTGAAGAATTTCCATGCCAACAGTCTACAGACGTCTTACACAGACTGGCCTTTAAGCCCAGCGTCCAGTCTTACGTGTCACTTTGTTTGCATCGAACGGGAAGGACCAGTTATTGTGGAACCAAAAACTTGTGTCGTGTTTTTTTCAGCAATGAATCCAGATTCACCAGACGAAGTGATTCTTGTCGAGTCTTCATCTGGACAGAAAGTGGAGTTCGCTTTCACCCCCCCCTTCCCTACGCAACAAAAACCAACTGATTTGATCCTTGTGGGAAGTGGCATACTATTGGGCTATCGTTCACCGCTGAACGTCTTCGATGCCAGTACTGACAACTTGCAGTGGATTCATAATGAGGTCTCCGAAACCTTTGTGAGGTTGTTCTGGATGCTATGGGCCTGGATTACATTTTTATAAACTGTTATGTGCCACCACACAGAGCTCACATTATTGATGAATTTTATGAAGAAGATATTGGCCGTATAGGTTGGCCCTCGAGGTATCTGGATCTCAATCCTATCGAAATGGTGTGAGATTGTCTAGAACAAGGGTGTCAAACTGAAAGGGTGAACTTAACCTAAATAAACATGTTTAACTTAAGATGGGCCACAAAGAAAATCAAAATTCATAGAAACACTGGATTATTTTGAATAATACAGTACTATAAACATATATAAAGGGACAAGAAAAGTTTAATATATAGGTTCTGACACTTTTGACATATCTTCCCTGCTATTATCTTCCTTATTTTTTGAGAAACTATGATATTTTATTACATACTTTTGTGTACCAATTTTTTGACCAGGCAGCAAAAAAGCTCTTTGTGGGCCCCATGCAGCTCGCAGACCACGAGTTTGACACTCTTCGTCTAGAAGAGCCATTTCTCAGCATTAGCCCTCTCTCAGGCCCCTAAAAGTCGCGTTTTAAGAGGAATAGGCGTTTTCGCCACATGCATTTATCGAGAACCTTATAAAGAATATGACAGCTCGTTGTTCTCTGATTCAATAGTTCACGATTTTTATATCTTAATTCAGAATTAAAATCTTTTCCGTATTGTTATGTTGCTATATTTTTCTCACATTCTTATATGTTTCTGTACCAAATTTCGGGCAACAAAGTAAATTGTTTATTAATTTTCACAGATTTTTTTGTCTTTGTGACCTTAATTTTAGACATGAGTATAAAAATGATAAATATTTTTCTTGAATGAAACCAGAATTAACGCTTCCATATTCATTAATTTATGTGGAAGTCTTAAACCAAAGGATTGATCCCTCAATCCAATTCAGGATCCAATAAGGCAAATGGAGACATCTTTCAATGTTTATTTGCTTTCGGATGCATCGAGGAAAGTATTTTCTGAAGTTTCCACCGCCTTAACGAAATGAATTTTTGCCTCTCACTCGCACTGAAATCTGTTTCGAAAGTCTAACGTGAGACGCCATTTTTTTGCTCCTTCCCCCCCTTAAAACATAATGACTCTTGCATTTAAACATGTGGCCTTTGGAATGTTTTAAAGAGGATTAAAAAAAAATACTTCAGTGAATTTCTGAGAGTTTTAACAAAAAAGGACGTTTTTTTTTTCTAAAATAAGAATTAAATGTCTTCTTTCTGGAGTTTTCTGTCAAACTCCCAGGCAACTAAACCATTTCTCCTTTCTTCCTTTCCCGTCTAGACCACAGACCACTAGTTCAAGATGTACATACTATAAATAATAAATTTGTTCTAATGAAAAAATTTACAATTATTTATTAACATATTTTGGTTTGCATTCTGTGGTATTGCGTTAATTTAGTTTCTTTTTCATATATTTCTTTCAATACTTTGATTATGTTGCTTTACTTTTTTTCAACTAACACAGTTGGTTGCCGTATGCAGCGTCCCGTAAGGAGGAAAATGGTGATCTGGGGATACCTCTGCGCTCCCTTTGACCCACCCCCTCAGAGGCCTCAAACACGGGCCTCACGAACCCGGGGTACCCTAGTGATCCTTCTCTAATTTTGACCCTCTTTCTTGATAACCCATTTCTCCTTTTCTTCTTTTCACGTCCAGACCACAGACAAATATTTTATATAATATCTAGTTCCAATTAGTTTTTTCTAATGAGAAAATTTGCCTTTTTTATTAAAATATTTTGGTATATATTTTGTATGGCGTTAATTTAGTTTCTTTTTCGTATATTTCCTTAAATCTTTTGATTATTTTGCTTTATTTGTGTTCGACTCACACCATTAGTTTTCCAATCCATTGGGGATCCTTTGTCCCCGCTCCTCCCGTTCGGAAGAGATTGGTGGGATACCTCTGTGTTCCCTTTGGCCCACGCTTCGCTGTAGACGGGTGGCAGGAGTGAGCCCGCTTCTGTCGATCGGCTGGTGGCACCTCTCTTCGGTGTCCCTGAAGAGACACTGCTGTAGGGTTAGTGCTGCAGATAAGGAGTGTCGGGTTTACCCGTTGGATCCTCACCCTGATGATGTAGCATTATATTCTGGTGTACTCAAGGTAAGCGCCGTGCCTGGTTTTTGTCAGATGACCGGCACACTGTTTCCCTTTTTGGACTCCGTGGTGGTTGGAGACACGCCAGGACGAAATTATGTACGCGTACTTATGGACCCAATGCAGCTGTGCCCGGGTAAAGCCTTGTTTTATCCACTCTCAGCGTTGATGAATGATCGGAAAATACAAGATTTTTACTTATCTCTCTATCAAATAACGATATGTCAAATAATCGCCGTCTGTAATACATAAAGCCTTATTAGGAATAGGTGGTGAACCGAAAGCTATAAAACGATTAAGGTCCGGGGATCTACTTATCGAAACCATATCTGTATTACAAACCAAGTCGTTTATTCTCGCTAAAACGTTTCTTAACTCGCCTGTGACTATAACTCCTCATAAATCTCTAAACTCCTGCAGAGGTATCATTTCTGAACCTGACTTGTTGAACATTCCTGATTCGGAGATACTCGAAGGATTCTCTAATCAGGGTGTAATCCAAGTCAGAAGAATTACCATAAAAATAGATTCAACAGTTTTTCCAACAAAGCATTTAATTCTTACCTTTAATAATCCAAAACTTCCATCTACAATTAAATCCGGATATCTCAACTATAAAATACGCCCATATATACCGAATCCTCTGCGCTGTTTTAAGTGCCAGAGGTTCGGACATTCGCAAACTTCCTGCCGCGGACAACTGACATGTCCTAGATCTGCGTCTGCTGGACATGCTTCTAAAGATTGCATTCTAGAGCCAAAATGTATAAACTGCTTACAACCCCATCCATCAGATTCCAAAATATACCCTAAATGGAAAATAGAAAAATAAATACACAGGAAATAAAAACAAATAAAAATATTTCTGATCCAGAAGCACGTAAATTAATAGTTCCACAGTTATCTCAAAATTACGCTCAAGCTACCAAATCCTCTACCATAAATAATTATACACAAACAGATGAAAATATAACAAAAATAAAATGCCCACATTTACAATTACTTCCACCTCTATCATCCGTACCTCAGCCAAATGCATCTCCTTCAATTCCTTCCGTTTCCACATCGTCGTCTACCACTCAGGCAAACATCTTGCCCTCCGCATCTCTTCAATAAAACCAACCACACAAATTGAATCTCGGTTACCTGAACCCATTTCTTCTTCTTCTGCTGCCCCTGACAATAGCCTGAATACCTCTGCCTCATCTTTATCAGCTGAAACGTGCCCAGTTCCAACAATTTCTAATAAATTTGCCGCACTTCAACCATCAGTTCCCTTATCAGAGTCTGCAACTACTGCACCCAATAGCGAACTTTCTAATACATTTAAAGTCCCACAGAATGTTAAACAGAATTCAAAAAGTAGAAGAAAACGCACAAAAGCACAAAAAAACAGAAATAGAAATAAAAAATTGCTAAACATAAACCCAGAAAGTCAGGACCTACAGAATATACGACAGATGACGAAGACTTGATTATGTATGATGTGGAGGAGGAGGAAATTGAGCCAGATCCTACGGATAAATTCGCCATTACAGAACATCCTACAAATTTTCCTAAAGGTAAATTACGCGCATTAACTCCCACCCGATTCAGGAAAAAGTAGAAGCTAATTTTTTTATAACATGTATTGTGCCTAACTTTGTTTTAAACTAACATGTCCATTCGTCTTTCTCAATGTTTTTATTTTAAGATATGGTCTGACTTGGTGAAGGAACTCCCCACCAAATTTTATTTTCCTTAATTAATTGATAACGGTTTTGTGTGATTTGAAATTTTAACTTTTTAAAACTGTATTGCCATTATTTTTACATATTTTATAAAACATTTTAAGTTTTTTAACAAATGTTTGGCGCAGTATCGCCAAAATTGGCTCTTGCGCCATAAAATCCTACACTCACTCACCCCCAGGCAACTGGAATTAGTTCATTTATTAGACTACAGAAAACGTTTCGATCAAAATCGGGTTTTGGGTTGGTTGAGAAATGCATTTCAAATATGAAAGCAAAAATGTTTCTGTTCTTATTAAATTTAAATTATAAAACTCTGGTGCTTTGTTGTGCGAAGTATAATAATGATATATAAGAAAACTCATAGAATTATAACTGCACTAAGTAATATAAATTTATATGTACAACTCTCTCAAGAGGTCAGCAGGGTGGCGTGGTTGGTTTGTCGCTGGCCTTCTGTTCCCAAGGTTGCGGGCTCGACCCCGGCCTAAGTCGATGGATTTTCATGATACAGAAAATCGACAACAGCCATGTCGTATGATTATGTGGCATGTAAAAGATCCTTAGCGGGTGCTTTAGGCAAAATTAAAATCTTGGTAGAGGTTCGCATCGTCAGAACTCAAGGGCCTCCCTTTAGGGAGGAAACTGGGCGCCAAAATTACCTGCGGCGGCTGGTATCCGCCAATAGGGCGCAGCACTAAAAAACGATACCAGCTTTCAGTGATGTACTAGGTAAATTGTTGAACTCTGTTAATAACTGCTCATAATCTGCCACTAGAAAAAAAGCTGTCTCAAGAGATACACATATAACATAGAATCTACATATGTGACTCTTTTAACAAACACGCTGCATACGTTCTTCAAAAAAGGTGCTGAAAATTTCTATCTGTATTGTAAGAGATAATAAATAAATAAATAAATAAAACGTTATTTCATTCAAAAATTATTCGAAAAAATCATCTGGGTAAGCTTAATGTTTGTGTATTTGTATTTACATGCACCTAATTCTGCTTTTACAATATAAATACGTACATTCTCGGGAAAATACGTGTAAAAAAAATAATCGTTATGTTGTTGTTGTTTCTTATCTCAGATAGGGGGCGTTGCTTAGCTACACCATCACAATAAAACCAAAAATCACCAAAGAAATCCAAAAATAGAGTAGGATTTCCTAAGACCTCATCAATAGTAAAATTCAAACAATTAAAAATATGACTGCAGGATGCCTGATCAGTTTTGCATCTAGACACTCTGGAAATACTTTCCGGCTCATTTGAAAAGTAAGAGATTGGATGTGGCCACTACAAAAGGCTTGATAGAGCCGTCTTCTGAACCCTAGGAATATAAAGTTGGTGACGCCCAACAGGATTTTCCCTCAAAATACCAAAGATGAGCAAGGGGTACTCTCTAGGGCGCATTTAATTCTATCTTTTTAATGGAGGACAGTTCGGCAGAAGTTAGACAAGTGTCGCCCTGCAAGATATCAGCAGTGGCAGACATTGCCAAACTATCTCGTTACCATTTAATCCAGTGCTTCCACACAACAACAATGTATTGAATTCAAAGTACAATATTTTGACGCTAAACCTACAATACAACTTTAACCTCTTAAGTGCCGCCGGTGTATATAAACGTCTCGCTCAGACAAAGCGTTATTTTCCCCGGGCGTATATACACGACTTTCCGAAGTATGAATTTTTCTGTGCTCTGCCAACCATAAAATTATTCTGCAGGCTTTGGAATACAATAAAAAGACCTCGAGAGTGTTTACGAAGGATTTTTTTTTACTTATTTCAGAAGATTTGCTCATTTATCCCTTCCCCCCTCCCAAACACATAGGCTCGCCTACGTGTTAAACCGGGGCTTTGGGAAGCGAATGACGTCATTTTTAATTGACATTTAAGGGATTGATTATAAACCATACAAATTATCAAAAGTGTTACTTTTTGCGCATATTTTATATTTAACAAGCCCATGGGGTCACTGGTGATTCTTAAACTTATTCTTAACTTAGTATTGTTAAATTAATTATAAAATTCATTCCGCAGTACTGACATATTTATTAGTGTATTACTTCAGTGTAATTGAGTATTTTGTTTTTTATTATGTAAGAATGTATTTCGTTTGTTTCTTACAGTAAATTAATTTCAGTATATTTTAAACAGAATCCTTAGGTTTCGACTTTTCAATAGACTCGCGCCCCCCAGGGGGTGCGCCCCACAGTTTAAGAAACTCTGATTTAATCCAATAGGGGGCGTTGAAAGTACCCAGTGTCTAGAAGAGAGTCGAGATGCAGGACAAAGAAGTTCGTGTGAAAATCAATAGAAAATAAAGGATTGTTTCCAGTCCTAAGAAATCAGCAATAAAACACTAAACCATTGTTTTTCACATTAGGATCTCAAGCGTTTCATTTTATAAAGAATAACCATGCATCATGAAAAGTCAATGATCATTTTAAAAAGAAAAAAACATGTCACTAATTCATGATCACAAAAATAAGCCAAAATAATTGAGTTACTCTGGAAAACATTTTATTCGTTGTCACTTTCTGACAATAAACATACACGATGCCCTGGGTTAGAAAAACAGTTCTTTCTTGCAGACTTATTTTGATTTAATTCATGTTAAATCAAAACATGTAGAACTTCGAGTAAAAAACAGAACGTTTTTAACATTCAAAATTATCAACCCTGGTAATGTTTTCCACTATAACACCTGAAAAATCGGCTTTCTTATACAGGTAGCATGACACAGTTCAAATCCCCAAGTGCGCCCCTAAATATTGCGAGATCTTTTCATCTGACATTGCTACGCCAACCAATGGTCATAAGAAACCCAACGGTTCGATTCTACACGTGTGAACCGGAACCTGGAGTGTAATTCGACACGAACTTCTTTTTAAACTGTAAATGTATCGTAATTAATAACTGTGACGTAAATAAATCAATAATTTAATTTTTTAACTCTCACAATACTTTTGTTCTTCTCAAATGCTACAGCATTTATATAACATCACTGCTTAAACAAGTAGTATAAAAAAACTAAGTCAATTCCTACTTAGATCAACAAAGAAAAATTTTTTTAGCTATTTTTTATTAAATAGTTACAATTAATATAAATATGTATATACATAGGACAGAATCACAACATTAAGTGGTAATTAGTTTTCATTAATTATAATTAAAGTATCGTATTGTCATCCAAAACAATCGTGTCTATAAAATTTCACTTCAACTGAATGCTTTAAAAAGTGAGATTTTTTTAAAAAAAGTTTTGATCCAAGTCGCTAAAAATAAAACCAATGTGAGAAAAAAAACCTTTTCAAAATTTGACATAAGTCGGCAAAAGGGTCGTTAAGTCAACAAAAAGGATGCCAACGTGAGTGTATTTTTATTAGATATGAATAAATTACTGTATTGTCATGCAAAACAATCGTGTATATCAAATTTAAACTCAACGAAGCACTTTAAAATGTATTTTATTAACGATTGAAAATTCCACGAAGATAAATAAATAAAGTTGAGCTAATAGTAGGAATTGAAAAATGGATACGTAGGAGAAACATACCGAGACTACGCGATAGGTTCTACCAATTGATATTGATGTTATTGATAAAAATGTTATTTGTCTAGTGTTTGTGCCATAGCTATTGTGTAATGTCTAGTGTATTATTAGTGTTGTAGGAATTAAAAATGATAGAAGTTCACAAGATTGCTTTCTTTCATGGACTCTTTTTATTCCAGACGGGGCAGTCCTCCATTAACAAGGTAAGCCCTTTCACCTGGATCTTTTTCTTCATTTTCAACAACAAAAATGAAATCTGGTGCCAGGGACAGTCCCAAAAATAAGTACTTCGGGAACATTTTTGATTTATGAATGCAAAAGAATAACTTATATGATACTAGCCGTTACCCACCCGCTTCACTGGGTATTTTACGATGTTGTATAAATATACACTGTTTATACATATATATAAATTATTCATATCTATCATTAAGAATTCGATTCTATTGAAAAATATATTTATAGCTCTAACTCTCACCTTTTGATTTAAAGATTGATGAAAGATATTATTATTTCTAATTTCTATTAATACACTGCTGGCCACCGTAAATGCAACACCCTGAAGGAAGCATGCAAATAACATGATGTTTACAGCATGCATTAGCGGAAGTGAGAAATGTGTGTGTGTGCAAATGATTAGAATTTCAGCACAGACACTCCAACTCAAAGTGCTATTTAAGGCTTGAGATTTCGACGATTTCAAGTTCGGAAATAGTGTGTTTTTCTTGTGGTTTTTTCAAAAAACGATTAGTTATGTCTCGTAGAAAACAGCCATCAGCATTTCATCTATCCGAGTTCGACAGAGGAAGTATAGTGGCCTACCGAGATTGTGGATTATCTTTCAGGGAAATCGGTAGTCGTGTTGGACGAAACCGAACAACTGTAATGCGGATATGTGACCGTTGGATGCAGGAGGGTACGACGGACCGACGTGGTCGTTCGCTTCCACCTCAGTGCACCACTTCACGTGAGGACAGGAAGATTGTGCGCATGGCAGTGACGTATCGCTCAGTCACATCACGAACCATAGCACAGCACATTGAGTCTGTAACGCATCGTTCAGTGTCTGCGCGTACAAATCGACGCAGTTAACAGCAGAGTGGTCTGTCCGCAAGACGTCCATGGTCTACCCTTGAAGCAGAACCACAGACGTCTCCGCCGCCAATCGTGTGACGAAAGAAGGATGTGGGCACCAGAATGGATTGAAGTTGTCTTTACTGATGAATTACGCATCTGTCTGCAACACCATGATGGTCGGATTCGAGTCTGGAAACACCGTGGAGAGAGGATTCTGAACAGCTGCGGTATGCACCGCCATACTGGTTCTGCACCGGGTATTATGGTATGGGGCGGTATTGGATATCACTTTCGCACCCCTCTAGTACGCATTGCAGGTACTTTAAACAGCCAGCGCTACATCTCCGAGGTGTTGGAGTCAGGTGTCCTTCCTTACTTTCAGGGCTTGGACACAGCCATAATTAAACAGAATACTGCATGACCACATGTGTCCAGAGGTTCTTCGTCAATCAACAGATTGAATTGCTTCCCTGTCCGGCTTGCTCTCCGGATCTTTAGCCGATAGAAAACATGTGGTCCATGGTTCCTCAACGATGGTCCCAGATTACACCCCCAGCTACCACATCAGATCAACTTTGGCAATGTGTGGAAGCTGCTTGGTGATCTGTATCCCAAGAACACATCCAAAGTCTCTTTGGATCAATGCCGACGCGTGTGGCAGCGGTGATCTCCAATAATGGCGGCTACTCTGGCTACTGATTCTGGCAGGAACCACACATCACAGAAGTTTATAAATTTGATCATTTGATACTTGGTCAACATGTTATCTACAAAATAAATTTTGTTGTGCTATCTCTTGTCTTTCTTGGTGTTGCATTTTCGGTGCCCAGCAGTGTATCTAAAATAGAAGTAGAACGATTCTTTGCTTTCACTTAACCCAATAATGAAGTGGATTTTCGCCGAAGCAACTTTCAGTAGATCTCTGCTCCATAAAAGAAACATGCGTGATAAATTTCAAGTCTAAATCTAATAGAGCAAAAACGGAATTTTTATCATCAATACACCCCGTAACCCCGTTGAGAGCATTCTTAGTGGATTTGAATTCAACAAAATAAACATGCAAACCAAATTTTATTATTACATTCCTAGTAGTTCAAAAACGGGAATTTTGTTTATCAATACGCCCTAATAACTTTCCCCGCTTCCCCCTGGAGTCGATTTCCGTAAATTCTATTCTAAGTGGAACTCTATTCAACTGAAGAAACGTGCTCCACAAATTTCAAGTTAATGGGTTAAAATCAAAAACAGGAACTTTTCCATAACTCGCCTTAACTCCTCGCAACCCCACTCATTTGGGGGGTTCGCAAAACTCTTTGTTAGAGGAACTCTATTCCATGAAAGGAACATACCTTTTTATTTTCAAGCAGATGGGTATAACAGTTGAAAAACGGAAGTAATTATCTATTATGCCCCTTAATCCTTCTCAGTGGCCCTTGGGGGTCAATTTTCCTCAAACCTATTTTGTAGCGGATCCTCTACTCCATGAAAGAAATCTACTTAACAAATTTCAAGACTGTGCGTCTAAAAGTTCAAAATTGGAAATAATTATCTATAACGCCCCTTAAGGCCACGCAACGCCGCTCAGGTACCAATTTTCACAAAACCCATCTTATAGTGGATCTCTACTCAATGAATGGAATCTGCTTACTCAATTTCAAGATTTTACGTCTAATAGTTTAAAAAAGGAGTTAATTACCTATAACGCCCCTTAATTCTCCGCAACGCCACTTGGGGGTAGATTTTCACAATATCCAATTTGTAGTGGAACTCTACACAAGGAAAGGAATCCACTTACGAAATTTCAAGACTGTCCATCAAATAATTTAAAAACGGAAATGATTATCTATAAGTCTCTACAACGCCACTTGGGATTCAATTTTCTCAAAACTCATTTTCTATCGGATCTTTATTCTATGAAAGGGGAATCTCTCTGCTTACCAAATTTCAATACTGCACGTCTAATAGTTTAAAAATTGAAATAATTACGCAGAACGTCCCTTTGGCCCTCACAACGCCTCTTGAAAGTCAATTTTCTCAAAACCCTATTTTGTGACGGATCTCTACGCCATAAAAATTATTTGCGTAACAAATTTCAAGACTGTAAGTCTAATAGTTTAAAAATGGAAATGATTATGTTTAACGCCCCCTAGGCCCCCGCAACGCCACATGGATTTGATTTTTCACAAAACCCATTTTGTAGCGAATCTCTACTCTATGAAAAGAATCCGCTTACCAAATTTCAAGACTGTACGACCAATAGTTTAAAAATGGAAATAAATATGCTGAACGACCCTTTGCCCCTCGCAACGCCACTTGGAAGGCAATTTTCTCAAAAACGCATTTTGTAGCGAACTTCCGCACCATGAAAGGTATCTGCTTACTAAATTTCAAGACTGTATGTCTAATAGTTTAAAAATGGAAATAACTATGTATAACGTCCCCCCTTAGGCTCCCGCAGCTACTCTATGAAAAGAATCTGTGTACCAAGTTTTTCAAGACTGTTCATGTAATAGTTTAGTATTGGAACTTTTTATCTATAACGCTTCTTAAACACCCGTAATGCCCCTTGGGGTTCGATCTTTGCGAAATCCTTTCTTAGCTGATGTCTACTCCATGAAAGGAACTTGCCTCCCAAATTTTAAGTGTGTAGATTTAATAGTTCTGGATGTATCGTGATTAGTCAGTGAGTCAGTGAGTGAATCGCTGATCTCTTTTACATATATTCGTAGATTAAATGCTATATTGATATTTTTGGGATATTTGTTCGGGGGAGCACCTAGAATCCCTAATCTGATTTAAAAAAACTTTCAGAAACCTTTCCGGGTGTAATGACTTCACACAGCTTTGAGAGAGAGAGATAAACTATTTATTTCAATACGAAAATCATCAGAAAATATTTTATCATAATTAATTAGCGAAAGGGTCCACAAAAATTTCGAGTATCTTTCGCTGTAATATCTCATCTCTCTCGCATAAAATATAATGACGTAATTCACTCTCGGTAATTCCACACCGAGTCGGGAGAGTTCTTTAGCTCCAAATCCGCCTTACTTCGTGGACTAAGGTAAAACTGAATTAAAATTTTTTACCGGAAGGGACCTCCAAATTGATTCCCCCACGTAAAGTTTTTCCTGATCCGAATCCGCCTTAATTGGCGGACTCAGTATAGCTTTCCTATCACCAATTGGGACTCAGACCATTCCCGGATCTCCTCAGTTGGAATTCGTCCTCCGCCGTCCTTCGTGGTCTCCCTATCGTTTCACTCTATCGCTGAAGGGACCTCACAAGGGCTCCCTCTAAAATCTAATCTTTTCTTCTTGGGCTCTCTCGCTCCCTTTATATCTCTCTCTCTAACCACCTCTCGCCTAATAATCCTTCTGTGGTCTCTTGTTCTTTTGCCGCCTGCTCTGTTTTTGTTGATTGATCCTGGGGGCCACAGAAGATCCTCATTGTAGAAAGGCGGGTGCATATAACTCTCCCACCGAATCTCCTAGTATTAATGTTGGCGTGGTGTGGAGTTCTTATTAACGTACCCCTACAAAGAAACACGAGGGTTATGGGTCACGAACCTGGTCCTTTTGAGCTTTGATCAAGTGACGAGGATGCAATTAAGCTGGTGATTCTTTGTCCAACTTTTCGCATCACAGAAACATGATGACTTAGCAGCGACACATTCAACATGTTTTAAGATTCCTACAAAGCTGATCTTCAATGGCATAAGGATAGAATCTCATGACTGGCCAACCACGTGCTCGCGATCATGACCACTAGGTGGCCACGACTATTGAAGTCTCTAGTGCTCGAACCAAGTTATGTTACCTTAACAGATAGGTTGCTTATGCTTATCAAAATCTTGTGATTCTCAGTTTAGGTTATTTTGAAATTATATTAGTACTTTTAAAATTTGATTTAAATACCTAAAAGAATTTGAAAATGAACCACTTCAATCAAAGACTAATCACACACACGTCTCGAACAACTTTGAACAACCTTTTCGACAAATTTTTCGAACAGCTGCGAGGGTGAAGAGTTATCGTAAGCAAAACGACACGCTCTGACGTCAGCAGTGCTTTTATCTTCACATTGGAAAGTTACTCGCCAATTTTTATGCTTCGGTAAACGAACATCTAATATTATTTCTCTTTTTCAGCTCGTGCTTTTGTTGACAGTCGTAAACAGAAATGGTGCACCATTCTGTTTAAAAAACTATACGCCATTAAAATACAATAAGTTATTATTGAGGCATTTAACGAAGCCGATGCTGTCATCTTGTTTATGACGAAGGGATACGGAGCACCCGATTGGCTGGAATTTCGAGCAATTCCTTCAGCTCACTTGGAATATAGTTGTTCGAAAACGTTGCTATGGAAAGTGGATAGAAATTGTGCTCAAGGGTTATTTAAAAGAAAAATTGCCCCAAACACGTTTTCTTGCGATAAGGCCTTTAGGCATCTTTTTTGTTCATTCCTTACAAGGAATAATATTTATCAAATAATTGATTTTAAACCTGTAAAAGAAATCGGTCATTTTTCTGTAGTGTCTTCGCAGGACAAAACAATTTCTCTAAGTCATTTGTAAATGAAGAGGAGGGGGATTTAATTTTCTCCCGCAGCATCAATCTTGACTCTATGATAAAAATATCTGTAGTCTTTTTCGTTCCAGCACATACATGGATTTTCTTAAAAAATATTTATCAGTAGACAAAGTACAATGGTATCCCTCTCCCTCTTAATATCCTCCACAATCCATATTTCAGTAAGAGATACATGGTGTTAGTTCAAAGAGAGCTACATAACGGTGTTTGTTAAAAAATTACTTAATTAAAATAGTTTATTAACACTTATGAAAGGAATACTCTCATGTTTACTGGTTTTATACGTAACTTATTTAACAACAGGAAATAATCACACAATTGCCTAATAACCTGTTGAAAAGATTTTTGATTCATGGGAATTGAAAAATGAAGCGTTTTTTTTAAAAGAATGCTAAGTATATTTATTTTATATGTATTTATATTTTTTTTGAAGATAAAATTTTTTATATAAAAACTAATAGAGAGAGAGAGAGAGAGTATATATATAAACAGGAGTTTTTAAGGATATAAAGGCTAGTATTTTCTAGGGGGGGAATTTTATTGGGTCAACAGATTTGCGACACTGCACACATTATACAAAACTGAAGACAAAAAAAAAATGATGCACATTTTTGCTCTATTTTTGAATGAATGTTCGATATGAAACTACATTTTAAATTCGTTTTTCCTTCTAATTTTAAATATGAATACTTTTATTGCAGAATAAAAGAAATTTTTGGTTTTGAAATGATGTAATATATTCAGAATACATTAAAAAGCATGAATTTAAAAAAAACTTTTCAATTAAATTTTGACTATTTTTTCCAAATTATTGTGTCTTTATAACATACTTATAACGTTTAATTGCAAATGTTCATGCTCTGCGACGGTCACGTTAGCCTAGTGGTCATTATGACCGACACGGGGCCAGCATGTGAGGAGTTCTAGCCGAATGATTCACTTTGTAGAGGGGCTGATGCGCGTAAAATCTACCGAGGCTCCCGGTTGATGTGGTGATACCACATCAGGTGTCATCCTCGTCACTCGACCAAGGTTCAAATTTATGAGGTCCATCGCCAATAGCCCTCGTGTTACTTTATAATGGGACTCTCCTTCTCATCCACGAACGGTTCAATTAAACAATGACACAGAGTTACTCTTTCTATCTTTCAATTCCTACTATTAGCTCACACTATCTATTTATTTATTTATCTATCTTGGTGAAATTTTCAATCGTTAATATTGTACATTTTGAAAAGCTCTATTGAACTGAAATTTAATATACATGATTACTTTGAATAACAATACACTAATTATAATTAACAAAAATTAATTGATTAAAACTAATTATTTAAAGAATTACAAATACAGTCACGTTGGCATAATTTTTGGCAACTTGTGTCAAAACTTGAAAAGGTTTTTTTCTCACGTTTTAAAGCATTCAGTTGAACTGAAATTGTATAGACACGATTGTTTTGGAAGACAATATGATACTTTAATGATAATTAATAAAAATGAATTACCATTTAATGTTATGATTATATCCTGTGTCTATACATATTTATATTAAATGTAACTATTTGATAAAAAGTAGCTACAATAATTTTTTTCTTTTTAATGTAACTAGGAATTGACTAAAAACATTTTTTTAAATATTACTTGTTAACCTAAATTCACAAAATATATTTAAATGCAGCATAATATGTTATCACGGTATGTTGTTATCACTCCAGGCCGCAAAATATGTGTGAAAGACTGCCTATTATTGTTAAGAAGAGAAGTGATTTTTTTTAAAAATCAGTGATAAAACTCAATAGAAAAAAATTTTTTAATTAGAAATGTCAGATGTCTCTCAAGATATTTTGAACGACATGTGTTGTGTTTTTTCACGTTAAATATTAATGTTCAAAAAGGTGGGGGGTGAAGAAAAGAAAAGTAACTTCTAGTCATAGATTTGTCACAGTTCTACTCATAAAGGAGCAATGCGTCTGATATTCTATTTTCAAGTGACACATTAGATGGATTGTCTAGAATCTAAACGCTACAGGTCTGCTCGAAATACATGTTCCAGTAGAGTTTTTTTTCATTGAGGGCAATTTAATTAATCTTGTCTGCGAAGGCACTCCTTTCAACTTTTCTAAGACGCTTTTTAGGTTTTGTAAAAGAAAGAAATCTTAAGATTAAATGAGAGACCTTTGTGGACCCCATAGAAAGGCGCTGTGGACCCCCGGGGTCTTCAAACCACAGCTTAAGAACCGCTGGCACGTCTTTCAGCTTTTCTAAGACGCTTTTTAGGTTTTGTAAAAGAGAAAAATCTTAGGATTAAATGAGAGACCTTTGTGGACCCCATAGAAAGGCGCTGTGGGCCCCCGGGTTCTTCAAACCACAGTTTAAGAACCACTGTTCTGAATCCTTTTCTGGAGATTGTGTAAAATGAATTGCGCTTTTGTTTGTCAACGTTTGAAAGACGTAAGGAAATAAAAAAAGGAAAGAATACTAACAGTTTATTATTTTTAAACACAGCAGATTTACAACGTTACAAAAGTGAAAATATTAGACGGAAACAACATAAAAGTTAAAATAGATATGACCTGTCTGTAGCCAGGAAGGCAAAGACCCTTTTCATTGTCATCATTCTATCGTGTCCAGCACTAGACTAGTTTGGTTTTGGCAGTTGCTAGTTAATGTTTGTTAGAGGGCAAAGACATCTATTGGTTGTTAATTGATTGAAAAAAACGATCTATTACCCTTTACAGTTAAAAAAATCTCGAGTGTTATTGGAGATTAATTTCATTACTAGGACGACACCTCTATTGCCTCTGTTCCACGCTATGGCAAAGTAGACTCGGAAGATTCTCAAGCACGTCACTTTCTTTCCTCAGTGGACTCGAAAACGCCGACCGCGTGAATTCGAACCACATTTACTTCGCCCACATGAAGAGAAAACAATAACTACGAAGTGTATCACACAAAAAAATGGGATGGGTAATTACACAATAAGTTCTTCGTGACATTATCACCTTTAAATTAAACCCCTTCAGCATTCACACTTTTCTGCATTCGGCGCTGCCATTGCTGTTAACAGTTCTGGAAGGCGCTTCTGATTTTCCGTTTTTGCAAGATTTGACTGTAGGAAATAACAAGTATTTATATATATATATATATATATATATATATATATATATATATATATATATATATATATATAATATGAAAAATTAAAGACAACTCCTATTTTGTATAGATTAATAGAAAGTATATATTACTAGCAATTGTGTGGAAAATTTGAAAAAAATATGTACAGTGGTGGGCAAAATTGTAGACACTTTTTAAAATTATTATGTTTTTTAAGTTTATATGTTTATAGAAAATTTAACATTTCACAAAACGCAAAATATTTTATATCACTTTAAAGAGAATTTAATACTAAATTCAATTAAAAAAAATAAACGAGCCTTACAGTAGTCGTATATGATGTGTAACATCTGACATGTTATCGTAGTAAAAACGCAATAGTAACTTATATCCTGAAAAAATGAATAAATTATGATTGGAAATAATTTTCTATCGAATAATTACATCTTTAATGAAAATTGTTTTTATTTAATACAAGGAGTAAAATGCAATTTTTTTTATCAAAAATATTTATTCTTGTTCTATTAGGGGAAGAGTGGATACAATAGACTTGAAAATGGACAAACTGGGATTTCGAAAGCCGTATATATTTATTTCTCCGAATCAAACGGCTCAAAAAATTAAAGATTTCCTGCATTTTGGACTTTTACCATATACCGAAGATGGTTCTGCTCTTTTAAAAACAAACTATCACTCGCTTCCCGTGGTTTTCAGTGTGATTGAATCGAGTGTGATTGAATTGAGTTTTGAATCGAGTATGATTGGAAATAATTTCCTATCGAATAATTATATCTTTAATGAAAATTTTATTTAGAAGTAATGCAATTTTTTATCAAAAATATTTATTCTTGTTCAATTTGGGGAACGGTGGATACAATAGACTTATGATAAGTAAAATATGGCACATATACTTGCGATTTCAAAGTATTTAAAAACTGTTGAAAAACAGCGTCAATAACAGTACCACTGCTAGTTGTCGAAATATTTCGATTTGTATTCATTTCGAGTTTTAGTTCATCAGTCAAAAAAGCTATGAGCGGCTCAACTTCTGACAAACTGAAGTTAACGTTGAAATCGCCACTCAAAACATGGGAAGCGAGAGATAGTTTGTTTTTAAAAGAGCAGAACCATCTTCGTTATATGGTAAAGGTATAAAATGCAGGAAATCTTTAATTTTTTGAACCGTCTAATTCGGAGAAATAAATATATACGGCCATCGAAATCCCTGTTTGTCCATTTTCAAGTCTATTGCATCCACTCTTCCCCATATCTAACAAGAATAAATATTTTTGATAAAAAAAACTGCATTGCTCCTTGTATTAAATAAATACAATTTTCATTAAAGATATAATTATTCTCGATAGAAAACTATTTCCAACCATACTCCCCCCCTGGGGTGATTATCTCTTTGAGTATCAGCGTGAGCTATATATAGAGGCGTAGGATTAACGAAAGAACTAGAAGGAAACATTATCTTAATATGACTTTATTAAGATATTCAACTTAAACCTTTAACAACTTAGATTATAACAGTTTATGTGAGAGAATCTACGATGGTAAAACACACCACATACAATATATTTATAATGACGACTTAACCTAACTCGGACCACTATCAATAACTGAATCGCTTACACTTAATTCTAATACAATCACTGATCCTAATATTAAATAAGCAATACTACCTTGCTGTAGTATCAGTAAACGATCACATTAGTTTTAGATGAGGTCTTGCGATAACTCGTGTGCAATGGTATGCACCTTGATTAATGGATCTCTATTACGTATAATTACTATTCTTCGCCACGTAACGTTAACTAAAACTTCTTCAATCTAGAACCACGGACTGTTTACATTCCTCTAATTGCCATCACTTGCCACAAATTGTCATCGCGCTTACTCTAACTTCTGATATTTAAGAGGTTCTTAATTTGCATCTTTCATTCACATTTCACTTCTTGGATTTGGTTGGAAAAGAGTTGCCATTAATTCTGGTCCCAAAGAACCCAAAGGACATGTTAAAGAAAAGACGCGTGAGCCCGTCACAACATGTCAGATGTTACACGTCATGTACTACTGTAAGGCTCGTTTCTTTTTTTCTTTTTGCCTATAATTTCGCATATATTCTGCTCTGGATTTACCCATCTCTGCAAATCACAAAATCATGAAAATTTAATTAGCTTGGTAAATGTTTATAAATTAGAAATATTAGAATTACCCGTGTAATTAATAAGTTAGTTTTTTCAGTCGAGAAAACTTTTTTCATCACAATTAAAAAATTTTATTGACAGCGACAGGAATTAACCTCAAAGTATGAAAAAGATACGCACTAAAATATTTGTTCGAATAATTCCATATTTCTTACTCGTATTTTTTTAAGAATGTTGAACTTTGTCGGATGTTTAACAGTAAATTTAATTATTAATATAGTTTACACATAAAAAAATCTCAAATTTCATACACAACGAGTCCAGAGACTTTGACAATTAAGCGTAAGGATCTAAGTTTATCCTGAATAAGACTTGCTGGTATTTTCGAGGTGGAGTAAGAAAACGAAATCGAGTTTTAGAATTCGAATCTTTTGATTTGCTAACTCTAACAATATAAAAAAAACAACTCCTAGAGTTAGATTTTCCACATATTCTGCTCTGGATTTACCCATCTCTGCAAATCACAAAATCACGAAAATTTAATTAACTTGGTAAAAGCTTAATTTTTAATCGAGAAAACTTTTTTTAATCATAATTAAAAATATTATATTGACAGCAACAGGTTTTAACCTTAAAGTAAGAAAAATTTACGTACTAAAGTATTTATTCGAATAATTCTATATTACGTACTCGTATTTTCTTAAGAATGTTGAACTTTGTCAGACGCTTAACAGTAAATAAAATTCGAATCTTTTGAAATGCTAACTTTAACAATATAAAAAAGAAAACGTCTACTACATTTGGACCCTATGCGAGGGTAGTAAAAAGACACCATCAAGCAAATTGGACCCCTATGCGAGGGTAGCAAAAGCATACCATTACGCGTGCTCATTGGTCAAGTCAAATTGCGCGCTCACGTCGCTTCCTCTTACGAATTTCCGTCCCTTTTCACGAAAATCACTCCGACAAATATTCGGTAAGCGAGAGGAAAGATGTTGCACATCAAAATTATAATTCAAATATTTGTTACGCAAAAAATATTATGCTGCAATAACTATCGATATATGTTAGATACTGATGATAGCAATGAAATTAGTGCTTAGTGTGGTAGCCTTTATTTTGCATTACAGCTTCACATCAATGTTTCATTGAGATTGTTCATGCTTGTCGCAAAAACCGTGCGCCAGACGGCGCTGTCTGTGTATCTCCAGTTACTATGTTTTTAGGTGAATAAAAATAGAGAGTGTTTTACAGTCCATGTGTGAGGTGTGTGTTATTGAGCTATCCCGGGTGTAGTGATCAAACATTTTGGTCCGTCGAGCCGGAGTTCAACAAGCAACTATGCTTTTGTGCTTTATTAGTTGGTGTGAAATTTGGTGGTGAAATTTTTGAATAGGTGAGTGTTTCTATTCTTAATGATGTTTTTAGGAGTTATTTGGTTGTGTTCGCTAAAGTTGGTGTTAATAGTTGAACAGTTTTAACGGATATCATGGTTGAAATTAGTATTTGTAGATTTGTGTTGATTGTGATATTCTTGTTGTGTGTTTTTGTATACTTTCCTATTCTCAATAGTGTAATTTAGGTGCTTACAAATGCTTTTTGGTTGAAAATAGTGTATATTGTGTAGATATTGTGACAAAATAAGTTTAAAATGGCGTTGAAATTAAATCTAAAGAAAGACGAGCTTATCTCGGTTGCTGTGGAAATGGGTTTGGAGATTCCTAGCAAAGCTAAAATAATAGATTTAAAAAAGTTAATTGAATCAAGTGCCGTGTATAAAAATGATATTGAATTTGTGCGTAGTCTTCTTGAAAATGCTTTAGAGAAAAGTAAACAAGAGGCTGAGGATGAGAAAAATAAGCGCGAGGCTGATAAATATAAGCGCGAGGCTGAAATTCAATTAGAAAAAATTAAATTATCTCAGATTGAAAAACAATTAGAATTGGAGAAGGTTAGGAAGGAATCCGAAAAAAATTCTCAATCTCTTGAAAGCGGAGAACCAAGTTCCATAACTGATAAATTGGAGAGTTTGGTAAAGAGCATTAAAACTTTGACAATTCAAGTACCGGTTAGGTCAGAGTCCTTTAATTTATTTTTTCATTCTTTAGAAAAGGCATTTCAAATCAAATCCGTGCCTGATGAGCTAAAAGCCGAAATTCTATTAAATATTTTAGGAGAAAGAGAGTCAATAATTTGCTAACATATGTGAGTCAAGAGGATTTAAGCAATTATGTTAAAATTAAAGAATTAATATTAAGAGAATTTGAACCGACACCTTAAGAATGCCTGGGTAACTTTAAAAAGGCTCGTAAACTACCATCCGAAAACTATGTTCAGTTTGCTTCCCGCTTAAGTGCAACTTTCGATTATTATTGTGTGTGTGTGTCAGTTGCGTAAAGTTAATGAATTCCGCTCTTTGTGTGATCTAATAATTTCAGATAAAATATTTGAAACGCTAGATAGAGATACGATGACTCATATTGCAACGAAACAGGGAGAAACATATTTCAAGCCTCAACAGCTTGGGAATGATGCTGGGCGTCACTGAAAACGGAACGCATTCTTCCATCCTTATCTCATAGTGTATGTGGCCTTATGTGGGTGGGCCTGCCTGGGAGTGAGTGTCCTGATTGGTTGGTCGAACGTGGCAAGGAGGCGTGGCTACAGAATCTGAGATTTTCTTGCATACGGTTTCGGCGGTAAAGTCCTGAATAGTCTGAATGGCACTGTTGTGATTGGTCGGTGGCACTGTGAAAGTAGGCTCTCTATTGGTTGCACTGATGCGTTGGTACAAATCAAAGGGGAAAAATCTCCCTGTTGGGGATTGCAATTAAGTTAAAAGTTAAGAAGTTAAAAGAAATTAAAATAAATAAAAATGCATTTGGAAAATAAAATAAAGAGAAAATTTAGCAATGAAAGTCGTCACTCTCCACCCAAAGGTGAGTGACTAAAATAATTGTTAGGGGGATTATACGAATCTAGGAGTATTCTCCTAGGTCTTTTTTCAGGCATTGGGATGTAATTATTAAGCATTTTAAATTTGCATTATTGGAATTAGGTAAACTATTAAAAAAAGAGATTGCCAATTTTTGAATGTAGGCTTTGAAAGGACTTATTTTAATATCCTCGTAGATTTTACTATTTCTGGCATATCTATTAGCTTTAACTATATTTCTTATTAATGAGTTCTGAGCAACTTCGAGTATTTTAATATTAGAATTAGCGGCATAGCCCCACACAGGTGATCCATAAGTCAAAATTGGACGTAGAACGGCAGTGTAGAGAAGCAACTTATTGTATAGATTTAATTCAGAATTCCGGCCAATTAAGGGGAAGATAGCTCTTTGAGCTCTCCGGAATTTATCTCGCGTTTGTATTATATGTTGTTTTCAAGTGAGTTTTTTTATCTAGAGTCAATCCCTAAGTATTTTGTGCTCTGAGACCATTGAAGTTGTGTTTTCAGTATAGGGTAGGAGGTGTTGGTTGTGTTTTCCTGTTTGTAAAGAGAACCGCTATTGTTTTGTCAATATTAATTTTGATTTTCAGGTGTCGAAAAAGGTTTCTAGAAGTTTAAGTGGTTATTGAGTGCAATTGTGATTGTGTTATGATTTTTATAAGTTGCAAGGGTGACAGTGTCATCAGCATAGATGTTAGTGGAGGTTTGAGGGTGAGTAGGAATGTCATTAATATAAATATTGAATAGTGACCCAAGTAAGCTCCCTTGAGGGACTCCATAATTAATACTAAGAGAACTAGAAAGGGTGTCATTAACGCGGACTTGGAAGGTCCTGTTAACGAGATAGGAATTTATCAGATGAATTAGAGCAGGAGGGAAATTATTAGTAATTAATTTATAAATGAGTCCACTTACCCAGACCCTGTCAAAGCCTTTTGGATGTCGAGAAAGACAGCTCAGTGGATCTGCCTCTCTGAAATCCAGCAGTGATTTTTTCAGTAAGTCCGAGCAGTGGATGATAAGTGGAAAGGTTCCTGGTGAAGCCGTATTGATTGGGATTAATAAAGTTATTATCATTAGTAAAGGATTTGAGTCTATTTAAAATAACATATTCCGTAATTTTGCTTAAAATACTTAGAAGGGAAATTGGGCGATAGCTGTCTGGAAAATGTGCATTTTTGTTAGGTTTTTTGATGGGAAAAACAATTGCATTTTTTTCCAGTTGTTTGGAAAATGCCTAAGGAATAGAATTTTGTTAATTAGATAGGTAAGAATCATAATAATTTTAATTGAAAGTTTTTGACCATTTTTATTAGTAATAAGATCAGAACCTGGGGCTTTGTTATTTTTAAGAGATTTAATGTAATTTAGTATTTCATCAGGTTCAGTAGGCGAGATAGGAATTAAAGGATGATTATCAAAGAAGTTATTTAGGGTGTTAGTAATTTCCTGATCAATAGAATGACGGCCATCACCAGGTCTCTTATTTTCCGAGAAGTTATTTTGGAGAGTAGAAGCGAGAATATTAGCTTTCTGATCATCGCTGTTAGCAACGCCGGAAGAACTAGTAAGGGAAGGAATATTAGATCGTTTTTACGGAAGAACCTTTGACACTGCCACAGGCTATTGTCGCGTGTATTGAGTGATTCTAGTTTATTGTTCCAGTTTTCTTGTGAAATCTTTTTAAGTTCTTTTTTTTGTTTTTTACCTCATAGATTGAAGGAATGCCGTTCAGAGAAAAATTGTTTTTGCCTTAGACCTCATAATAGCTTGATTCATTTTTCACGTGACAAAACGAGGAATCCCACTAGTAATTTAAATTTGGATGCTCCTACTTTTGTTCCAGGGCAGATTGAAGGATCAGTTGAAGCAAATTCACAATCACAGTTTGTGGCAACTGGGTTTGAGAAAGGCAGACTAAAGAATGTGTTTTTGAGTACTGGTCGCGCGCTTGTTAAAAATAAATACTCTCAATGGGTGGAGGTCAGATGCTTGTTAGATGTAGGATCGCAGTCTTGTTTATGTACGAGGGCATGTGCTGAGAAGTTGCAGCTGAAAATGGAGAAAATAAATACAGTGTTTTCGTGCGTTAATGATGCTTCTATGGTTGTTAAAAATTGCGTAAAAACTTCAGTTGCAAATAAAGCCAAAACTTTTGAGAGTGAGTTAACGTTGTTAGTAGTTAATAAGATTACAGATCTCATTCCAAACAAGGTGATTGATGTAGATGTTAATGTTTCAGAGTTTGTGCCCTTAGCGGATGATAAATTTAATATACCAGATAGAATTGATATGTTACTTGGTGCTGAAATCTTTTACGAATTGTTAAGGCCTGGAAAATTTTATTGTGATAATTCGCATTTAGTGTTACAAAATACGGTGTTTGGTTATGTTGTAAGTGGAAGTGTAGATCACACACACACACAAGTTACAGAGAATCGCGTTCATTGCGGATTAATTGTTGATGACGATTTAAACAAAACACTGAAAAAATTCTGGGAAATTGAGGGTGTTCACATAGAGCCTAAGGTTGATACAGAGGTGTCCTTGTGTGAGGATCATTTTGTGCGCACTCATAGGAGGAATTGTGAGGGTAGGTATGTAGTATCGATGGCATTAAATAAAGATCCGTCTTGTTTAGGAAACTAAAAGATATTGCTATTAGGCGACTTAATTCATTGTGGAAATGGTTGTCTAGGGATTCTAGTTATTTATCGTTGTATGCGGAATTTTTGAAGGAGTATGAGGAGTTAGGTCATTTGGAAAGGGTAGTTGAGTCAAGTGAACCACCCACACATTACTACATACCCCACCATGGTGTATTACGCCCTGAAAAACTGACTACTAAACTAAGAATCGTCTTTAACGGTTCATCCCCCACCACAACAGGCATAAGCCTTAATGACATTTTATTGAAAGGTGAAGTGAAGGAAGATGTGTTTGAGACAATATCTCGTTTTAGAAGACACAAATTTGCTTTTACGACTGACATCCAAAAGATGTACAGGCAAATATTAATAAATCCTGATCAGCAGGATTTGCAACGCATTATATGGAAACATGGACCAGATGCAGAAATTTTAACGTACCGACTAAAGACTGTCACTTACGGGCTGTCCAACGCACCCTTCCTTGCCATAAGAACCCTGCAGCAGTTGGCGAAGGATGAAAAATCGAGATTTCCTTTAGCTTCTGAAACCCTGTTATATGATACCTACATGGATGATATTGTGAGTGGAGCGCCGGATTTGGAGACTGCTCAACAATTGCAATCGCAACTGAAAGACGCCCTGCAATCTTGTGGAATGAACCTTCATAAGTGGTCATCTAATTCTCCTGAGTTATTAAATAGTTCGTTGTCATCAGACGTCGAGCATTCATTTTCTCTACTGACATTGACTTATCTGTGAAGACATTGGGAATTAGTTGGAAGCCATTTGAAGATTGTTTCGTGTTTAAGGTATCTGTTTCAGCTAAACATATATATACAAAACGTGAAGTTTTAAGTGTAATTGTGTGCTAAGCTATACGACCCTTTGGGTTTCTTAGGCCCAGTGATTGCGAAAGCAAAGGTGTTTCTGCAGCAATTATGGCAATGTAAACTGGATTGGGATGATGTGTTACCTAATTCAATTGCCAACGAGTGGAAAATTTGTGACAACATTAAAATGTATCGAGGAAGTGAAAATTAACAGATTTATTATGGCTGACAATAATGTTAGAATCGTTATCCTCAAGGATTTTCGGATGCATCTGAAGCGGCCTACGGAGCGGTCGTTTACCTACAGTGTTTTCTTCACAACGGTGCTGCCAAAGTGAGCATTCTTGCCAGCAAATCTCGTGTTGCACCAATTCGAGTTATTTCCATACCTCGACTCGAGCTTTGTGCCTGTGTTTTATTAGCTCAACTCGTCAAGAAAATACGCTCCACCTTGAGGTTAAACATAAGTGATATTGTGCTACATACGGATTCAACTATTGCATTGGTATGGTTAAATACACCTGCCAATCGTTTAAAAACCTTCGTGGCCAATCGTGTCGCCAAGGTGCAAGAATTGACTGAAGGATTCCAGTGGAGCCATGTGCCATCTGTTCTCAACCCAGCAGATCTTGTGTCTCGGGGATTGCGCCCTTGTGACCTTCAAATTTAAGGTTATGGTGGCATGGTCCACAATTCCTTGAAAAAGGTAAGTTGTCAAGTGAAGAAACAAGTTTGTCACCAGTTAAGGAATGCGAGTATTCTAAGGAACTGAAAACTGGTTCGAGTTCTGATATAATTACATCTAGTATTTGTGTTTCAACTAATTGTGTATCTTCTATTTTATCTACTTTGTTACGTGAAAGTAATAGTTATATGAAAATTGTTCGTATATTTAGTTATGTGTTAAGATTTAGTAATAATGTAAACAAACGTAAACTAACATTGAGTGGTCCCCTTTCTGCTACAGATATAGACCAAGCAGAAACTAAACTGATCAGAATGGTCCAAGAACAGTTTTTTTTTTGGCTGAAATTAAGAGCTTACAAAGTAAAGGAGTTGTCTCACCTAATAGTAAACTTAGAAATTTAAACCCCTTTATAGACAGCGATGGATTATTGAGAGTTGGAGGCCGGCTGAGTAATTCAGATTTACCTTATGTTAATAAACATCCTGCAATTTTACCAGGAAATCATAATTTAACTGTTCAAATAATTGCCCATTTCCATAGAAAGAATCTGCATACTGGTGTTTCTTCTCTTCTACACTATGTAAGGGAAAAGTTCTGGCCATTAAATGGTCGTTCATTATGCAGAAAAGTAGTGCATGAGTGCCTTGTCTGTTTTAAAAGCCGACCCCTTGTTACCTCTCAGCTAATGGGTAATCTACCACGTGATAGAGTAGTCCCAGATTACCCGTTCAACTGTTCTGGTGTGGATTTTTGTGGCCCATTCATGATCAGGTACAAAAATCAAAGAAAAGGAATTTTGCATAAAATTTATATTTGTGTATTTGTATGTTTTGTGTCGAAAGCGATTCACATAGAAATTGTGTCAGATCTTACATCTGATGCTTTTATTGCTACATTAAAAAGATTTTTTAGTCGCAGAGGTAAATGTGCTAAATTGTATTCCGATAATGGGAAAACATTTGTAGGTGCCAATGAAGAGCTCAAGAGATTTCTAAAACTTATTGAGGATTCAGATGATAATTTAGCAGGTTTCTTATCTGCTGAGGGTATAGAATGGAAGTTTATACCACCTAGAGCGCCATCCTTTGGTGGTCTTTGGGAAGCTTCGGTTAAGTCAATAAAGTACCATCTTAGGAGAGTTGTCAGTGGCACAAATTTAACCTATGAGGAATTTTTAACTGTTTGTATCCAAATAGAGGGAATTTTAAATTCCAGGCCACTGTGTGTGCCCTTTATCGAGCAATTCGGATGACTTGAACGCTTTAACTCAGCCCACTTTTTTGATAGGGAGGTCTATGACTTCAGTAGTCGAGCCCAATTTAATTGAATTAAAAGAGAATGCCCTTAAAAAATGGCAACGGATAACCAGACTAGTACAACTAATTTGGAATAAGTGGCACAGATGTTATCTTAGTGAATTACAACAACGCAATAAATGGCAATTTAAAAAACAAAATGTTAACGTGGGTGATTTGGTAGTTCTCATTGAAGACAATATGCCAACCTTTAAATGGCCTTTAGGGAGAATCACTGAGATTTATAGTGGCAGTGATGCACTAATAAGGGTTGTAAAAGTAAAAACACAATTTGGAGAATATAAAAGAGCCATTTCAAGAGTTTGTCTTTTACCTATGTCAGTTTGAATTTTGTCTCTGTATATTGTGTATTAGAATTTTTATATGTACCTTAATTTGTTTTACGTAATTCTATAGTATTTTATCGTTTAATGTTTTATTGTAATTTGTGTTATTGTTGAATGTATTACATGTCAACGCGGGGGAGAATGTTCATGCTTGTCGCAAAAACCGTGCGCCAGACGGCGCTGTCTGTGTATCTCCAGTTACTATGTTTTTAGGTGAATAAAAATAGAGAGTGTTTTACAGTCCATGTGTGAGGTGTGTGTTATTGAGCTATCCCGGATGTAGTGATCAAACAGAGATAAAAATAGTTTTATTCTCAACATTCGTTATTGCATGATGAGGTTACCATGAATAAAGGCAACCTCACTAAGCTCTGATAACTCACTGCTATCATCAGTATCTATTGTATATCGACAGTTATTGCAGCATAACTTTTTTACGTTGCAAGTATTTGAATTTCCTTTTTGTATTGAATTCGGTATTAAATTCTCTTTCAAATGATATAAAATAGAGTTTTGTGCAGCGTAAAAGTTTCTATAAGCACACAAACTCAGGAAACAGAACATTTTTGAAAAGTGTCCAAAATATCGGCCACCAATATATTGGGAGAGAGTGAGCTAAGAGTATATAGGAATTGAAAAAGGGCATCATTTGTCTGCATTGTTGTGGCTGAAAAACCGGTATTTTGATGGCAACTTTTGTCATTGTTTTAACAGTTACATTGTGACAACAATGGAGAAGAATGTAAGTTGGCGTCGAAAACCGGTAATTAGTTAAAGAAAACCTAATTAATGAATTAATACTTGAAAAACTGTATTAACATCAAGTGTCATTCAGTATAGGTTTTAAAAAATTTATTTGAACTTGATTGGATGAATAGAAAGTATTTTGTTAACGCGTGATTGAAAATTTGAACAAGATAAATATATATATAGAGAGAGAGAGTGAGCAAAACAGTAGGAATTGAAGAAAAAAGTCGTATAGAGCCAAGTCAGGTGAATAAGGAGGATATCTCATAACAGTAATATTTTTGCTGCTCAGAAACTGCTTGACTGCTTACAGCTGTGCAAGCGAATGCATTATCCTGGTGCAACCGTCACCCATCACTCCACACAGCTGTGACCTTTTTTTTTCTTCTAAAAAATTTTCACGGGATCTTTTTAGTGTTTCAATGTAATAGTGATGTCCGTAGGTAACCTAGTGGTTAGAGCATCAGACTCCAGACCGGAAGCCCTGGGTTCGATGCCCGATGCCTCCGAGTACGCACGGAGTACATGCTCGTTAAATCAGTGGGTCCCAAAGTCTTGTGGGTGGTCGCAGCTGAAACCACCGGGGCAGGGGGCTGGATAATATTTTCTTCCACTCCATTTCCATGCCTAAATTGAGGAGGTGGAGATAGGTGGTGTCGCCATCTATCGTAAATAAGTCCAACCAGTGTTACAGGCTCTGGCAGCATTCATTCCTTCCTTCACGGCAACAACAACGATGTAATAGTGTTGATAAACATTCTGACCACTGCGAACCAAATCAATCATTACATTTCTATTAATGTCGAAGAAGGCAATTAACATGCGTGCTTTTTTATGTTGCAAAGGTTCTGGAGACTTCTATTCTATCGACTGGGCCATAGATAAAAATCCAAGTCTCATCACATTTTACAAAAGATTCCAAGAAATTCTGCTCGTTTTCAATGCGTTTGTGGTGGTATCTTTAAGAGCCAGTGACAGCCTCCTGACAAGGGGGTTACTTTTGTCTAGTGGTTATATTACACGGCTACGGACCCTTGCTTGGCGGGTTCTGTCCTCGGATCTGCATCTCGACATGTTCTAATATACCCACACACACGTCTTTACGTCAATGTTTTTCGTCATCAGACATATCTTATGGGACAATCTTCGCACAAATCGTTCTCGTGTGTAATTCATGAGTTAAAATGCGTTGATCAGCTTCCCTAACCAAGTTAACCAACTCAGCTGCTGCACGAACACTTAATCTTCGATCCCATCAGAAATTATGACAATGTTTTGGTCTGTAATCGCTGATCTTGGGCGCCCAGCACATTCATCCTCCACGTTGTCCATTTCCTCTGGAAACCGCTTATGCCGTGAAACACACGTCGACGAGACAGTTTCAGGTTAACATTTGAAATGTTTCCGTTGCAGATTTCTTCACCAAAAAGTTTGCACCTGAAGTTTCTCTCTCACCGTCATGCCTACCTGAGGGTGTGGGAGGAATGACAGCGGAATCGGGGAATTCCACGATCACAATCATTTAACAACTGAACCAATGACAATCTATTCTTTAAGTGAATGTCAAATGAGTAGCACGGATAAAGCAATGATTATTAAGCAATTATGCGCAACTAACTTATTTAACTCAACCTAATATCTCTTTCTCTCTATCGTTGATTACTAACCTCAAATCTACTAATTCAACGCAGTAAAAAACACAACTCTTAATCTTCACATGCAAAAGTAAACATTATTCAACCTCACCTGCGTATCGAATGTAGCTCCTTTTAGAATTACAAAACTCTGACTTTATAGAGTCGAACTAATATGAATATCACAGTTTCTTCTTGAGAGGGATGGCTGTGAATTAAACATGAATGCTAACCCAAAAATTCCCCAAGAGGATTAGGGAGAGGACGCGTATAGATTCGCTCTGTTCGGTTTTTATATTGGACATTTTCCCGGCAGAATACAGTTATACATGTTCGCTCAATGACACAGTACTCCCAACTGGCGTGCTCAGTTAAAACGAAATTGGATTGAGGAGGTGTGTGAAATGATGTCACCCAAACAGTTGTTGACAACTGCACTCTTTTTTCAATCGTTTCTTTTGAGTTACACCTCGTGCCTCTAGAACAACAGAGATTATAGTCATGAGTAAAAAAATGAGTGAATTTATGATAGTTAGAACTTGATAAAAGTCCCCAGTGCAAAGTTTTAACGTAAATGAATACTTCTGCTAAAAACAGTCGCATTTTCACACACAAAAAGAGAAAGAAGCCGCGGGAAGAATGTGACTACTTTCATTGAAATCAAATGCTTAAAGCTCTCGTGCAAATAATGAAAGGCGAGAGTTAAATTAACATCAAGAAAAACAAGTAATATGAAAAAATTAAGTCAATTCCTACTTAGATCAACAAAGAAAAATTTTATTTTAACTACTTTTTATTAAAAATAGTTACAATTAATATAAATGTGTATAGACATAGGACAGAATCACAACATTAAGTGGTCATTCATTTTTATTCATAATCATTAAAGTATCGTAATGTCATCCAACACAATCGTGTCTATAAAATTTCAGTTAAACTGAATGCTTTAAAATGTGAGAAAAAAAAAACCTTTTCAAGTTTTGACACAAGTCGCTAAGTTGCCAAAAATGATGGCAACGTGGCTGTTCTGACGTAATTCTTTAAATAATTAATTTTAATCCACTAATTTTTATTAATTATAATTAAATGACTGTATTGTCATCCAAAATAATCATGTATATAAAATTTCAGCTCAATGGAGCGCTTTAAGATGTATTTTATTAGCGATTGAAAATTCCACCAAGATAAATAAATAAATAAATATATAGAAAGTGTGAGCTAATAGTAGGAATTGAAAAAATGATCTCATCTTGCGACGCACCCATCATTGTACGAGGTCGACGGCATCTGGGGAGGGCCGAATCCAGCAGCCTATAATAACCCATGCATGTTCGATTAGAACAGTGCTTCTCAAACTTTCAATACTGGTGCCCCCCTTTTCAATCACAACTTTTATCGCGCCCCCTTATACATTAGAAATGTACCGAATGCAATAATAATGCACTTTTTTTGACGCCAAAGCTACAATGCGCGATCTTAATTATTAACCATACAAATTAATAACGTAAGTCAGTGCTTCTCAAACTTATAATACTAGCGACCCAATTGCCAACCATAATTTTTATCGCCTCCCCCCCTTATATAATAATAATATATTGAACTCAATAATAATGTACTTGGACGCTAAAGCTATAGTATGATCTTAATTATGAACCACATACAAATTAATAATATAAGTTTTAAATTTTTTATATATGTTACTCTTAAGTAATATATATTTTAAGTAAATTACTTTTAAGTATAAAAGGTGAATCATGTTATTTTTCTTTCTCTAATTTTTAAATTGAAACAGATTCCTAAATGATATTTAATTAAAGATTTATTCCTTACAGCTTCCATTTCTCAAAGTACAAATGTCATTAGAAAATAGTCTAGTCTATGTTGCTCTCTATCATAACCATTACATCTGTCATTCTCGCGAACGTTCACGTGAGTGTGGGCAACCTAACGGACGTCTGCACAAAACATGTAAAAATGCTGTACCTCGTACAATTCCAGTCAGTCTTGCCCGAGTCTATTAGCTACCGAATCTCTCTTGAATGTACATTTCATAATTCACGCGTTAATTGTAATTCACGGTATTAAGTATTTAAAGCAGTGGGTTAAAACAAAATCATAGATATATTTTTAAATCGCAGCAAGCATTCGATAATAATAAAGCATCAACAAGTACCCAGACGAGGGCAAATTGATAGCAAGTTACGAATGGGTTAGGGATCCATTTCAAATACTTCAGAAGAGCTCTCAACCGCCGAAAAAGAGATCTTCATAGATTCCACATCCAGTGACGAAGGGCAATTTTGTAATAATCACTCTTTGAATTCTGGATAGAGGTGGATACTGAATTTTCTGCACTGAAAACAAAAGCATTTCGTATACCATTACCATTTTCAACATCCTATCTTTGTGAATCCGGATTTTCTGCGATGGCTACTTTGAAGACAAAATATAGATCTCAGCTAAATATCAAAAAATAACTCAGTGTCAATTTCTAATTTTTAGCCTTCCTTTGAAAAACTTTGCTCTGCAATGGAACCCCATGGAAGTCACTAATAATTATTAAACTTGTTCTTATACTGGCTGAAGTACCCACTCTTAACACGAGTTTATTTTTTTAAAAATGATAATACATTATTCTTGATATAATAGCTTAATTGTAAGGAGACTAAAACCAAGTGCATGACAATATATACAAAAATGTAAAATGATTTTTTGAAATGAATGCCCATATTATAAATGGTTTTGAACGAACTGTAATTTTAAGCCACGCATAATTATTATTTAGAATTAATATTAAAAAATGAAAAAATAATGTAAAATTCCAATTAATAACAATTGTGTTATTTTCAATATTTAAAGCGAGAAAACTTAAAATGTTGTAACCCGGGATCAGGTGTGCACTCGATACTAACGTTAATGGTCGTGCGGATTGACTCACCCGAATTCTTTTTTTTAATAATTATTTTTAATATATACGATGAAAACAACAATTTCAGTGAATAATTTAACTAAGAGAAAATATACTTAACTATTTAAAGGATTTTTAAATGATATTTTCAGAAAAAATCCAATAAAACTAAACTAAATTGTTCCAAATGTGCATGACCTTAATAAAGGACACAAATCACAGACACTTTTTACTATTACAGGAAAGTTATTTGCAAGCAAAACTGTCACAATTTGTTCACTTTATTATAGATTTGATATCCTTTGAGATGATCAACAAATAGCCTGTTGAACGTTTTCTTGCTTGTGTCTTTTTGACAGGGCGAAGTGCATCTTGCCGTACACTTATGGCTTCATATTTTTCTTGATGGAGTTCTTAATGTGGCTTTTGAAAATTTTCCTTTTCATGTTCATTGCTTTTTCAAATTTACTTTCTCTATCATGATTGATATGCATTATTTTAGCAAGTGTTTCCCTTGTTTGATCAGTTTCAATTTCCTTTCAGAGAGATCACAGATGCCCATTTTTTTATATTCTGCTCATTTACATTAATAAACCATAATCAGTCGTACAACATCACAATTAAAACCACTAATTTATTCTTAAGGGAAAATGCAGCATGTTCAAGAAAATATTTTTGAACAAAAGTGGTCGCGCCGGAAACTCAGTCAAAACAAGTACCTTAAGATTCTAAAAAAATGTTTGCCACTCCCAAAAAAGAAGATATGTGATCAATTCATTTTAGTTCCCTGTTGAAGGATTCTCTGTCAAGATCATTGGTAAAAAATAGTTTTCCCAGAATTAACGATTTCGTGATTCTGGGATGACTATGCGCAACGCTTCCGTGTTTATAGTGTATTCAATATAAAAAATGGAAAAAAGTTAAAAAAAAGAATTATGTAAAACGTTTTTCATTATGTACTATATGTTTCACAATACTAATAAACATAAATCTTGGCCAAATAAAACATCAAAGTGCTCAATATACTTATCCATATATCATAAAACTCTTTCACATTAAAAAAAAACGCTACAGAAGTATATAATTTACAACTTCACTTAAAAAAAGGGACGCAGATAACCATACCAGTAAGGTCGAAAGTCAGCAAAAGTAATATTTTAGGTTAGAAGAAACATAATAAAAAATCTCTCATCGTAGGATTACAGCAAAGCAAACAAAATATTTTTTTAAATTTAGCTATAGGATCAAAGATAGCTAATTAGCGTTCAAAGTAGAATCTTTTATTTTTGATGACGTTTTTACTCCAGATGATATATATAAATCATATCAATGTAAATATGTATCTTTTTATTATGTCAGAAATTATTTTGTTTCACTTCATTCCACTAACTTAATTTTTTTTAACCTTTTATTTTCGATATGCTCGCGCCCCCCGCACAAAGGGTTATCGCGCCCCCTGGGGGGGCGTCCTACAGCTTGAGGAACACTGGATTAGAGAAAGGTCGTGGGATTTTGGTGGCCAAGGAAAAAAATCCATAGCATGGACGCAGTGCAGGGACATATCGGACTTGGAATTAATTATGTTAATGAAAAGGGAACCCAGGATAACGTGACATGAAGAATAACGCAACTGATTACATAATTATTTTTTCAGGAAGGCTTCGTTTAAACAAGTAATATAAAAAAAATTAAGTTAGTTCCTACTTGGTAGCTTGAGAATCTTCCGAGTCTACTTTGCCATAGCGTGGAACAGAGGCAATAGAGGTGTCGTCCTAGTAATGAAATTAATCTCCAATAACACTCGAGATTTTTTAACTGTAAAGGGTAATAGATCGTTTTTTTTTCAATCAATTAACAACCAATAGATGTCTTTGCCCTCTAACAAACATTAACTAGCAACTGCCAAAACCAAACTAGTCTAGTGCTGGACACGATAGAATGATGACAATGAAAAGGGTTTTGCCTTCCTGGCTACAGACAGGTCATATCTATTTTAACTTTTATGTTGTTTCCGACTAATATTTTCACTTTTGTAACGTTGTAAATCTGCTGTGTTTAAAAATAATAAAATGTTAGTATTCTTTCCTTTTTTTATTTCCTTACGTCTTTCAAACGTTGACAAACAAAAGCGCAATTCATTTTACACAATCTCCAGAAAAGGATTCAGAACAGCGGTTCTTAAACTGTGGTTTGAAGAACCCGGGGGCCCACAGCGCCTTTCTATGGGGTCCACAAAGGTCTCTCATTTAATCCTAAGATTTTTCTCTTTTACAAAACCTAAAAGGCGTCTTAGAAAAGCTGAAAGGCGTGCCAGCGGTTCTTAAACTGTGGTTTGAAGGCCCCGGGGGCCCACAGCGCCTTTCTATGGGGTCCACAAAGGTATCTCATTTAATCTTAAGATTTCTTTCTTTTACAAAACCTAAAAAGCGTCTTAGAAAAGCTGAAAGGCGTGCCAGCGGTTCTTAAACTGTGGTTTGAAGAACCCGGGGGTCCACAGCGCCTTTCTATGGGGTCCACAAAGGTCTCTCATTTAATCTTAAGATTTCTCTCTTTTACAAAACCTAAAAAGCGTCTTAGAAAAGCTGAAAGGCGTGCCAGCGGTTCTTAAACTGTGGTTTGAAGGCCCCGGGGTCCACAGCGCCTTTCTATGGGGTCCACAGCGCCTTTCTATGGGGTCCACAAAGGTCTCTCATTTAATCTTAAGATTTCTCTCTTTTACAAAACCTAAAAAGCGTCTAAGAAAAGCTGAAAGGCGTGCCAGCGGTTCTTAAACTGTGGTTTGAAGGCCCCGGGGGCCCACAGCGCCTTTCTATGGGGTCCACAAAGGTCTTTCATTTAATCTTAAGATTTCTTTCTTTTACAAAACCTAAAAAGCGTCTTAGAAAAGCTGAAAGGCGTGCCAGCGGTTCTTAAACTGTGGTTTGAAGGCCCCGGGGGCCCACAGCGCCTTTCTATGGGGTCCACAAAAGTCTCTCATTTAATCTTAAGATTTCTCTCTTTTACAAAACCTAAAAGCATCTTAGAAAAGCTGAAAGGCGTGCCAGCGGTTCTTAAACTGTGGTTTGAAGGCCCCGGGGCCCACAGCGCCTTTCTATGGGGTCCACAAAGGTCTCTCATTTAATCTTAAGATTTCTCTCTTTTACAAAACCTAAAAAGCGTCTTAGAAAAGCTGAAAGGCGTGCCAGCGGTTCTTAAAGTGTGGTTTGAAGGCCCCGGGGGTCCACAGCGCCTTTCTATGGGGTCCACAAAGGTCTCTCATTTAATCTTAAGATTTATCTCTTTTACAAAACCTAAAAAGCGTCTTAGAAAAGCTGAAAGACGTGCCAGCGGTTCTTAAACTGTGGTTTGAAGGCCCCGGGGGCCCACAGCGCCTTTCTATGGGGTCCACAAAGGTCTCTCATTTAATCTTAAGATTTCTCTCTTTTACAAAACCTAAAAAGCGTCTTAGAAAAGCTGAAAGACGTGCCAGCGGTTCTTAAACTGTGGTTTGAAGACCCCGGGGGTCCACAGCGCCTTTCTATGGGGTCCACAAAGGTCTCTCATTTAATCTTAAGATTTCTTTCTTTTACAAAACCTAAAAAGCGTCTTAGAAAAGTTGAAAGGAGTGCCTTCGCAGACAAGATCAATTAAATTGCCCTCAATGAAAAAAAACTCTACTGGAACATGTATTTCGAGCAATAATAAAAATTAAGTTTTTTCTTGTTGGCAACTGCATTCCTATTACTATATCTTATTTTAAAAATTAGTTGAAACGTATGTTCAAAGATTAAGAATTGAACTCAAAGCGTGCCAATAAGATAATGATTGCATCCAGGGCGGAAAGCTCAAAATCTTGGGAATCCGTTATATGAGGCTGATACATAAAAGGGGGGAGGCGAAGATCAAAAGTTTAAGTACCGCTGATTTAGAGAATACCTGAAAGAAAATAAGCTAACTTTGTACCCCCCCACACACACCTCACACATATAAGGCCCATCATAGGAAGGCAGACAATATATATTTTAAAATCGTCAAAATTCATATTCTACTTCAAAGGTTCCCAAATTTTTTTGCCTCATAGACCCCTTGACAGGATTTTTGGTTTCGAGTAGACACCTACTTACCTATTATTAAATTTTTGCAAATTCATGAACTTAAATGTGTTTTTGACAGCATAGACAGTATAGAGTTACATCCTTAAAAAAATTTTTATTTTCTAACTGTAATGAAGTATAGCGTTTAAAACTTAAGAAAACAGATGTTAATTAATTAAATTAAAATTTAGTTAATGCATAAAATAACTGTTAAATAAAATAACTGAGCAACTAATAAATGCTTTTTGTGGGAGGGTGGAATCTGGAGATGCAATAGCAAATTTTCAACATTTGGCATCAATCTTGTCAGGTTTAACACTAAATATTTCCTCGGTTAATAGTGTCCAGTTTTTTCTTCGTTCTTTCTTTCTTTTTTTTTGGAGAATGACAAGCGCACTGAAACTCCTTCTCAATCGGAAAAACAATTAAAAACTTTCTCAAGATATTCAATAATATGTAATAAATAACAGGCATATCTTTTTAAAGGCAAAATTGTTGGCATCCGCTTCTGAACTTTATTTTAAGATCTTCGTTAGTGCCTAATTCTTGTAATTTGACATTTTTCTTTCAAAGTGACGATATGAATTCATTGCTACTGTGGTATTACGATAGTCAAAACTTTTTCAAACCTAGTTTCAAAATCCAAAAAAAGGGGCGTTTAAATGTGAACGCAGGTTAAAACGCATTTTTCCTGGCATGTGACAATTGAGAAAATGGGAAAATTTGAGATGTCCAAAATTATACTCCTTTAGCTTAATTCTGGCAAACACAAGAAGGGCTGAAATGTGGTCCTTGTTTTAATAAAGTTTATGATGTCATCTTGAAACTGCAAATTAACCTCATACAATTGAGTAAACAAATCTTTGAAATAGGTATAAGTCTGGCTTCCACATGGTTAAATTTCCTTTTAAAATTAAAATCACAATCTGGTTTAATGAGAGCCCTTATCGTAGACCGCTATTTACACCTCATGGAGCCCCAAATTATTTTGTCGCTAGCGTGGACCCCTTGGAGGTTATCATAAACCCCTGGGGATCTATATAGACCACTTTGGGAATCACTGTTTTACTTTTTAACCTGACTCAAATAGAGTATTAATAATAAGTAAAATAAGTTTCATTTTTCATTTTCAGTAATATTAATTTTATGACGACGGAATAAAATGAAAAGCTAGTTCTTTGATGTTGGATGTAAAAAT
This sequence comes from Trichonephila clavipes, assembly GCA_019973935.1. NCBI lineage: Eukaryota > Metazoa > Arthropoda > Arachnida > Araneae > Nephilidae > Trichonephila > Trichonephila clavipes. Next base: position 1,184 of record BMAU01000146.1, on the reverse strand, counting down.
GATTTTTTTAAGATATCAAAACGTGTCATGGTAGTAGTTATTGCCCCTTAGTTCTTTCCCAACAGTATGGGAATTTTTTCTCTACAAAAAGTGTGAATTCGAATGTCTGGTAATTTTGCGATATGAAAAATGACATGTGATGTATCATTATTTTAATACGCCTTTGACAAATTTGTTACACATAGGGTAAAATTTTACCCAAATGCGTAATATATCATCTAATTAGTTACTGATGAAGGGTTTTAAATAATAAATTGAAATGACTGTCATTAATTTCAGCAACATTAATTGCAACTGTAAAATGAAATCATGGTAGATTTTGCAGTAATCTCAAGACGGACCGTATCAAAGTCGTTTTTCTTTACTATGAAATTTATTAATTTAATTAACAATACGAACGACTTGGAAGAAAATAAATAGAAAAACACATAAATAACAAAGCATTTTCATGATGATGGAAGCGTAGTAAAGATGTTTCCTTTTCAAAGTAAAAAGAAAACGAAAAATTAGAAAGTATTTAGGGTAATTGATCGCAATAAAATAATTACTTCTAAATATTAATTTGAATCCATATTATGTTTCTTGAAATCCTACCGGGATAATCGATAACAATTCTAATCAAAGGTGAAGACTTTTTGAGTGTTTTCCTGATTTAATTCCTTTCCACTTTCCACAAGAAATTGATTTCAGAGCGATCCACATATAGTAATGTAATAAAATCATTGTGGATTTACCGAGAAAGGAGAAGCAGCTACTAAGATTCAATGTTTTCTAGCACTCACTCGTCTTTATTGAGTAGAAACAAGAGAAATAGTGTCATTGAACCCTGTAAAGAAGATGAATGCCGAAGACTTGTATTCTATGACTTTAGAAATTTTGTCACTAAAGAAAAAGGTAGGTTTTCAGTTGTTTGCATTGTAAATGATATAACAGAGTAAATAGAAATTGTTTTTCTAAATTGTGTAATGGTACCATAAAGAGTGTTATTCAGAATCCACACCACAGCTAATAATGGAAAAAAATTACATCTTATTTTTGATTCAGTACATCTTATCAAATCTATACGAAATAATTGGTTAAATCAGAAAGATGCTGATTCTTCTTTAATGTATCCTGATCTTTCAGAATTTTCTCAAATCCGAAAAGCATCTATTTCATCATTATTTCATTATTCATTATTATTA